>CM040188.1:33787124-34084624 GCA_022606455.1 Callitettix versicolor | reverse complement strand
ATTATTTCAAACCGATCGCTTTTCGATTTATTTTTTAAACGTACGTTCCCTTCCTTCCAACTACCGCCCTCACCCCAACGACTACTCTTATTCAAAAGGCTGTGTTTACTTAAAACTGTCACAGTGCGAAACTTCGCACAGGCCCCTGCTTATAATAATTTTCCATCTGTATTGTGTACGTAACACCGAGCTGACTTGTATTTGGATAATTTTAATCAGGTTACCCAACGAAAACACTCATTAAACCTGTGTTCGTATTGAAGTCATCAAGTCACGGATAAGCGTCAAAATTTTTTTAAAGAAATCTTAACAATATTTATAAACGAATCACCATTGGAAAATGAACTACTGGAGTGGAAATTATGTTAAAAGACAGACTTGAGACCTTGAAATTAGGGCCGATCTTGTCCTTTAAATCACTTTTTAAAGTTGTCGTGTACACGCACACGCGCGCGCGCGCACACACACACACACACAATTCCAAATATACCCCCACCGTCCAATAACCTTAACCGGGAAATTAAACAACTGATTCGCTAATGTTTAGTTTGAAATTTTTAATAGCGAATACATGTCTTCTCACCGTGCGTTTTCTAATTAGGATATATACAGCAATTCGCACTTTTCACTTTACACAATTTACACTGTCGCCACTGTACAGCACTGGCTGATATATCAAGGAGAGCGCTGCAAGCTATAAGTTATCCTCGCATTGTCTCAGCTGTTGGCACTTAATTATTTGGGCTGTAGATTTACTGCTCAGATAAAGTCTATTACTGATAAGAGCCAGACACATCCACATCTCTTTATCTTTATTATTAGCGCGATAGTTCCACGCCTTAACCTAAACTATACCACTTAGCACGTTATATATATATATATATATATATATATATATATATATATATATATATATATATATATATATATATATAAACAGAGGCGAGACAATCTGTCGTGTTGTGCAGTTAAGTTAAATGGACTTATATTTAACCTTCAGAGCGTACACCCCTCCAACGGACTTTAAGTGTACACTCCGGTCCATCAGACCGGGGTGCCAATTTTCCAAGCTTTCATTGGATTTCTTGCTTCCAGGTACTAAAAACCCCATTAAACATATATTTCAAGAGTAAACAATGGTTTATGAAAAAAAAAGTTTTTATTTTTATCTAAACTCTTTTAATAAAACTCGAAAAATAATCAATATTAAAATATTGTTCGTTTTCAGTCAAATCTTTGACATCAAAAATTCAATAAAACTAAAAGTTTGGTAGGAAGGAGTAACTAGAATTCATGATCACAATAAATTCAATAAAAGTAAAAATAAATAAATTAAAGGTAGCAAAACTATAAAGAAGTTTTCAGTTGGTATGTCAAGAAAAAAGTAGTCATCCAAAGCAAGAAAACATAGAACTCAACATTTTTCACTATGCATAACGTTCAATATACTACTATCAAATTACCCCTAGTGAAAAATAATAAAACTTCATAAAAATTCTCCTCTCAGTCAACTCTAACACTATCATCACTCTTTTTATCACACGTTGGACAAACTCTCTTTATGCAAGAATGTTCTCCACAAATAGGAACACTACATTTATCGCAGGGAAAACGAGTTTTCCTCTTCAATTTCCAATCACAAAATTTGCATGTTTTTTTCTTTTTTGGGGGAGGTGGATCAATTTCTTGAGTCTCTTCTGGAGGTAGGGCATCTTGTTGTGGTTCTGAATCGTTCCGACTCGTCCTGAGAACAGTGTCAATAAGTGTCTTCAAATCATTTCTTATATTTTCCTGCTTTCTTTTAGCAGATGGGCAGTCATTAATTCGTTTGCAAGACGCTCGATGAATTTAAATCTCAAAAGTATAGGGTTCTTCCGGAAGCACAGAAAAAGAATGTGAGTATTGGCAGCTGCAATGTCACAAATGCGATAAAAAAGTGTCATTGGCCATCTCGGACTTTTCCGCTTAGATGAAAAAACTGAGCACTTTCTGTCGAGCCCATCTACTCCTCCTTTGGTTTTATTATAATACATGATCACATCAGGTTTTTAGTGTCAGGGTTTATTCCTTTTTCTCGAAACAAGGTAGAAATAAGTAGGACGTTTTTATTTTTTTTTGGAACAAATGAAACTAACATCGTATTTCCAGAAAATCCAAATTTTGTGTCTTTCACAGGTCTCTTAGGGGAAGCTTGGAACTCTCTTGGTATCTCTCGTTTGTTTTTTTTTGTCCTCTACATCTGAAAAAAGCTCATTGGTTTCCTTGTCTTCCTCCTCAAATAGAATGGTGTGAAGTATGTTTTCAAATTTGGGATCATCACTTCAAAAACGAGGCTTTTGGCTGGTGGATGGTTTTGATTCCATTTCTATTTTATTTTTTTAGACGACAAAAATATTGAAAAAAGAATAATTCACATGTACATACTCATAAGCTATGCCCTCTTCGCAAAAATTAGTGAGACAAATAGTGTACACTCGGTTTTTTAGACCGGGGAAAATATCAAACGTTCAGTGTACACTCCGGTTTTCTAGACAGGGTGGAGGTGGGGGACCGGCTGTAGGGGAACAACACGAAAGGGCGGGAAAATGGTAACACTTACATAATGTTCCTTAGCGGGAGCCAGGCGGGTACTGAGGAGGTGGTTGGAGAGGGTCGCTCACAGAAGGCACGGGAGGGGGGAAAGTGGTGGAGCCCCGGTCCAGCAAACCGGTGTACACTCTGCAGGTTAAACGACGGTACTGTGTACGTAAAAGTCAATCCCGACAAAACGCAAACATTACGAACCCTCTTTACGAATTAGGAAGATGCAGCCTTAAAATTTAGCGTTGGTATGTGAGCGTAAATTTAAATTAAATGAGCGTATGATTAGCTCATAAGAGCTAATCAAGTTGGAAATTCCGAAAATCAGTTGATACATAAAATGATGGTTCTAGAAATCTCAGAAATGCGAAATAACATAAAACAGATGCTTCAGAAGAACTATTTACGTCCATGAGCAATTGTCAGGCTTATCACACGTCTGGGATTATCGCGGACGGTCCGGGATTTTGGGATATCCGTGTGAAAGATCGAGCGGTTGGGAAATTTCGCTGTTTTGATTTTGCGGTTGGTAAAATTGAAGCCAACATGGGAAGGCCTGCCTGAAGAAAGAAAGTTCAGCGCTCAAATGGAATGAAGTCTTTGGTTCAATGTTCAAAATGCAACACTGACTTCAAAAACATTTTCAAATTGTATGTGCTTGCCTGGTACTGATCAGTTACTGAAACAGTATTTTCTATAATGAGACGTTTTGACGGAGGAGAGGGGAAGAATGTGCGTTTCGGTTGTAAGGAGCTACTCACCATAAAAGTTAACTCTAACATGTCTTGTATGGACGCTTGGTTAAAAATGATCTGTCACCTGAGAAACATCACATCCGCCAACTCCAAGGAAAAAGCAAGAATCAGATAGTACAGATGTTACAATCGCAGAAGCTAGTTGTAAATAAATGTTTGCATGTTTTTGTGCCTACTTTAACACTTAAAACAACAGTCTGAATTTCCGAGCAAAGGTATGCATCTCACAGCGACAATATATACCTCAGAGGAACTGCTTACATCTCGCAGCAACAGTCTGAATTTCCGAGCAACGGTATTCATCTCACAGCGACAATATATACCTCAGAGGAACTGCTTACATCTCGCAGCAACCGTCTGAATTTCCGAGCAAAGGTATGCATCTCACAGCAACAATATACACCTCAGAGGAACTGCTTACATCTCGCAGCAACAGTCTGAATTTCCGAGCAAAGGTATGCATCTCACAGCGACAATATATACCTCAGAGGAACTGCTTACATCTCGCAGCAACAGTCTGAATTTCCGAGCAACGGTATGCATCTCACAGCGACAATATATACCTCAGAGGAACTGCTTACATCTCGCAGCAACAGTCTGAATTTCCGAGCAAAGGTATGCATCTCACAGCGACAATATATACCTCAGAGGAACTGCTTACATCTCGCAGCAACAGTCTGAATTTCCGAGCAAAGGTATGCATCTCACAACGACAATATATACCTCAGAGGAACTGCTTACATCTCGCAGCAACAGTCTGAATTTCCGAGCAAAGGTATGCATCTCACAGCGACAATATATACCTCAGAGGAACTGCTTACATTTCGCAGCAACAGTCTGAATTTCCGAGCAACGGTATGCATCTCACAGCGACAATATATACCTCAGAGGAACTGCTTACATCTCGCAGCAACAGTCTGAATTTCCGAGCAACGGTATACATCTCACAGCGACAATATTTTTTTTTTTTTTTTTTTGGAGTTTAACGTTCGACTATTGTGCACATTTGGGCTAATGCAGACGGTGGGGATGATTTATAGCGTATGAAAATGCCAAGCCCTCGCCGGGAATCGAACCCGGGTCCTCGGGGTGAACACAGCGACAATATATACCTCAGAGGAACTGCTTACATTTCGCAGCAACAGTCTGAATTTCCGAGCAACGGTATGCATCTCACAGCAACAATATACACCTCAGAGGAACTGCTTACATCTCGCAGCAACAGTCTGAATTTCCGAGCAACGGTATGCATCTCACAGCGACAATATATACCTCAGAGGAACTGCTTACATCTCGCAGCAACAGTCTGAATTTCCGAGCAACGGTATGCATCTCACAGCGACAATATAAACCTCAGAGGAACTGCTTACATCTCGCAGCAACAGTCTGAATTTCCGAGCAAAGGTATGCATCTCACAGAAACAATATACACCTCAGAGGAACTGCTTACATCTCGCAGCAACAGTCTGAATTTCCGAGCAAAGGTATACATCTCAAGGCGACAATATATACCTCAGAGGAACTGCTTACATCTCGCAGCAACAGTCTGAATTTCCGAGCAACGGTATGCATCTCACAGCGACAATATATACCTCAGAGGAACTGCTTACATCTCACAGCAACAGTCTGAATTTCCGAGCAACGGTATGCATCTCACAGCGACAATATAAACCTCAGAGGAACTGCTTACATCTCACAGCAACAGTCTGAATTTCCGAGCAAAGGTATGCATCTCACAGCGACAATATAAACCTCAGAGGAACTGCTTACATCTCGCAGCAACAGTCTGAATTTCCGAGCAACGGTATGCATCTGACAGCGACAATATAAACCTCAGAGGAACTGCTTACATCTCGCAGCAACAGTCTGAATTTCCGAGCAAAGGTATGCATCTCACAGCGACAATATACATCTCGCAGCAACAGTCTGAATTTCCGAGCAAAGGTATGCATCTCACAGCGACAATATACATCTCGCAGCAACAGTCTGAATTTCCGAGCAAAGGTATACATCTCAAGGCGACAATATATACCTCAGAGGAACTGCTTACATCTCGCAGCAACAGTCTGAATTTCCGAGCAACGGTATGCATCTCACAGCGACAATATATACCTCAGAGGAACTGCTTACATCTCACAGCAACAGTCTGAATTTCCGAGCAACGGTATGCATCTCACAGCGACAATATAAACCTCAGAGGAACTGCTTACATCTCGCAGCAACAGTCTGAATTTCCGAGCAAAGGTATGCATCTCACAGCGACAATATACATCTCGCAGCAACATTCTGAATTTCCGAGCAAAGGTATGCATCTCACAGCGACAATATACATCTCGCAGCAACAGTCTGAATTTCCGAGCAAAGGTATGCATCTCACAGCGACAATATACATCTCGCAGCAACAGTCTGCACTTGAGAGCAACGGTATGCATCTCATAGCGACAATATACATCTCGCAGCAACAGTCTGCACTTGAGAGCAACGGTATGCATCTCACAGCGACAATATACATCTCGCAGCAACAGTCTGCACTTGAGAGCAACGGTATGCATCTCACAGCGACAATATACATCTCGCAGCAACAGTCTGCACTTGAGAGCAACGGTCAACATTTCAGAGCTACGCTGCATAGCAACTGTCTACGTTTCTAATGAACGATCTGGGACCAGTGTACGTACCAAAACACTTTGTAACACTTTGAGTAGTTTCAGTGACACTTCATCCTCTCTACAGGGGCAAGAAAGAGATAGGTAATACACATTGTTAACAGTGATTTTGCTATTTGCCTGGGTGATAAGCTCATTGCAAAACATGTTTGAAGAGTAATGGAAAACTGATTATTTTTAGAATATATTTACTTTAGTGCAACTTTAAATAAATTATACAAGCTAGAAGTGAGAAAGTATGTTCGATGTGTGTGCTCCATACATCCTTCACTTCGCTAATCACAAGTGCTACAGTCACGGTAATGGTGTGCAGTAAACGTACAGAAAATTACATCGTCAATTACGCACCGATTGCTCTGATACGAAGTAGGTCATACGACAGACAGACAGGCGAAGAAGACGTGATCGGCAAAGTGAACGGATATCGACTGAGCTGAGGTTAATGCCAAACCGGAAGACAATTTGTTCGGAGCCGGCAAATAGAGGCTGTGAAGTAAATCATCACAACTGTTTACTCGGCACAGGTGTGTAATTGTTATTTACTTTCTTGTAAAATGGTAATTAATTGTCTGCAGCTTATGGTTAAAATAGTACCGAAAAGAAACATCAACTACTTGTAAATTAAATAAAAATTATATGTCTTTAATCGTTTGAAGTAAATTTAGAAAAAAAAACACTTAATTGTTGACAACTAATGCAAATACTGTTTATAAGAACTACTATAAATAGTTAGATTAGATTCAAACTAGAAGAAGGGATAGTAAAACCTCAGGCACTGCGATCAACAGACCTATTGTGCGACTAAACCTCTTTAGTACATTTCCAACAATAGTCGGACGTTAAACACAAAAAAAAATCAATAACAATATTTTGTAAGCAATAAAGCAGTTTGCACATTTTACGAAAGCCTACCGGCCGCCTCGGTGGCCTAGTGGATAGCGTACTAGGCTTTCACCCCGAGGACCCGGGTTCGATTCCTGGCGAGGGCTTGGCATTTTCATACGCTATAAATCATCCCATCGTCTGCATTAGCCCAAGTGTGCACAATAGTCGGACGTTAAAAAAAAAAAAAAGTAAATTCCAAAAATCCACTGACTAGCTCATTCTGCTGAAGATTCCAAGGGTCCTGGAAACCAAAAACCCCTAGCCTCCTACCAGCAAGAGCTTAACAATCAAGGATTATGTGTCCTGCACTCTCCTCCTCTTTCCTACACTAACTTACACACGGTTTCACCATGGTACATACCTATCCTGTTCATGTGCACCCTCAGACCACAGCGCCCAGTAATAAGCCGCATAATTTCCCTGAGTTGTGCTGTGCTCAAGACATCTGCTGCCTTTTTAAGCCCTCCATATGGAACCCTGCCCGTGAAGGTTATTCCATCTTGCCTAGTGTTGCTTATTAATTATAAATAGTTTCTACTATTTTATTCGTTATAACTGTATTTATTTTATGAATTAAATGTTTTTGTGGTTATACAATTACGAGCACGTCCCATATTTTTTTTACTTTAACCCACAAGTTCAATTTCTTGATTTACCGACGCCTCAAAGAGAAATTAATTATAACTTTTGTTTGTTATAAATACGTAAGTTACGTAAAACTAATAAAAAAAAATCATATAGAATTTAGCATCAATATGAATCAATAAAATGAAGTCACATAAGGTAAAGTAGGTAGGCGATTTTTTAATTATTATTTCCTTTTACAAAAACAGCTGATTTCGTTGAATTAACTGTGAGATTATGTTTAATTTATTGATTTCATTTATCGCTTTAAAAATTATTTGCACTTGTCATAAGGTCTAATTAGACAATTATAAAATTATCAAAACAATGTTTATACATCACCTAAACACTCTTAAAAAATTAAAACACAATGAGAAAGGTTTCAACATACTAAAAAAGCCTTGGGAATTCAATACATGACCATGAATCTCAACTCCTCTACAGAAAGCATGTTTTTTTTATTGTAACTAAGAGTTCACTCAATAAAACCATTCCATCTTGGGAGGGCAAATTTTTGAATTTGCAAAATTTGTGTTGGCCAATCGTAATCTGGTACTATAAACATGTACATCTATATTGAGAACAGACAGTATGGTATATTTGATATTTAATATGGATTTCATAACGTACAAACTAAGAAGTGTTAATAATTCCAATTATTTAAAGGCATTTCTGCGAGTTGTTTTGCTTATTTGTATTACAAATAGCATTTCATTTCAGCGGAAAGGCTGCAGTAATTAATAATTAATATTTCTAATAAAAAAATCCCTGCACAAAGATTTTTTTTTGCAAACACTGACAACATAATATCTTCAGCTCAGTGACTGCATCCAGGAATTTAGTGGAATTTAACTCGTTTAATGAACAGCAGGATTACGTTCATAACTTTTTTTTATTTAAACTAAAACACAGTTTATAAAATTTTGTATCAAAGAAAACAGCTAAGTTATTTCCTGTAATATGACGATGACATTTAGCTTAGTAAATATTTTCTCCTTTGAAACTGAAGCAGTACCTGCTCTAATGCTGGTAGTTCGTATCATTTGCAAACTGAACTAAATTATCAGTGCTGGCATAAACCTCAAATCGCTTATACGGTTCAGAAAGTAACGAGAATTTTAATTTGTTGAACAAAATATTTATATTCTTCTACATTGATGTTGTCACCTTCAAAATAGTCCCCATTGGAGATTATGCACTTGTGCCAGCGCTTCTTCCAATCCTCGAAACACTTCTCAAACTCGATCTTTGAGATAGTCTTTAGTTCTTTCAGCGATGTGCTTTTAATGTCATCTACGGCTGTAAAACGACGGCGCTTTAAGGTTCTCTTTATTTTTGGAAATAGGAAAAAGTCACACGGAGCCATGTCTGGCGAATATGGAGGCTGGGGCATCGTTACAGGACTGTTTTTGGCCAAAAATTCACGAAAAAGCGATGAAGTGTGAGCTGGTGCATTATCGTGGTGCGAAAGCCATAAATTGTTTTTCCACAGATCCGGGCGTTTTTTTCGGATTGCTTCACGCAAACGGCGATGAACTTGTAGATAGTACTCCTTATTGACTGTTTCACCTGGTGGCAGGAATTCATGATGCACTATGCCATGAATATCGAAGAACACAGTAAGCATAACCTTCACGTTCGACCGCACCTGTAGAGCCTTTTTCGGTCTTGGCGAGCCAGAATACATCCACTGGGATGATTAAGCCTTACTTTCGACGTCATATCCGTAAACCCATGTTTCGTCACCTGTTATAATACGTTTCAGTAATTCTGCATCGGCGTTGACTTCATTTAGTGACTCCTGAGCAATTTCCATTTGCCGCTATTCTTGTTCAAAATTCAATAATTTTGGAACGAATTTTGTTGCCACGCGTTTCATACACAAAACATTAGAAACAATGTCATGACATGATCTAATCGTTATGCCAATATCAACAGCGACCTGTCTAATTGTGATTCGGCGATTTTCACATTTCTTTCACTTTTTCCACGTTTTCATCGGTTGTTGATGTGCTGGGGCGTCCAGGGCTTTCTTCATCTTCAACGTCTTCACGGCCTTCTTGGAAACGCTTATACCACTCGTAAACTCTTGCTTTACTCATAGCAGACTGACCATAGGCCTTTGTTAACAATTCACACACTTTGTTACACTGTATTCCATTTGTTCGCAAAATTTGATACAAATTCTTCGATCCATTTCTTTTAACAAACGAAAATCGCCGAGCTCATAAGAACACGTCTAACCTTAGTGGCTGTCACAGACAAAGTCAACAGTGAAAACAGCTGAAAGTTTTATCATACTTCAAGGGCATGTACACCAATATAATAAAAAAAATGTTTGACAATCGGACTCTCCAAGACCGCGAAATTTAAAAATTTTCGTTACTTTCTGAACACACCTCGTATACAACAAAAATAAAATTGGTCCCAAGACTGATCCCTGAGATATTCCATAGGAAGTCTGGCCTTGTTTGACAGCTGCCCCTGCAACACACACACACACACACACACACAAGCCTGTTGTAAAAGTACCCGCACTGAGCTTATACCGATATACAGTACAGTACTTTGTGAATACTTTTAAATTTATTTCTTTATTCAACGAACACAGACGTTCACATAGATAAACTACCACGAGCAGCACACGCATGTGGAACCTAATCGCCGCAGAAACAGTTCTTGTGTTTGGGCAAGGTGCACATTAAGCGACCTATTCTGACAACAAATTAGCTCGGAGACAATATAACTGCACAATTTGCTTCACATTTTAAACAACCACAAACTGTCACAACGGTGGACAAACCTAATTATGTACGGTCTGACTGTTTAATTCAGTTAGCGGTGAATCCATTGTTACAATTCTACTGGATTTAATTATACTGTAACTTACTCAACTAATGCACTAAGCGTATATTTAAATTTATCGCTAAAAATTTTATTGTTTTATTAATTGCATTTTCTTTTAAATTTGATACAGTACATAATGTTTCTAATTGAAGACATGTTTTCTTACAGTTTGTGGGACAAGACTATAAATGTGTTTATTTTATCACATTTACAGACCTAAGCATAACAAAATTACGTTCAACTATACAAAATTTAAATTGTTAAAACCAAAAAACCTTAAATTACATGCTTAACTGTTGAAGAACAGCAAATTTTGTTATTACGCATCAAAAGTGAATTGTAATTCTTTGCAATTGTATTTTGTTAATTACGACAGTGTCATATTTTCTTTTGAAGTTAAAAGGATTTCTTAAATATTACAACTTTTCGTCTAAACTATCACCACCGAAATGCTATACGGAAAGTAACGCGAATATTTAATGCGACCAGTGACTATGATTCAAGCTAATGTCAAGTACCCTTATTCCATGTCTTGTTTGAGACAATTAGTGTCAATCGATGGTTGTTAAGGTTGGCAAATTTCATTCCGGGAGAGATGGAGGTGTTGTGCGACGCATACTCTCCTTCAAATACTTTCAGAGTCAAAAAGTCTATTGGATTCAAACCTGTGGATGCTGAAGGCCACATTACATTACAGTAACGTCTACTTACAAAAGGTCTGTGTAGTTCAATATCATATTTTCGCAGTTCTGGTACCCTGTTACCTCGCTGCTAACGTATGAAACGATGTCCTGTGATTGCGATTGTTTCGCATTGTTCAATAATAATAAAGTTAGCTGTTTTGAAACCTAGTTAAACTGCTACATGTATACTAACAACACAGTTCGCAGTTCTGGTACCCTGTTACCTCGCTGCTAACGTATGAATCGATGTCCTGTGATTGCGATTGTTTCGGTTATTCATTTTTGCGCCTCTTCAAAAAACGCATTGTTCAATAATAAAGTTAGCTGTTTTGAAACCTAGTTAAACTGCTGCATGTATACTAACAACACAGTTCGCAGTTCTGGAACCCTGTTACCTCGCTGCTAACGTATAAAATGATGTCCTGTGATTGCCATTGTTTTTGTTATTCAGTTTTTTTATACCTCTTCAAAAACGCACTGTTCAATAATAAAGTTAGCGGTTTTGAAACCTAGTTAAACTGCTGCACTTATACTAATAACACAGTTCGCAGTTATGGTACCCTGTTACCTCGCTGCTAACGTATGAATCGATATCCTGTGATTGCGATTGTTTCGTTTATTCAGTTTTGCACCTCTTCAAAAAACGCACTGTTCAATAATAATAAAGTTAGCTGTTTTGAAACCTAGTTAAACTGCTGCATTTATACTAATAACACAGTTCGCAGTTATGGTACCCTGTTACCTCGCTGCTAACGTATGAAACGATGTCCTGTGATTGCGATTGTTTTTGTAAACTGCTGCATGTACACTAACTAATAACACAGTTATTATTTCATGAATAATCTACACTACTGACTATTGGTTGGTAGACTATTTCATGAAATCTACACAAAACGAAACATTTTAAACATGTAATATGTATTGAAGTGATAAACTCGTTGCCATAGTAACTAGCCAATAATTAAAACAGGTAACATGTTTTTAATGAATCCCATTGTGTACAAAACAACAAATCCCTTTTTTGGTTTAGATCTACAGAAAAAATAATTCCATCTCAATTATTTCAAACAGTAACTTACATTTTGAAAAATTCTATATATGATGTATGTTATTTCCAAAATTATAATGATCATTCGAAAGCAGTTAGTTCTAACCATTTGCATAAACTGCAAATAAAACAAAAAATATATCGTTTTACTGTTAATTTTTAACCGGTATCCTGATATAGATTACATAATCAATAACAATATTTTGTAAGCAATAAAGCATTTTGCACATTTTACGAAAGCCTCTCGGCCGCCTCGGTGGCCTAGTGGATAGCGTACTGGGCTTTCACCCCGAGGACCCGGGTTCGATTCCCGGCGAGGGCTTGGCATTTTCATACGCTATAAATCATCCCATCGTCTGCATTAGCCCAAGTGTGCACGGACGTTAAACACACAAGAAAAAAAAACGAAAGCCTACCAGTAAATGACTCATTCAAATTGTTGTTACAAAATTTACAAATGCTGATTTTGTAGGCATTTTAAATATTGACGATGTTGAAAGAGGGTTAATAACCTGTCAAATTTCATTAAAAAATAATAATACAAATGTACGAGAAAAAATTTGTGCATGTTTTGTGCAATGCAGTTTCGTAAGTTCCGATGTTTTACTCTATCTACGGTAAGTTTTTGACTTCATTCCTTTGTGAAGCACATCGGTGGATTATAATCTGTTACAGAACACAAGTCCAACAGAACAACGCAGAACTGTACAGAATACTATGAACGACGTCCTCGGAAGTTGAAATAACTTTTAATACTGTGTGATGTGACTCGTGTAGATCTAATCTGCACAGGCTGAGTTGAAATAAATTTAAATAAATTTACTTTGTCGCTACAAAATTACTTGATGTGTGAAATAATTCAATGTGACTTATCGTATATATTATTTCTCATCATCCCTTTTTCTCAGCACATACTATTCATACAGTCATAAATGAGGTATCTTTAGAAAGATTTTTTAACCGGCTTCTAACATTGCAAAAAATGTTGCACTAAAACGTACTGTTTGTGGAAAATTTTAACGTAAAAGACATTTTTAACTGTCATCGGAAAAACGTCATCGTGGATGCTCTACTCGCATACGCATGCGCGGCATCACAAGTCATAATAGTATTTTTGTATACTGTATTTTACGAAGCTAACTTATTAATCACGAATAGACAATCTCATTAAAAATGCTACTTTTTTGCATAACGTGCTTAGAACAATTTCAATATTTACTTAAAAGTTATTACATTTATAGGTTATGTGGCCCTACTGACAGTCCCTTATCCCTACCCGTCGTACAGCCGGGACATTCTTACATCAAATATCGTTTACAAGAGATATTGTAAAGCCCGGTAAAAATTTCTATAAAAAACAATTACGAGGTTTGTCCAATAAATACGCGAACTGGTTGAATATGGTGGCCATTACGGAGAGTTAAGCCACGACCACTGGCCTCACGTGTTGTCTGGGACCCAATGAGCCGTCAGTGCTTGGCAGAACGTTACGCTGTGCGGATCTTGCGAGTAGAGTTATTTTTAGTTTTGCATTATTTTTTTGTTCGTCGATATGGAAATTGACCAATTCACTGAACAACGAATTAACATCAAGTTTTTTTGGTAAAATTACCAAGAAATTGCTGAAATGTTGAGAGTTGTTTATGGTGATAATGCTATGAAGAAAACAGCCATTTTCAAGTGGATTAAGCGCTTTAAAGAAGGTCGAGAAGACGCCACGGATGATGCAAGAATTGGACGACCTTCAACCTCTTGTGTGCATGAAAACATTGATCGTGTGCGGCGTCTTGTCCTTACTGATCGCCGAAAAACTGTCCGAATGATAGCTGAAGAACTAAATTTAGGAAAATCAACAGTGCACACAATCTTAACCGAGCATTTGGGCTTAAGAAAGGTTTGTGCGAAAATCGTGCCAAAACTGCTGACTCCGCATCAAAAGTTGAGAAGAGTCGAATGTGTTACTGACGAAAAATTCCATGGAAAATGATGTTGGATTCTTAAATAGGGATAACCACTGGTGATGAATCGTGGTTTTTCGAGTATGACCCCGAATCGAAATCGCAAAGCATGGAGTGGAAAGCAACAGGTGAAGCTCGAACAAAAAAATCAAGGAAAAGCCGATCAAAAATCAAAGTCATGCTCCTGGTTTTCTTTGATATCAAAGGTGTTGTTCATCATGAATTCCTTCCTGAGGAAAAAACTGTAAATTCTGAGTTCTACCTTAACGTTCTCAAGCGTTTGGGAGATCGAGTGCGTCGTGTGCGACCACATTTGACTCAAAACGATGGATGGATTTTTCATCAAGACAATGCACCCGCACATTCGGCTTTGATTGTTCGCCAGTTTCTGGCTAAAAATTCAATCACTATCCTTGATCATCCCCCTTATCCCCCCTTCTATTCCCTAAATGCAAAAATGTGATGAGGGGACAGCATTGGGAAGATGTGGACACAATAAAACAAGAAACGACGAGGAGACTGAAAAGCCTGACTTCCGAGGACTTCCAAGGGTGCTTTGAAGAGTGGAAAAGAAGATGGGATAAGTGCATAGCAGTGAATGGAGAGTATTTTGAAGGGGACAAAATCAATGTAGATGAAATTTTGTAAAATAAAGTTTTTATGACCTTAGTTCGCGTATTTATTGGACAAACCTCGTATATGTATTGAAATGTGTACACTCATAAATTTGTGATTATTATTTCAAACCGATCGCTTTTCGATTTATTTTTTAAACGTGTTTCCCCTTTCTTCCAACTACCGCCCTCACCTCAACGACTACTCTTATTCAAAAGGCTGTGTTTACTTAAAACTTTCATAGTGCGAAATTTCGCACGGGCCCTCTGGTTAGTACATATTTCAGCTTTAGCCTGACTGGAAACACATCTACACACTTGCTCGGTGAAATACTGAAACATAACTTAAACAGTTAAAGCCGAACACAAACATAGTTACATGTTTTTGCTTCCCCAAAGGCTCTGTACACAAATTGGGAGTGTTTCCTTGCAACGGTTTTCTGGAAGGTAACAAACATTTTAAATGTTAACCATCGACTCATCTTATTTTTAAGATTAACTTATGAAAAGTTATCAAACCGCCATTCTCTTGTGCAAAATTTTTGAACAACTAAAAAAGCATTACGCTATACGGTCTATTTTTTGAAAATACAATAATAATTTAGAAATAAAATAATAAATAATTTCTCAAAGTCTTACTGAAATATTTATTTTACCATAATGTATTCTTCTTTCATCCGGATCACCCACTTTGGGGTACGCCAAATCAATTACTTTGATGTGCGTTAGCTGCCCTCCGCTGTATCCAATACTGCTTCATTCTATCCGAGGCTGCCTTCCTTCTTTCATCCGAGAATGCCCCGCCCCTTTTAGATGTTGGTTTTTCTTGGAACCTTAGGTTTTCATTATGTAAAAGTTTTCGCAGTTTAAGTACATCGTCAATCATCTCATCTGATATCGCCAGCTCAGTTAAGTCCTCCTGGACCCGCCTGAACCAATTACTCTTCGTTTTCCGATCTCTGAAGAAAGCAAAGATCCGCCTAGTAAGTCTACTGCTGTTCATCCTACTAATATGGCCATAAAAACTAAGTCGTCTTTTCCTCATGCTATCTGAGAGTCTCTCAATTTTGAGATACAGGTTTTTATTAGAAATCAACTTTACTTCATTATTTCTAAAGTTTTGGCCCAATATCTTCCTTATTAACTTTCTTTCCTTCTTGTCCAGGTTGTCTCCATAATGTATTATTACATGTAAAATATATAAATAATGTTTACATTACATATATGTTATGTTTGTTGGATTTTCTAAAATAAATTATTTTTAGACTTTCATTATGTCTCTTGTCACTCGTTTTTTAGCCTATTTCAAACTCAACTTAATTATTTTTGCAACAATACGAGTGGTTTTTTTAACTGTAACCATATATCTGCCTTCTGTGTTTCATTTCTCTTTACATTAATTACAGTTTCACCGGTTTATCTATGGCCTGTACTTAACCTTTATCTTGTAATATTTTATTTTTTAAGTAAAACATATCACTATAAATAATAAGTTTTATGGGATTCGTCTTTTAAAACAATGATCATTACAATACGTAACCTATATCCGACGCTTCTAGCTCCACACAACTTTTATAATACCAGCTTCTATTAAAAACTCATCTGAGCAATAATATCTGCAACAAAACAATCTGTTCTGAGAACAGTTAAATGAAAATAAAATGTAAATATGTTTTCAGATATGTAATAAACTTGTACTGCAGATACGAAAATAGTAACCGAATATTATTTTTTTAAAAACTAATACAATACACATAAATAAGGTTACGGGATTTTTCCTTCACAAACACTCGGCGTTAACTTTGGCAACGAAACTTGTGCAAAGCTTTGCGCTGAGCCCGTTGGTTATACTGTATTTCCTGTCCACGCCCTATCTATGTCCGTACAACTTCTCAGCACAAAGTTCGACCGTTATTATAATTTATAGAAACGATAGTCACACTTTCAGCGGGTTCTTCGAAATGTAAAACGTTCTAAAAAGACAAAAAACACAATTTATAGATAAACACATTTTTTTCATTTAAATTAAATATAAGAACGAAACGTTTTTAGTTTTTTTACGGCATGAAATTTCATCACATTAAATGTATGTGACATTTCACAAGAACAAGCAGGAAAAACGTATAGGGATTTTAAAAACAATTTTCTTTTTGTTAATTGTTTATATACTGTACTTATATACGTGCTTTGCGTTTATATACAGTACTACGTATATAAACGACTCGATCGCTACAGTTTATTCCATGTAAGTCGAGAGAGACATAAACGCAGACAAGAAGCGCGGTGTTACCATATTCTGTTCCAGCCTTATAGGAACGTGCGTACTGGGCTTTCACCCCGAAGACCCGGGTTCGATTCCCGGCCAGGGCTTGGCATTTTCATACGCTATAAATCATCCCATCGTCTGCATTAGCCCAAGGGTACACAACTGTCGGACGTTAAACACAAAAAATATATATAATAAAATAAAATAATAAAACAGAAGTACAATACGGCAACTTGAGTTGCGGGAGAGTAAAAGACCCACGTACAGGAGAGGAAGAGAGTGGACGCAAGAGGACAGAGAAAACCACTCAAGGAAAATGAAGGAAGCATGGGTTAAGAAGTTGATTAAGCGTGCCCTCTAAATGGGCTATTCGATAAAAAAATTAATAAATAAATAAATTTTTTTTTAAAATTTAGGGACGTAAAGGAACTGAGTTGGAATTTTTAGTCATCAGTCGCAAAAAAAAAAATTAAAGCAGCATATAATATTATAATAGAATGTACTATAATAGGTAATCTAGAATAAAAATTCAAAGAGTATTGTGCTACTGGATATTTGTGGATTGTGCTCAATTTAAATGGTCAACAGCCGTGTAAATTAAATCATAGATGGATTGAAGACATGAAGATAACGAAACCGTTGGACCTTTCTTAATGAGAAAATAACGACTCTACAGTGACTTAGGGCCTATACGAATTTGTATATCTAAATTTTCTGTGTTGAGTAATACTTCCTGAAATGTATACTACTAGACGAGTAGTCGTATTAAAAATCACGTAAAATCCACAAGAGAAATGAAATCTTTTTCAATGTTAAAAGTTACGTTTCAAATGTTAAAGGATACGTTTCAATTGTTAAAAGATACGTTTCAATTGTTAAAAGTTACGTTTCATGTGTAAAAAGTTAAGTGTTAAAAGTTACGTTTCAAATGTTAAAAGATGCGTTTCATGTGTTAAAATTTACGTGTCAAATGTTAAAAAATAAGTTTCATGTGTTGAAAGGTACGTTTCAAATGTTAAAAGTTACGTTTCAAATGTTAAAAGTTACGTTTCAAGTGTTAAAATTTACGTTTTGAATGTTAAAAGTTACGTTTCAAATGTTAAAATTTACGTTTTAATGTTAAAAGATAAGTTTCATGCGTTGAAAGTTACGTTTCAATGTTAAAAGTTACGTTTCAAGTGTTAAAATTTACATTTCAATGTTAAAAGATAAGTTTCATGCGTTAAAAGTTACGTTTCAAATGTTAAGTTACGTTTCAAATGTTAAAAGATACGTTTCATGTGTTAAAAGTTACGTGTCAAATGTTAAAAGTTACGTTTATTTAAATTCACTTAAAATGTAACGAAATGATGTTATTCATCAAGTGAGTACTTTTAAAAATGAAATTTATCAATGTATTGCTATTTATCTAACGTGGGCGGAGATTATAACCTTAATGGTTTTTCGCCGAAAAAAATTATCTAACATATATTTTTGGCGAATCTTCATTAAAATACAACGATAAGGTAAATTACATTAAAAAATAGTTAAGTAGATTTTACTTAAGATTTAATAAAGGTGTTCAAAGTTAACTATGGTCCTAATGTAATAAACGATACTGTTTAAGTTTTACGAAAAAATAAAAGAACCTAATCATTAGGACATTGGCCACTGCGGACAGAGACAATTAGCGACTATCGTGCAAATATTTTGAGGTGCAAACTTTGTTTTTAATCAAACCGCCGCAACTGTTCAATATGCAAATCAGAAAAAAAATAAAGAACACACAAATAACACGATTGGAATTAAAAACAAGAACATAATTTCATTCAATAACAGAAAAGTAACATGAAATAACCAGAGCGTAAAGAGATCCGGAATCGAATATCGTCTGACAAAATTTTAACTGAAACCGACACAAACAATAAAGCCAAGTTACGTGATCAAAGTTCGCCTCGTAAGTATAACAGTTGTATGGTACTGTATTGTGTTGTAGGCTATCGAATTAATCTGACGAGATGCGATCGCCCCAACACGCAACGCCGACACGTTCGAACGCGTCTTAGCCGCGACAGCAGTTGGAAGGTTTCCTCTTAGCCTCGTGTTTAATTAATTTAATTAATTTCCGAAAACAAACCAATCTAATTTACAAAGTTTGCACAATGATTGCAATATTTACATTAACGTAATACCGTAACTGAAGAAGTTTACTTCCATTGACGTGGAATGTTTAACAAACAATTAGAGACGTTACTTGCAACGTTGTGTGCAGCATGTACTACAAAATGTACAGGTTAGATTACTTGCTTATAACTGTAGACCTTTGTGAATTCTACATACAAGCTAGGTTTAGTATTTCCAACGTTAACGTGATGTACGCTAAATTTGTACTGCCAAATGTAAGCTCATGTGTAACCTAATTAACTTTACGCATATATACAAGTGAGATTTGTAATTTGTAAATTTATGTTTCGCTTACAGTTGGTTTTACAACTTGTAATGGTAAGTGTAGCCTAGTTACATTATTTATTGTAACTTTAAGCATATATAAAAGTGAGATTTGTAATTTGTAAATTTATGTTTTGCCTACATTCAAGTTGGTTTTATAACTTGTAATGTTAAGTGTAGCCGAGTTACATTATTTATTGTAATTTAAGCGTAATAATATACGCTTATATAAAAGTAAGATTTGTCATTTGTAAATTTATGTTTCGCTTACATTCAAGTTGGTTTTATAACTTGTAATGTTAAATGTAGCCTATTTAAAAATTATTTATTGTAACTTTACGCTTATATAAAAGTGAGATTTGTAATTTGTAAATTTATGTTTTGCCTACGTTCAAGTTGGTTTTATAACTTGTAATGTTAAGTGTAGCCGAGTTACATTATTTATTGTAATTTAAGCGTAGTAATATATGCTTATATAAAAGTGAGATTTGTCATTTGTAAATTTATGTTTCGCTTACATTCAAGTTGGTTTTATAACTTGTAATGTTAAATGTAGCCTATTTAAAAATTATTTATTGTAACTTTACGCTTATATACAAGTGAGATTTGTAATTTGTAAATTTATGTTTCGCCTACATTCAAGTTGGTTTTACAACTTGTAATGTTAAGTGCAGTCTACTTAAAAATTATTTATTGTAACTTTACGCTTATATAAAAGTGAGATTTGTAATTTGTAAATTTATGTTTTGCCTACATTCAAGTTGGTTTTATAACTTGTAATGTTAAGTGTAGACTAGTTACATTATTTATTGTAACTTTACGCTTATATAAAAGTGAGATTTGTAATTTGTAAATTTATGTTTTGCCTACATTCAAGTTGGTTTTACAACTTGTAATGTTAAATGTTGCCTAGTTAAATTATTTATTGTAACTTTACGCTTATATACAAGTGAGATTTGCAATTTGTAAATTTATGTTTTGCCTACATTCAAGTTGGTTTTACAACTTGTAATGTTAAATGTAGCCTAGTTAAATTATTTATTGTAACTTTACGCTTATATACAAGTGAGATCTGCAATTTGTAAATTTATGTTTTGCCTACATTCAAGTTGGTTTTACAACTTGTAATGTTAAAATGTAGCCTAGTTAAATTATTTATTGTAACTTTACGCTTATATACAAGTGAGATCTGCAATTTGTAAATTTATGTTTTGCCTACATTCAAGTTGGTTTTACAACTTGTAATGTTAAATGTAGCCTAATTAAATTATTTATTGTAACTTTACGCTTATATACAAGTGAGATTTGCAATTTGTAAATTTATGTTTTGCCTACATTCAAGTTGGTTTTACAACTTTTAATGTTAAATGTAGCCTAGTTAAATTATTTATTTTGTAATTTTACGCTTTAATACAAGTGAGATTTGTCATTTGTAAATTTATGTTTCGCTTACATTCAAGTTGGTTTTATAACTTGTAATGTTAAATGTAGCCTATTTAAAAATTATTTATTGTAACTTTACGCTTATATAAAAGTGAGATTTGTAATTTGTAAATTTATGTTTCGCTTACATTCAAGTTGGTTTTATAACTTGTAATGTTAAATGTAGCCTAGTTAAATTATTTATTGTAACTTTACGCTTATATACAAGTGAGATTTGCAATTTGTAAATTTATGTTTTGCCTACATACAAGTTGGTTTTACAACTTGTAATGTTAAATGTAGCCTAGTTAAATTATTTATTGTAACTTTACGCTTATATACAAGTGAGATTTGCAATTAGTAAATTTATGTTTCGCCTACATTCAAGTTGGTTTTACAACTTGTAATGTTAAATGTAGCCTAGTTAAATTATTTATTGTAACTTTACGCTTATATACAAGTGAGATTTGCAATTTGTAAATTTATGTTTTGCCTACATACAAGTTGGTTTTACAACTTGTAATGTTAAATGTAGCCTAGTTAAATTATTTATTGTAACTTTACGCTTATATACAAGTGAGATTTGCAATTTGTAAATTTATGTTTTGCCTACATTCAAGTTGGTTTTACAACTTGTAATGTTAAATGTAGCCTAGTTAAATTATTTATTGTAACTTTACGCTTATATACAAGTGAGATTTGTCATTTGTAAATTTATGTTTCGCCTACATTCAAGTTGGTTTTACAACTTGTAATGTTAAATGTAGCCTAGTTAAATTATTTATTGTAACTTTACGCTTATATACAAGTGAGATTTGCAATTTGTAAATTTATGTTTTGCCTACATACAAGTTGGTTTTACAACTTGTAATGTTAAATGTAGCCTAGTTAAATTATTTATTGTAACTTTACGCTTATATACAAGTGAGATTTGCAATTTGTAAATTTATGTTTTGCCTACATTCAAGTTGGTTTTACAACTTGTATTGTTAAATGTAGCCTAGTTAAATTATTTATTGTAACTTTACGCTTATATACAAGTGAGATTTGCAATTTGTAAATTTATGTTTCGCCTACATTCAAGTTGGTTTTACAACTTGTAATGTTAAATGTAGCCTAGTTAAATTATTTATTGTAACTTTACGCTTATATACAAGTGAGATTTGCAATTTGTAAATTTATGTTTTGCCTACATTCAAGTTGGTTTTACAACTTGTAATGTTAAATGTTGCCTAGTTAAATTATTTATTGTAACTTTACGCTTATATACAAGTGAGATTTGCAATTTGTAAATTTATGTTTCGCCTACATTCAAGTTGGTTTTACAACTTGTAATGTTAAATGTAGCCTAGTTAAATTATTTATTGTAACTTTACGCTTATATACAAGTGAGATTTGCAATTTGTAAATTTATGTTTTGCCTACATACAAGTTGGTTTTACAACTTGTAATGTTAAATGTAGCCTAGTTAAATTATTTATTGTAACTTTACGCTTATATACAAGTGAGATTTGCAATTTGTAAATTTATGTTTTGCCTACATTCAAGTTGGTTTTACAACTTGTAATGTTAAATGTAGCCTAGTCAAATTATTTATTGTAATTTTACGCTTATATACAAGTGAGATTTGTAATTTGTAAATTTATGTCTCGCCTACATACAAGTTAGTACAAAGTTGTATATAGTCTAATTATTTATTGTAACTTTACACTTATACACAAGTGAAATTTGTGATTTGTAAATTTATGTATCGCCTACGTACAAGTTGAGTTTATAATTTGTAACGTTAGGTACTCCTTTGCAAGGCTATATACAACTTTGCAAGGCACAAAGTTATAAATCCAACTTGTATGTAGGCAAGACATAAATTTCAAAATTACAAATCTCACTTGTATATAAGCGTAAAGTTAAAATAAATAACTTTACTAGGCTACTCCTAACGTTACAGGTATATTATATTTTGTATATAGGCGAGACATAAAATTACAATTACAAATCTCACTTGTAGATAAGCGTAGTTACAATAAATAACTTGACTTCATACAGTTCTTTGTAAATCAGATTTTTCTGTTGACTTGTAGGCTAACTTAGGTGTAACTTACTTACAGGTTAGTAAGACTAACATACATTAAGTGTATGTACAAGTTATATTTAGATACATATAAGTTAAGTTAATGACGTTAGATTTGTAACGTAAGTTAGTTTTAACCGACATAGCCTTACATGGTTCTAGTAAAGTACAGGTTATTGCATTCAAAAGTAATCAATTACACCTATTTCGATTTTGTCAACCGATCACATTTCACTCTATACTCTTTAGTGAAAAAGTAAAAAATCCCACTTATAACAACAAATCACTCCCTAAATCACCCTAGATCACCAGCGCAAGTCGGCGCTATTGAGATAACCTTTCGCGGATTAATGAAAAGCATTACATGCAGATTTGTTTTAATTACAAAATTTCGATCTGCGCTCATGCGAACACATCGTAAAGGTTTGACCTCAAGTAACGCAAAACTCGGAGCTGCGTTGGAGAACAGTTATGCATTTTTTAACAAGGACATTAACATGTGATTACACACACACCCTGGGGACGAATAAAGCAGTGATTTACAGTATGCTGTAAGTATCACGAGTAGCCGCGAGTAAATAACAGGCTTACTTCACTGCTAACGACTCGAGTCAGTGTGCCAAATTGTACATAACGAAATTTGCTGTTTGGTACCCGCCGTACCCTACTTTTACAGTTATAGTTCGGGATACAGAACATTGTTTTTAAATTATTAACACTCGTCTGAAAGTTCACGATTGGATTCATTTTAACGTATCCTACAACGTTTTTTAACTCCGGAAATTCTTCAAAATTCTTTAAAAAAAAGTTTTCGGTCTGGGAACAGGTAAATTTAATTATGTATTAAAAACCCTTTGCTTTCCACTTGAATCGTAAATAATTTAATAAAACAACAAGAAATTGTCCTACAGACATTTATATTGAGCCGTTTGGCAAAACCTCTTACTCAACTTGTCAACATAACGAGGACATGAAAATTTATAAACAGCCAGGTGATCTTCACGCAATGTTTTGACAGATATCAGTACAATAAAATGGCCGAACTGGTCTACTATTTTTATTTTCATGAGCAGTTTATTCACACCTACACGCTAAACATGAGCGTTTGCATGAAGCTAGCGTTGTTATAAGGCCTAGTCAGTGTGGTGGGGGGCGTGGATCTTTAACGGCTCATCTTTAGGGTATAGGTCTGAAAAATCTCTCAGTAACAATGGTATGGTTCTACCATACGCTAGCTTCAGATCGAGTGGTGGGAAGGGGTCTGGTAATGTTTCAACGGATCATCTTTAGGGTGTAGGTCTGAAAAATCTCTCAGTAACAATGGTATGGTTCTACCATACGCTATCTTCAGATCGAGAGTGGTGGGAAGGGGTCTGGTAATGCTTCAGCGGATCATCTTTAGAGTGTAGGTCTTAAAAAACTCTCAGTGACAATGGTATGGTTCTCCAATACGCTAGCTTCAGATCGAGTGGTGGGAAGGGGTCTGGTAATGCTTCAACGGATCATCTTTAGAGTGTAGGTCTGAAAAATCTCTCAGTAACAATGGTATGGTTCTACCATACGCTAACTTCAGATCGAGTGGTGGGAAGGGGTCTGGTAATGCTTCAACGGATCATCTTTAGAGTGTAGGTCTGAAAAAACTCTCAGTGACAATGGTATGGTTCTCCAATACGCTAGCTTCAGATCGAGTGGTGGGAAGGGGTCTGGTAATGTTTCAACGGATCATCTTTAGGGTGTAGGTCTGAAAAATCTCTCAGTAACAATGGTATGGTTCTACCATACGCTAACTTCAGATCGAGTGGTGGGAAGGGGTCTGGTAATGCTTCAACGGATCATCTTTAGGGTGTAGGTCTGAAAAATCTCTCAGTAACAATGGTATGGTTCTACCATACGCTAACTTCAGATCGAGTGGTGGGAAGGGGTCTGGTAATGTTTCAACGGATCATCTTTAGGGTGTAGGTCTGAAAAATCTCTCAGTAACAATGGTATGGTTCTACCATACGCTAACTTCAGATCGAGTGGTGGGAAGGGGTCTGGTAATGTTTCAACGGATCATCTTTAGGGTGTAGGTCTGAAAAATCTCTCAGTGACAATGGTATGGTTCTCCAATACGCTATCTTCAGATCGAGAGTGGTGGGAAGGGGTCTGGTAATGCTTCAACGGATCATCTTTAGAGTGTAGGTCTGAAAAAACTCTCAGTGACATAGTATGGTTCTCCAATACGCTAGCTTCAGATCGAGTGGTGGGAAGGGGTCTGGTAATGCTTCAGCGGATCATCTTTAGAGTGTAGGTCTTAAAAAAACTCTCAGTGACAATAGTATGGTTCTCCAATACGCTAGCTTCAGATCGAGTGGTGGGAAGGGGTCTGGTAATGCTTCAACGGATCATCTTTAGAGTGTAGGTCTTAAAAAACTCTCAGTGACAATAGTATGGTTCTCCAATACGCTAGCTTCAGATCGAGTGGTGGGAAGGGGTCTGGTAATGCTTCAGCGGATCATCTTTAGAGTGTAGGTCTTAAAAAACTCTCAGTGACAATGGTATGGTTCTCCAATACGCTAGCTTCAGATCGAGTGGTGGGAAGGGGTCTGGTAATGCTTCAACGGATCATCTTTAGAGTGTAGATCTGAAAAAACTCTCAGTGACAATAGTATGGTTCTCCAATACGCTAGCTTCAGATCGAGTGGTGGGAAGGGGTCTGGTAATGCTTCAACGGATCATCTTTAGAGTGTAGGTCTGAAAAAACTCTCAGTGACAATAGTATGGTTCTCCAATACGCTAGCTTCAGATCGAGTGGTGGGAAGGGGTCTGGTAATGCTTCAGCGGATCATCTTTAGAGTGTAGGTCTTAAAAAACTCTCAGTGACAATGGTATGGTTCTCCAATACGCTATCTTCAGATCGAGAGTGGTGGGAAGGGGTCTGGTAATGCTTCAACGGATCATCTTTAGAGTGTAGGTCTTAAAAAACTCTCAGTGACAATAGTATGGTTCTCCAATACGCTAGCTTCAGATCGAGTAGTGGGAAGGGGTCTGGTAATGCTTCAGCTGATCATCTTTAGAGTGTAGGTCTTAAAAAACTCTCAGTGACAATGGTATGGTTCTCCAATACGCTAGCTTCAGATCGAGTGGTGGGAAGGGGTCTGGTAATGCTTCAACGGATCATCTTTAGAGTGTAGATCTGAAAAAACTCTCAGTGACAATAGTATGGTTCTCCAATACGCTAGCTTCAGATCGAGTGGTGGGAAGGGGTCTGGTAATGCTTCAACGGATCATCTTTAGAGTGTAGGTCTGAAAAAACTCTCAGTGACAATAGTATGGTTCTCCAATACGCTAGCTTCAGATCGAGTGGTGGGAAGGGGTCTGGTAATGCTTCAACGGATCATCTTTAGAGTGTAGGTCTTAAAAAACTCTCAGTGACAATAGTATGGTTCTCCAATACGCTAGCTTCAGATCGAGTGGTGGGAAGGGGTCTGGTAATGCTTCAGCGGATCATCTTTAGAGTGTAGGTCTTAAAAAACTCTCAGTGACAATGGTATGGTTCTCCAATACGCTAGCTTCAGATCGAGTGGTGGGAAGGGGTCTGGTAATGCTTCAACGGATCATCTTTAGAGTGTAGATCTGAAAAAACTCTCAGTGACAATAGTATGGTTCTCCAATACGCTAGCTTCAGATCGAGTGGTGGGAAGGGGTCTGGTAATGCTTCAACGGATCATCTTTAGAGTGTAGGTCTGAAAAAACTCTCAGTGACAATAGTATGGTTCTCCAATACGCTAGCTTCAGATCGAGTGGTGGGAAGGGGTCTGGTAATGCTTCAGCGGATCATCTTTAGAGTGTAGGTCTTAAAAAACTCTCAGTGACAATAGTATGGTTCTCCAATACGCTATCTTCAGATCGAGAGTGGTGGGAAGGGGTCTGGTAATGCTTCAACGGATCATCTTTAGAGTGTAGGTCTGAAAAATCTCTCAGTGACAATGGTATGGTTCTCCAATACGCTATCTTCAGATCGAGTGGTGGGAAGGGGTCTGGTAATGCTTCAACGGATCATCTTTAGAGTGTAGGTCTGAAAAAACTCTCAGTGACAATGGTATGGTTCTCCAATACGCTATCTTCAGATCGAGAGTGGTGGGAAGGGGTCTGGTAATGCTTCAACGGATCATCTTTAGAGTGTAGATCTGAAAAAACTCTCAGTGACAATGGTATGGTTCTCCAATACGCTATCTTCAGATCGAGAGTGGTGGGAAGGGGTCTGGTAATGCTTCAACGGATCATCTTTAGAGTGTAGGTCTGAAAAAACTCTCAGTGACAATAGTAGGGTTCTCGAATACGCTATCTTCAGATCGAGAGTGGTGGGAAGGGGTCTGGTAATGCTTCAACGGATCATCTTTAGAGTGTAGGTCAGAAAAAACTCTCAGTAACAATGGTATGGTTCTCCAATACGCTAGCTTCAGATCGAGTGGTGGGAAGGGGTCTGGTAATGCTTCAGCGGATCAAAGTGTAGGTCTGAAAAAACTCTCAGTAACAATGGTATGGTTCTCACCACGCTAGCTTCAGATCGTGGTGGGAAGGGGTCTGGTAATGCTTCAGCGGATCATCTTAGAGTGTAGGTCATCTCTCAGTAACAATGGTATGGACCATACGCTGTGGTGGGAAGGGGTCTGGTAATGCTTCAACGGATCATCTTTAGAGTGTAGGTCTGAAAAAACTCTCAGTGACAATGGTATGGTTCTCGAATACGCTATTTTCAGATCGAGTGTGGGGCCTGTTTATACTTCAACGGCTCATTTATTAAAACACTGCATGAAAATCACCCTCGTAAGTCTGATATATTTGGGTGGAGGTCTCGCCGAACGACCAAATATTTGTGTAGGACAATTTCTTTTATTTTTGTATTAAATTATCTTACAATTCAAGCGAAAAGGGTTTTCAAAACGTAATTAAATTGGCGTGCTTTCCGGTTTCCAGACTGAAAACTGTCCATTCCGGGAATTTCTGCAAATTAAAAAAGTTGTAAGTTACGTTAAAATGAAGCCACTCGCGGAATTCCAATGAGTGTTTAATAATTTCAAAAACAAATGGTTCTATATCCCGGACATAATTAAAACGATTTGCATTTAAAATCGGGTTATAATTTTAGTTCACAATACAGGTACTGTGTTGTATTGTAAAGTCTGTTTGTATGTACGTATGATGGAAGAGGTCGCCAAGATATCACACTTGAACACGCACACTCAGACCAGGCACCAGGCACGGTACTGTGACATGTATCACGTGACTGGGTGACGTTATGACAGCTGATAACGGCAACAGTCCCACCTACACTCACACTGTCACTGTCACTGTCTTCAGTGTCCGTTACAACTAAATCGATTACCTGCACTGAGGTTTTAACTTTAATGCAGACTAATCGAAGTTTAAAAATGCTTTTAAAAGCAACTCGCCTAAACGACACAGGCCTACTTCTGGTGAGTTCTGTTCCGGCCAGGTTGCCTAGGCGACAATGACACTCCTCCCAGCAGTTTGAAAGATCACTAAATAATCTTAAAATTCTATTTTGTTGACCAACGTTATCAATAAAATTAAAAACGAATTAAACTAAATATCCATATTACACAGTATTCTGTTTTTAATTGATGTTTTTAACTAACTGTAGGGCCGTCATATATTTTTAAATGCCATTAGACTATAACAATGAAGTAGTCTATTGGTAGCCTGATGTAGTCACTATATAAACTCAGCTAAACTTTATTCATAGTCTAACGCCGGGGTTCTCAAACTTTTTTCTGCTTCTACCCCCTAAATAATTTTTTTTTTATTCCGTAGACCCCTATATGTTTACAATGTTGCACAAATATCACCGCAAATGCAATTCAATAGCAAATATTTATTAGGAGCAATTCAGTAATACATTTTTTTAAATAATTTGTATTTTGTATTATCAGATATAAATTAAAGATATAATTATGTTTATAGAAGCTGAAATTTAAGTAAAATACCAATTCGGCGAGGCGATACGACGGCATAGACACAGCTGAGCGAGAACGTGCAGAAACAAAAGCTAGACACAGCTGAGCGAGAACGTGCAGAAACAAAAGCTAGACACAGCTGAGCGAGAACGTGCAGAAACAAAAGCTAGACACAGCTGAGCGAGAACGTGCAGAAACAAAAGCTAGACACAGCTGAGCGAGAACGTGCAGAAACAAAAGCTAGACACAGCTGAGCGAGAACGTGCAGAAACAAAAGCTAGACACAGCTGAGCGAGAACGTGCAGAAACAAAAGCTAATATTTGCACATTAAAAAAATTAATTTGTATATTTTATGAAGTGCGCGTTAAAGGGTCAAAATGGAATTTATTTCATCGACCTCCCCCCTCTTCAAAGTTCAATAGACACCCCAAGGGCCCGTTGAAAACCCCTGGTTTAACGTATCTAAGCTAAGCCCTATTTTTCGTTTCAATTTTTTTCTGTTTTAGACACTGCTTCCTCATGCATCATCAAGGAACTTTCTACGTACGAACTTACTGACTGTATACACTAGTATAATTCATTCACGTAATTACACATAAACGCATATTTCTATATTTTAACCTACATATCCAATTACATACGAGGGTTGATCAAATATAAACGAGACTGACTTTCTAAAAACTTTTCCGTTGGACATTGAACTCTAAAGGGTGGGGTTTCAGGTAGCCTGGGAGGTTTGGGACGGGCGTAGACGGGCAACATTTCCGTTCGGACCCTTCAGTATAAAACTATACAATGAGTGAGAGTGAAGTGCACGTTTCCGTGGAGCAGAGAATTGTTATTAAGATTTTGGCCAAGGAGGGGGTCAATCCGACTGAAATCTTTCGTAGATTGACGGCTCAATACGGGGACAGGACCCTGTCAAGAGCTCGCGTTTTTGCTTGGCACAAGGAATTTAAAAAATCAGTCTCGTTTATATTTGATCAACCCTCGTATTTAAATTAAAAAGTTAAACATAACGTTTCAATTTAGAACAAAACAACAAAAATACCAGTACTGCAACAGAGAGTTCTCGTAACTGATTCCGCCAATTTAACCATTTACCGAATATTTACGAAAAATGTTACAGGTCCAACTTCACTAGAAATGACTGTTTTTCCATGAACTGGTCAAAAATTACGACAGTTTTGTCGTTCAGTCAGTTTTATAGGAAGTAGCGACTACACTTTCAACGTTAAATCAGAGCCCGACATCTTGAAACGTAAGTGAGTAGGGGGGGAATCTTAGACATACGTCTTTCGGGCTTTATACAAAGTACCTCCGTACCAAATTTCAAAACAATCGGTCAATGCGTTCGGCAAAAACTGCGTAACAAAACACACAAAGCAAAAGCCGAACGCTGGAGTTGAAACGGACCTGGCTTTGTTCGGTGAGTAATAATTATTGTAACTTTGTACGTGCTTATTAATAATGGATTTCTTTGAATTTTCGTAGCAGGTTTTTTTTATTTTTCCAAAGTGTTTTTTGTTATTCCCAGCTGGTAATATTTCTTATTTATTTTATTGTAAGACATACATTTAATTATTTCACTTTTTTAATACAATGCTTTAATGCGATGATCATTGGATACGTTTAATTCAGTGGTAAATTAAAAAGTTGTTACCAGTCAATACTGCACTAAAACAACAATCAATCTATTCAAGCTTCGCGCACGACATTAAATCACTGATAGTCTCTTAAAGTAATCGATGTAAGAATGTTTCGAAACGTTACTTTCAACTCTAGCAGCCTGGTTGGAAAATAATGCGAAAAACGATTTGCGCAGAGAGGATTAAAAGACAAGGGGTTCAGGAAGTGTCCATCGTCCAAACAAGAGTTTGCAATTAAGAGCACTCACACCCGGGCTGCGGAACATTTGCCGGGACTAGTTCCCCGTGTTCGGCACTCATTGCTCAATGTCGGCCGAGGGAAATATGACAGGTTCTGTCGCCTCTAGATTACTTCTGCCTTGAGTCTAGTCATTAGAAAACACGTGATCGTTCAAAACGGACGTGTGCATTAAATTATTTTAATTAAAATTAGATCAATAGATTAATTACTCTATAAGATTTCATTGTGTAACTTAAATATTTTAGCAAATCTTCACATGAAGTGTATTTTTATTGGAAATTATTAAAATAAACTAATAAAATATATTTAGCTTGATTAAAAAATCTCAAAATAGTCAAGAAGTAATATTACAAAAGTACAAATAATGCAATAGCATAGTATAACAATAACAATAAGTAAGCGGCATTTATTGCAACACTCAGTCACTTTCGTTGAACTTTGGAAGTTTTGAAAGTAACAAAAAAAAACTTTTTATTTTAAACGAGAAAGTAAAAAAACGGAACAATTAAAACGTCGCCATTTTAAAGAGGACAATGATTACTTTACCCTCCTCGAATTCAACATCGAACTCGTGCCCTTTTATAAAAACAACTTTCATAAAATTTATAACAAAAGGTTAGTTCAAAATAATAAATTTGTGCAAATATCGTTTTAAAATACTGATTATAAATCTATATAAATCGCATTTATGTGTTACCTTATTTTGATTAGAATCAACAACAAAAATACAGTGTTTTGACTTTCCACGCATAAAGAAACCCAAAAATTCTTCAGCAAAGTTTAGCCATTCGTAATTAAAAAACCAAATTGTATATACTGCATGTAATCAAATAAATTCAGGTGTAAAACAGATCATTAATACAAACAAATGGACCTAATGCGTTTGTAAAGTTAGGCCAAAGACGTTACGTTTGAGAGAAAAAGGAAAATAAACAAAAAAACGCCCACCCATTACATACTTGTTAACTTTGTAGCGAGTTCTTTGTTGCGGGCACACCTGTTCGGAGAGTCGCACCTGCTACCGCCAGAGGACTGAATCACTGCATATTCAGGATAAAATACGGCGACTTCTCGAATCCTTCCCCAGGGAGATGTATCGAATGAATTTTAACAATGCCGACTTTATCGAAACAGCGAAACGATACACTTTAAAAAAAAAATACATACGACTTGTTTGTACTCGAAAAAAGATTCTCTTTAATCTTACTGATCAATGTTTATAAACGATTTTCACGGAAACATAACAAAAAAAAGTAATATTATTTACTCAACTTTGTGCACAGTATTAGTTCCGCTTAAACTTTCAATACTTTAAAGTTTTACTTAAATATTACCGTATCGAATTTGAATCTAAGTAAATTGGGTTATTTAAATGCATTGCTGATTTTTAAATTCCAAGTTGTATTTTAAATCATGTACAATATTCTACTGGCCTTATAGTTTCCACAAACACTGTTATTTATGTTTCATACGTCAAAGGTTTTTTTTATTTTTAAAATTAATAATTCTAAATAAAAGAACTTCTACAATTCACACATACACGCACGTAAAGCTACAGCTACACTGGGTGGTCATGAGGTCGTTCCCGTCATGAACCTTTCCTTCTAGTGACTACACTAAACAGAAACTACAGATGGGAGATATTTCACTGTGACTTTGTCACAAGTATTTTTAAGTCACTGTCAGTAACAGTGACAAAAACAAGTATCAGTGACAGTCGATAGCGGCGACTCAGTATCGCCTAATAGAAAATATAAATTGGAAGCAATTATGCATTTGATTTGTGAAGATATTTGTTAACAAAATACTCTTCTAGTGAACCATACTCGACATGGTGACAGCCACAGTTGTTGGTTAAAACATCCTCTATTTTTACGCGTCAGCAATTATTAGTGTGATGTAGTGGTAGGTCAGAAAACACCAAACTGTTAAAAAAACTGCTTTTCTATAAACAACAAACAAACTGCTTTTTCAAATGGAAACAAGCAGTTTGATTTGGACTGGTTCGTGATTTGTTAAACAAGGAACAGCTGTTGGGACTTCCCCACCACCCACGTTCTATTCGAACGTTGCCGCAAGCGCTAAAACTGTTTTTCCTGCTAACTGCTTTTCTTCAACCTGCTTTTATGCTTTTTCCCTTTATTTCAAAGTTGCTTGTTGTTTGTAGTGAAGTAAGAACAGTTTGGTCGTTGTCAACGTTTATCTCTATTTTGTTGCGAGTTGTTTGAAAGTTTTAAATGTAAAATTTGTTGTTCAAACATTTTTAAACTGTAAAATCAGCCATAATTGTGTTATATATTAGTTTTTCTCCGTAATTTACTTTGTGTTTAGAAACTTTAAAATATTTAGTGGACAATTTTGAACGTTTTCTTTTACTTTTTTTATTACTATGTTTTTATTACTATATTGTACTTATTAAGGTTACTTTTTTCAGTGTTGAAAAGTGAAAACCTACTTTCTCCCAAATAAAAATATGACAGTAACATCTCACATTTTGTAAATACATAACCTAATTTTATTTAAACGTATTTTTTATATTCATTATCAATCATCAATATTTTTAATCAACTAAAAATATTCTAAATTGTTTGCATTTCAGTAAATATGCAAAGGACTAATTAATTTTTAAGTAAAAAAAATGCTTCTATTAAAAATTCATTGCATTTTGTAAATATAAAATGGCTACATATATATTACGTTTTGAGAATGCAATTTAATTATTACTACACTTATAAGAATTATTTTTTTCTAAATGCTTTACACCCAAAAACAGTTAAGGACATGGAAACTGAACGTATGTGCTTTATGTTTTAGCTGCTAATACAACTTCGAGTTTCAGTTTTCTAAACCTGTTTTTTTCCAACTGTTTTAAAAAGCAGCTTTTTTCCTCAACAAACAGTTTATTGACGTTTCGTAAAAATAGCAGAAACGCCTACCCCTAGTGTGTTGATGTATTGTATTGGCGCCAGATAAAATAACAAGTTTGGAGCTAAGGAAAACCTACAATAAAAGATACAGAGTTGATAAAGAGGTTTAAATTGTTTGTGTGAAGATTAAGTAAGGCCGTAAAGAGTAAAGTTTATGATTCTGTTTTAAAAATATGTTAGAAGAAAGCGATTAGTTACTTTGTTGAGTAGGCCTACACTCGTCTGCCTTTCTCAGGTTATTTCTCAATTTCTTATTTGTTGACGTGTTACGTACTGCCTTCATTCATTGCTGCAGAGTGCATGGAGGCAATCCAAAAACACTTGTACAAGTTGACAAATCTAGCGAAGACAAATTAGTGCACTCAACAAGTTAATAAAATTCCTAGCAGAAGTAATAAGTAGGCCAACATACATTATTAATTTATACGCTTTTTACTCTGTAATCATATGTAATTTGTTTAGATGAAGAATTAATAAAATGTATTTTATTTTTACTTGGCAATATAATCTACCATTAATCAGAAGAGCTTGTATCATTCTCCATTAAAAAAACAAAAATCCCAAAAAAATTACACTTAATTAAAATACATTCAGCTTACAATACTGAATGGCATTAAGTTGAGAGCTGAATTTATAAACAAACACTACAATTCAGCCAATTAGTAAACGACCTGCACGAACATTTCTCGCTCATGTAGGTGAATTCCCCGCCAACAGTTCGGTGGCATTATCTGCCAGTCTTAGTACAAACTATTTACTACTTAGCGATAGAGCTGTGGCGATAGTGGGGACTCGACCTCTTACTCGCACACTTTTCCTCTCTGTCTTAGCGGCCGATCTATAACGTGTAACACTTCCGTAAATCACCACATTGCGTACGAAATATCTTTTTACTTTCCCGCAACTATGACGTATCGACAAAAATATCAGTTGTGACAAGACACATGTATTTGTTACCGGGTACTTCTTACAGGTTACCGGGTACACTGTCACAGGTATGTGAGTCACCGATATTCCTACCTCTAACCGAAACCGAACGAAATGGGTGGCAATGCACAGTATGGGGTGGCTATCAACAGGCAGTACTGCGTGTTTAACCTCATTGCTCGGTGTAAGAACTGGGAAATTCTTGTGCTGTCCGTGAAACCTTTGCAGCCATGAAAGAACAGTGTTCACCTTGCTCCTCAAGTTCCACCAATGAAGGATTCTTCATCCCCCCTCCCTAAAACCGAATAGGAATTGGAGGGGGATTGCTAATCCTATGTCCCGATGATGAAAATAGAAAAACGTTCTTGGGTTCACTCCGCTAATAAAAAAAAAATAAGAAAAATCTATTTCGTTTTATCAAGCACAGCAAACGAACGGCAGTCTTCAAACACACACTCAACACTAGCAGCTGATTATACTTCTAGTTCAGTTGTGATTATTTCCAAGCAGGAATGGAACTGAACGAATTTCTGGTGCACGGTCACCTGCCTACATGTATCTACGTGCATTGCATACACAGCATTCTTTCCGATCTATTCCGCTCGGTATCTAACCCTAAATGTCTTTCATTTCAAGTCTGGAACACTGACTTAAGTTGGGAATCATTTTAACAAACTATGTCAACAGATTTTGAGAAGGTATCTTAAGAGTGTCGCCTTTTTATTTCTTCTACAGCTACCCATACATTTCCAATGATAAAAAAATACACATTTACTTTGAACACATTCGTTCCATTAATTTGGCCTGCAGACAGACAAAGACATGATTTCAAAAACCTTAAAATGTACCTAAAAATGGACAGATCCACTAAAAGGTCACTCAACTCGGAGTTGGCGCGAAAGTGAAAGGTTGTGTGTAGTTTTAAAACAATCATCGTCACAAACCAAACTAAACTGAAGCCTTCATTAACTTTAAAACATAACTCAAGCAAACTGCTCCGAATTCTCTTCTCTTCGCAAACCTTTTTTTTAAGTAAACTAAAAATGAAAGATGTACCACTCTGAAAGTTATTTTCTAAATGGATGTTGAAGATTAAAATCTGCAGTCACTACTCTGACAAATGAAAAGCATGTTTATTTTGTAACTATATTTAATTAAATACTTTTAAAAAACATTTACTTACAAGAGCATTTTTAAGATGAAAATAATATAGAGATGAAGCTGAAATATGTAATTCAGTACTTTCATTAGCATCCCTGCCAGTTCCGCGAACCAACCCCTAACAAGCTTTACCCGCTCTCAGCTTTCCCAAAGGGTAACTAATTCCAGATGGAATTGGTAACAAACATAACCGTTGTTAAATATTTTAAAGAAAAAAATATACTTAATACAGTGTGTGTGTGTGTGTGTGTGTGTGTGTGTGTGTGTGTGTGTGTGTGTGTGTGTGTGTGTGTGTGTGTGTGTGTGTGTGTGTGTGTGTGCGCGCGCGTTTCAGCCACTCAGGTTCGGAATTTTGATTCGATTTGATTCAAACTTAACATCGTTTTGATTACCATAACAATCGATTATGGTGTTATTGATTATAGCAATAGCACAGAAAAGTTCGTTTTTTTGTGTGTTTAACGTCCGACTATTGTGCACACTTGGGCTAATGCAGACGATCGTTGTGTGTATATGGGGTGTGTGTTGTGTGTATGTGGAGTAAATGAGTGAGAGTAGAATGAGCTAGAGGTATGGTAGGGTCGCTTTGCCCATCAGCTACTCACTTCAGCTGCCTCAGAAAAGTTCGTTAATCAACAAAATTGGTTCAACAATTTCAAGATGGCGGCCCTCTGAAACTTTAAGAAATTCATAACTTTTTTGACTTGTTTGTTTTTAAATCCGATTTCACTATTGTATTTACCGTTAAAAATTACACCAATCAGCAGTTTGAATTTTCAAAATCCGTTGAATTAGGCATTTTTTTTACGGCGGTCAGGGTTAACTTTCGTATTTTTAATGTAATCTGAAAGTTTAAAATTCTAATATACGCAGAATTGAATGCTGTTTATGATGGGCAAATTATAATTTCAAAAAGTTAATTAAGAAAAATATTTTTGGAAATTCGCTTCTATCATGTTGCGTGCGCCAGTTATATTTTTATTTTAACGGTTATACGAAAAGTTATATTTTTTTTTTAGAAAAAGTATTTAAAAATTGGTTCAATCCCAGCTTTCCGAAAAAATCTGTTCAAGATCTACCGAAATACAAGGACATCTATAACGGGGAGTACCAAAATAAAAACTAAAAAATGAAATGAAAATGCATTTTAAGAAAAAACAAACAGATAATAGCAACGCCTTTAACTAAAACAGTTTTGCACGTTACAATAATAATCCCCACAGTACTGTCAACAGCCTTTGAATTATAATAAAGACACATTTGTTCACTAGCAAATAATAACAGCCTCGTATCCTCACACTGGCGGGCGCCATAACAGTAATTACAGTGTACAGTGTGTATGTGTATATTATGCCTTCATAAATATAAATATAAAATGCAACTTGGCCACGAAACAATAGCGCTGTAGCTGGTAATGAACAATTTAATGTTTAACGTGAATTCATCGCACAAGTTCAACGTATATACTGAACTAATGATATTTTTATACGTAATATTAATGTTCCGCATAAAAACTTGCAGAATTGTAGCATACTTCCTGTCAAGGATTTGTCACCCCCGCGAGAGCAGTGCACTCTGTCCCTGGACATCTACTGTAATTGAAAACTGTATACAAAAATCTTGTATTATATTTATATGCCGAGCACAAGCTTCTCCATTACTATATACTGAGCGCATTTCTACAAAGTTTAAATTTGATTTCTAAATACAGTAAAACCTCACCATAGCGGCACTGAAGGGAACGTTAGTTTTCGCCGCTAAGTACTTCTGGTACTAATAATAGCTGACAAACAAGCAGATTTGGTGCTTGGTGTTACAGCTGTTACATGCTAGATGTTTACTGGTACTGTAACTTGGCGCTAGGAGTTTGGTGCTTGGTGTTACTGGTTCTAGGTGCTAAGTGCTTGGTGTTTACTGGTACTTTGTGTTAGCTGTACGTAGTCTTTTCAGCGCTAAGTGCTTGGTGTTTACTGGTACTTTGTGTTAGCTGTACGTAGTCTTCTCAGTGCTAAGTATTTGGTGTTTAATGGTACTTTGTGTTAGCTGTACGTAGTCTTCTCAGTGCTAAGTACTTGGTGTTTAATGATACTTTGTGTTAGCTGTACGTAGTCTTTTCAGTGCTAAGTGCTTGGTGTTTAATGGTACTTTGTGTTAGCTGTACTTAGTTTTTTCAGCGCTAAGTGCTTGGTGTTTACTGGTACTTTGTGTTAGCTGTACGTAGTCTTCTCAGTGCTAAGTATTTGGTGTTTAATGGTACTTTTGTGTTAGCTGTACGTAGTCTTCTCAGTGCTAAGTACTTGGTGTTTAATGGTACTTTGTGTTAGCTGTACGTAGTCTTTTCAGTGCTAAGTGCTTGGTGTTTAATGGTACTTTGTGTTAGCTGTACTTAGTCTTTTCAGCGCTAAGTGCTTGGTGTTTACTGGTACTTTGTGTTAGCTGTACTTAGTCTTTTCAGCGCTAAGTGCTTGGTGTTTACTGGTACTTTGTGTTAGCTGTACGTAGTCTTTTCAGTGCTAAGTGCTTGATGTTTAATGGTACTTTGTGTTAGCTGTACTTAGTCTTTTCAGCGCTAAGTGGTTGGTGTTTACTGGTACTTTGTGTTAGCTGTACGTAGTCTTCTCAGTGCTAAGTACTTGGTGTTTAATGGTACTTTGTGTTAGCTGTACGTAGTCTTCTCAGTGCTAAGTGCTTGGTATTTAATGGTACTTTGTGTTAGCTGTATGTAGTCTTCTCAGTGCTAAGTGCTTGGTGTTTACTGGTACTTTGTGTTAGCTGTACGTAGTCTTTTCAGTGCTAAGTGCTTGGTGTTTACTGGTACTTTGTGTTAGCTGTACGTAGTCTTCTCAGTGCTAAGTACTTGGTGTTTAGTGGTACTTTGTGTTAGCTGTACGTTGTCTTCTCAGTGATAAGTACTTGGTGTTTAATGGTACTTTGTGTTAGCTGTACGTAGTCGTCTCAGTGCTAAGTACTTGGTGTTTAATGGTACTTTGTGTTAGCTGTACGTAGTCTTCTCAGTGCTAAGTGCTTGGTGTTTAATGGTACTTTGTGTTAGCTGTACTTAGTCTTTTCAGCGCTAAGTGCTTGGTGTTTACTGGTACTTTGTGTTAGCTGTACTTAGTCTTTTCAGCGCTAAGTGCTTGGTGTTTACTGGTATTTTGTGTTAGCTGTACGTAGTCTCTCAGTGCTAAGTATTTGGTGTTTAATGGTACTTTGTGTTAGCTGTACGTAGTCTTCTCAGTGCTAAGTATTTGGTGTTTAATGGTACTTTGTGTTAGCTGTACGTAGTCTTTTCAGTGCTAAGTGCTTGGTGTTTAATGGTACTTTGTGTTAGCTGTACTTAGTCTTTTCAGCGCTAAGTGCTTGGTGTTTACTGGTACTTTGTGTTAGCTGTACTTAGTCTTTTCAGCGCTAGGTGCTTGGTGTTTACTGGTACTTTGTGTTAGCTGTACTTAGTCTTTTCAGCGTTAAGTGCTTGGTGTTTACTGGTACTTTGTGTTAGCTGTACGTAGTCTTCTCAGTGCTAAGTACTTGGTGTTTAATGGTACTTTGTGTTAGCTGTACGTAGTCTTCTCAGAGCTAAGTGCTTGGTGTTTACTGGTACTTTGTGTTAGCTGTACTTAGTCTTCTCAGTGCTAAGTGCTTGGTGTTTACTGGTACTTTGTGTTAGCTGTACGTAGTCTTCTCAGTGCTAAGTGCTTGGTGTTTACTGGTACTTTGTGTTAGCTGTACGTAGTCTTTTCAGTGCTAAGTGCTTGGTGTTTAATGGTACTTTGTGTTAGCTGTACTTAGTCTTTTCAGCGCTAAGTGCTTGGTGTTTACTGGTACTTTGTGTTAGCTGTACTTAGTCTTTTCAGCGCTAAGTGCTTGGTGTTTACTGGTACTTTGTGTTAGCTGTACTTAGTCTTTTCAGCGCTAAGTGCTTGGTGTTTACTGGTACTTTGTGTTAGCTGTACTTAGTCTTTTCAGCGCTAAGTGCTTGGTGTTTACTGGTACTTTGTGTTAGCTGTACGTAGTCTTCTCAGTGCTAAGTACTTGGTGTTTAATGGTACTTTGTGTTAGCTGTACGTAGTCTTCTCAGTGCTAAGTGCTTGGTGTTTAATGGTACTTTGTGTTAGCTGTACTTAATCTTTTCAGTGCTAAGTGCTTGGTGTTTAATGGTACTTTGTGTTAGCTGTATGTAGTCTTCTCAGTGCTAAGTACTTGGTGTTTAATGGTACTTTGTGTTAGCTGTACGTAGTCTTTTCAGTGCTAAGTGCTTGGTGTTTAATGGTACTTTGTGTTAGCTGTACGTAGTCTTCTCAGTGCTAAGTGCTTGGTGTTTAATGGTACTTTGTGTTAGCTGTACTTAGTCTTTTCAGTGCTAAGTGCTTGGTGTTTAATGGTACTTTGTGTTAGCTGTATGTAGTCTTCTCAGTGCTAAGTGCTTGGTGTTTACTGGTACTTTGTGTTAGCTGTACGTAGTCTTTTCAGTGCTAAGTGCTTGGTGTTTAATGGTACTTTGTGTTAGCTGTACGTAGTCTTTTCAGCGCTAAGTGCTTGGTGTTTACTGGTACTTTGTGTTAGCTGTACGTAGTCTTCTCAGTGCTAAGTGCTTGGTGTTTCCCCGGTGCTTGATTTATAAAGCTGATAATTGGTTAAACAATGTAATTACTTTAGAAGAAAATAAAACCTTACGTACAGGAAGCGCAACATGTGCGCGTTCCTTTAAAATATTCATTTTCGCAGAGCCGCCTCTCAGCTGGGGATGAAATATTATTGTAAGGTCCCTTTCCCCTCTCCGCCTCCCTCCCTCTATGAATATACGGGATGATGTAAAAATCAACATCAGGCTTGTACGGTATACAAGACAATCATTAAACCCGCTAGGGGGATCCACTTGCGGCTGCGGGCGCGTTATAATGGCAAAATGAATTAGCTAAGCTAAGCGTTGTTTGATACTGAATCGCGTCGCTACATTTATTCTGAACACGTCGAATTTGTTCTATTCAGTACTTCTGTAATTACACCCGTGCAATTGTAACAGTTACAAAACTGTGTCAGCCTCGTTGTAACAATACTATAGCCTGTACTTTTTGTGAATGTCCACTCAAATGTAGATAAAGAATTAACACGTCATAACTAATAACTTTACATTTTAAACTATCTCGTTGTGACAGATTTAGCTACAGTATCAGTTCTTGTCTACGGCTACAACTACTGGCCAATATATATTTCACGATAGTTGGTTGGAAAAAAAATATAGGAGTTAGAACAACAGAGGAACAGAGATCAACTCTGATGTATAGGCTATTGTACAAAACTATTCCAAATAAAATCTGCAAAATTTATTGTACTAAACGTAAAATAAGCAGGATTTATATTAAAATCTTTGGTCAGTAGCAAAACATTTTTAAAGCGTTAACCTTGGTGTTACGTCGAAACTTTTATGATTACGAAAGAAAATTAATTCTTCAAAAAAAATTAGACCCTAATGTATTTTTATTACTGTTATAAATTTTAAAAAATAAAACCAAAAAAGACTCAATATATTACTGATTTAGAGCTGAAAACATTACTGCTTGCTTGTAGGCTTATCTGTATTTTATAAATACTGATTTATAAAAAAATTATTATTTTTAAAGCAGGATTTTATAAAAAATTTATTTGGTAAATTCAGCCTCGTCTCCCAGTGCTAAGTGCTTGGTGTTTACTGATACTTTGTGTTAGCTGTACGTAGTCTTTTCAGTGCTAAGTGCTTGGTGTTTACTGATACTTTGTGTTAGCTGTACGTAGTCTTTTCAGTGCTAAGTGCTTGGTGTTTACTGATACTTTGTGTTAGCTGTACGTAGTCTTTTCAGTGCTAAGTGCTTGGTGTTTAATGGTACTTTGTGTTAGCTGTACGTAGTCTTCTCAGTGCTAAGTGCTTGGTGTTTACTGATACTTTGTGTTAGCTGTACGTAGTCTTTTCAGTGCTAAGTGCTTGGTGTTTACTGATACTTTGTGTTAGCTGTACGTAGTCTTTTCAGTGCTAAGTGCTTGGTGTTTACTGATACTTTGTGTTAGCTGTACGTAGTCTTTCAGTGCTAAGTGCTTGGTGTTTACTGATACTTTGTGTTAGCTGTACGTAGTCTTTTCAGTGCTAAGTGCTTGGTGTTTACTGATACTTTGTGTTAGCTGTACGTAGTCTTCTCAGTGCGAAGTACTTGGTGTTTACTGGTACTTTGTGTTAGCTGTACGTAGTCTTTTCAGTGCTAAGTGCTTGGTGTTTACTGATACTTTGTGTTAGCTGTACGTAGTCTTCTCAGTGCTAAGTGCTTGGTGTTTACTGATACTTTGTGTTAGCTGTACGTAGTCTTCTCAGTGCGAAGTACTTGGTGTTTACTGGTACTTTGTGTTAGCTGTACGTAGTCTTTTCAGTGCTAAGTGCTTGGTGTTTACTGATACTTTGTGTTAGCTGTACGTAGTCTTTTCAGTGCTAAGTGCTTGATGTTTACTGATACTTTGTGTTAGCTGTACGTAGTCTTTTCAGTGCTAAGTGCTTGGTGTTTACTGATACTTTGTGTTAGCTGTACGTAGTCTTCTCAGTGCGAAGTACTTGGTGTTTACTGGTACTTTGTATTTAACGGTACTTTGTGTTAGCTGTACTTAGTCTTCTCAGTGCTAAGTGCTTGGTGTTTACTGATACTTTGTGTTAGCTGTACGTAGTCTTCTCAGTGCGAAGTACTTGGTGTTTACTGGTACTTTGTGTTTAATGGTACTTTGTGTTAGCTGTACTTAGAAATTCAGCCTGGTCTCTCAGTAATAACATATGCCTACTTTAGACCTACTTGCGGTTGTTTGTAGGCTCTAGGTATTTAAATAGAAGGTTTTTTTTTACTTTTATATTTTAGTCAAATAATGTCGAGATTCTTAATGTGAGTATTTTTTTCGCTAGACATGCTGTTAATTTGTCCAGTACACACATCTGTCTTTCCTAGCTTCAAACATTATATTTGTTGACACGTTTCGGAATATTTCCCTTATCAAAACTTTCTTGCTTTACTTTACAGTGCAAGTTTGAAGCTAGGAAAGGCAGACGTACTCAACAAAATAAATAAATTTTATTTTAAATCCTAAATGCAGATATAAAATAAATGTTTTTACATTTTCAGACAAGCCTACTCTATAAATTTGTACATTTATGTCAGGTTACAGTACTTTTCATGTTATTACGAAACCCCCGCAGGGGGGTGCAGACTAGCTGCACCTAAATCCTCTCAAGAGAATTTAGACGTCCCTCGCGGTACCCGAGTCTAACACACACTTACGACTTTAACACTTTACTCTCACACATTTAGGGAAGCAATAATAACCTTTAAAAAAATATCACGAAGCGTTTCTGCTTCACACGAAATTCATAATTTTACTGAATGAAAATCGACCTCAGAAAACCCAAACTGCGCTGAAATCTGTTTGCGTTAATTAAAGTTGTTACGCATTATATCTCGTCCGTCTGTCTGAGCTGCGTCTGAAGGTAAATTGACTTAAGTGGTACAGTCAGCGATAAAAGTTAATTAAGTAGACCGAACCACGCGAGTGCCATTGTTCGTGCTTGAAAAGCAATCCAACGCACTCTTCTATCATAGCCTACATATGGTACAAGTATGGAAAACTTCGTCGTTTGAAAATACCGATATGAACTTTTAAAAACAAGAACACAAAATGTTTTATTTAACGATTTCTATCTTTTTACAACCTGTATACATTCATAGATCGATTAGTTGAACCAATTTTTACTCAATTTTGTATGGGTATTCTCATACTGTATACAGCAACTGATATTAAGTCGATTAACCAAATTTCAAAAATAAAATATTCTTACGATTCTCGACAAAATCCAATATGACCAAAATAACCCTGACCGCCAAAGTAGGAGATTAGAACATGCTTCCGTTAACGACAAGAGGACACGCAACCACTATGAACACAGGAAACATAGGCTATAATCAGAATAGCAAAGTTTGAGTGGAGTGGTGTCGCTGCCGCGAGGTTGGTAGCACTGGCACCGACTAATTGTTTTAGTTTGCACTCTCAATTACCTCAATGTTCGCCAATAGCCAATAGGCACGCGATAAAAAGATGGATTGCTTCTTTATACGCATATTTAATGTCTGATCTGTGCTGTTGGCCCATATAGGCCTACTTTACTGAACTGCTCTCCCAGTTTGTGTTGTTTTGTTTATCGTTTCCACAGCTTATGGTATAATGTTTATGAACAAAGTCAAAAAAAAATGTTCCAAATTAAAACGTGTATACATAAATTTGTTTTTACACAAAAATATGCGTTTTTTCTTCCGTTGTCCGCTGTTTATTCTCTATTAATAATTTTAACAGAAAAATTTAGAAATTGTTAGACAATTTACAGATAAACATACAAGCAAGCAGTAAATTTTTCAGCTCTAAATCAGTAATATATTTAGTCCTTTTTGGTTTTGTTTTTTAAAATTTATAACAGTAATAACAATACATGTTCAAAGAAAGAAAGATATTACGAAAAATCTTAGGCCCCAAATTTGGTAATGAAACTTTTACCAAAAAACTGAAACACTATCAGACACAATAAGAAAAAGAATTGATTTTTATGGGCACATCTTCCGAATGGACAAAAATAGACTAACCAAAAAAATATTTGACTACTTTCGCCATACAAGAGCCAAACCACTTTGGTTTAGAGAAACGGAGAAAGACATAACAGAACTGCAAATCACTGACACTATGTTCATGGACAGAACAGCCAAAACAATAACCAAGGACAAGAAGCAACGGTTCCAAGGCAAAGTCAAATCCAAGCGAACGATCCAAATCTCTGACGAAGAAAGAAAAGCAAGATCACAACGAATGAAGCAATACTGGGCTACGAGGAAGGTAGAACATTAAAAAGTGATTGATTTGGTGTACCCCAAAGTTGGGTGAAACAAAGAGAAAGAACAATACATGTAGGGCCTAATTTTTTATCAAAAATTAATTTTCTTTCGTAATTTTTAAAAGTTTCGAAGTAACACCAAGGTAACGTTACAACTAAGTATAACAGATGAATATAATTACACTTACATAAATAAAATCAGTTTTGTGACGCACACAATGCACAAAATGCGTTCCCGGATGTAAAGGAAACTTATCCGATCCCGAAGGAATGAATCCTAGTCCTATTTAAAGTTAAGGACTTGTATCCTGTGGGCTTTCAAGGAAGTTCAATCAGTAGGCAGTGCGCGGGGCGGACAATCAGTTTACCGTATTCTCCAGGCTAACGGCTACAGGCGCATAATTGATTCCTTAAGTAAACTTTAGCTCGTCTCTGGTGAGCAATCCAATGGAAACAACGGCTAAATGATTGGCGACACCCATCACAAAGTACTTTGTTGTAACCTGTTTACTGCCTCAAAATGGAAGGTTGTCATTCTCATAAACTTACCAGCAGACAGATAGGGTACTTCTTGCTTGTACGTATTCTACGGAATATAACTGAGGTCTATGGAGGAATAAATTTATAAAGGTCTATGGTTATTGCCTACGGCGAGCTGATTTTCTCAACAATACAATTTATTGTTCTAATATGTGCTCTAATATACGGCAAGCTACTGCAAGTTTATTGCCATTATAAATCATATTATAGTAGTTTATAATTTTCTTTTTTTAGTTATTAAAAAGACAAAGATTAAAAGCTAGAAACCCACACAAAAGTAAAAATATCGTAAATACATTTTAGCAGAAAACAAATACATTTCAAACGAATTTCAACAAGTTTTCCATAAATCTTACAAAACTCGCTCTAAAGAACAATAGAAGTGCTGAAGAAAATGACTGTAAAATAAAGTTTAGCCGGGAAAAGTGGACGGAACAATAAGATGCAATTTTATTTGCAGACGAAACTACAGGAACTCGCTTCGGTAAAACTTTGAGAATACTGAATAACATCAAATAATCAACAGCTGTTTCAAGTTTATATTCACCAAAGTCGTGATAAAACGTCGTGGATCAAATTAATAGTTTATTGTTTAAATACGTTTCTCTAGATATAGTCAATGACAAGTTTGTTGTAGTCTGTGTAAATATTCCTTACATTCCATATATAAAGGTACTAGAATGATAACCCTTACAAGAGATATGTGAGCTGTCACTGCTGGTGGCATCTTGCGACAGAATTTTCAAATACAGTTAAATAGATAACAGTATTGTTTATTTTCTCAAACGTGTTCCCCCCACTGTCTTTGCAGCTGGCAGCGTTCGTAGCGGCAGATAGTCTAATTATTTGGGCTTTAGCCGCTGATATCTAGCACGCTTTTTATAATGGTAACTGTGAATCCGTTTTGTAAAGAAATTGTTCTGTGAATGCACCTATCGATAATTAAATTCAAATGTACTGAGACAATTGTATACTTATCAACCATTCTTTTGCTTTATATTTTGTGCAGAATCATTTCCGATCTAATTTTAAAATTGCGTAAGACACGCACCACTTCTTCCCCAATATGTTGTATTTATTACAGAAAAATAACGTTATAAATTTCATGTTTGAAGTGTGAACAAATTAAAAACTTTAAAGGTAGAAGCACAAAGGGCACTTGAAATGTTTCACACTGGTTCCGGATATTTAAAATTAATCAACCGGCCGATTATAACCGCAGATAAATGAGAATGGTTTTAAGCGTGGGACATGAATCCAATTACCGGCGAGTACAATCGAGAATTAACTTCCGATTTTACAATGCTCCACGTTACAAAATGAAAGCAAAGTTAAATTAACAATAGGACATTACTCGTATAATCCAGCTAACATAACCAGTCTGTATGTAGTACCAACTCTATAATGGTTGAGGTAGGCAAACACAGTACAGTACTTATATAGCCTGCCTTGTATGGACGCGTGACAGGTAGACTGCAGTGAAGTGTAGCGGAGAGGCTGGGCTGCTGGAGACGGCAAGTCGGCCTTTCTAGGTAAAAAGAACAACAAGGGGGACAAATTAAAGTCAGGCGGTTAGCAGCCGAGCAGCCGACCATCTGTCCTAACCTGACCTACCACGACTGCTTTGTTCCATTCCACTTGCGTTAGCACACTGGAAACCGATAGTTTATTGGCAGTTAGTACTGAGACTGCAAAACATTATACGACATGTATAAAGCACAAAATAACCTTATATACACTAGAGATGTTTACGATATCACAGAACTGCTACTTTTCACAGATAGTGTGATTTCACAGTGTGAATGACTGAGTTCAACTGTTACTAACTGTGAACTGTTAACTGAAATCTGCGGAATCCACCTCGTGATGGGAAGTGATCTGCAAATCTGATTCAGTGATTCAGTCACTGATATTTCAAAATCACAATTCGGATCACGTTTCACATTCACATTTTAAGTTGTGTAGTGATGTTACAAATCGTGATCACGTGATCGACAGCTACACTCTACATTGCATTACAGAGAAGCGTCAGTTAATATTAGATTTTCAAAAAAACGTTTTATGTGTGATTGATCGTACCTGACTTTTGACATTATTTCTTTAGTTTCTGTTAAATATAAATGTTATCTAGTTTACTAATTAGGTGTTTCAGTTATACTACGCATATTTTTTATAAAAAAAATGAGTGATAGATCTTGTAACACTAGGGGTGGAGATAGAACATGGAACACTAATTTCCCCTTAAAAATGAAACATTTAAAAGTAATGCTATTTTTTAAAGCAAAATTTAAGAAAAAAAAATCACTTTTTTTAATGTAAACCATATTGGTGCTTGTATTTACTTCATATTTCTGTATTTTACAATAAGTTTATTCTTTAACTAAATATTAATTGCTTTAAAAATCTTCACTTCCAATTGATTTTTAAACTATAGCATAAAATTTATTCAGGCAAAAATCATTAGAGAAATTAGGTAAATTTAATTTTTCGGTCTTGCATTTAGTCACATTTCACTTCTACAGTTAGTACCTACTGCGTACAGCTACGGAGCGACAAAATGTTAGCAGTCAATCACAATCAGTAAATCACAGTTTTCCGTAGTAGCAATCACATTTCGTGTTGAATTACTGAGACTAGATAAATATTGATATTGCTAACTAACGAACCTCGGACATTTCCCGCCAGATTTAGCTTTTTGTTGGTATTTTTTATTTAGTACAGCGAATATTTTTTTGTACAAGTGGTTTTGTGTAGAATAATTGTGTAGAAGAACTGTGTATATGTGTAGATAAATAGATACGATCGATAGCGGTTTTGTTTGCTTTTATCTGATTTACATTAGCCTATGAAGAAGCAATTGCTACATAACAGGCCAACCAGATATTATTTCACAGTTCATCGTTTAATTTAACAGATATTGAAAAGTAGCCGTAGCATTTTTCACAGATAGCAATAGTCCACAGATAGTTATCATCTAGAGATACACACAGCACTGTTATAATAACTATTTATTCGTCAAAGAACAATGCCAATTTAAAATTTTAATTTCCAGTTAAAATCTGTTTAACGTATAATTTCATGTATTACATTTTACCATATCCAGACTAGCCTGCAGCCGAATACGAGTTTGGAAGTCCTTACAAGGTCATCGTGTATGTTAGCTGTCAGTCACAATCACCTCGGCTCGCTTCGGATGTTACGTTCGACTCTTCTGTTATTATATAGGCTGCTTATTAACTCTCCAATCTGAATGAAAATTATAATGAGCGTGATGCGATGGTGCGTAGCCTACAGGTTGGCCCTCACCCCTCATTGGCTCACACAAATAAGAGATATAGATTACGTAATAACCGGTTCCTGCGGTTGTACACTCCGATTAGAAATGCCGACGGCTATCGGCTACCGGTTGTCAAGACGTGGAGTCGGCCATTTAAGGCAAGTCGAGTTCACAAACGAGGTTTCAAACTATGATACAGAGTTACTTGACGTTGTAAATGCAATAATTCAAAATGTTTGTTCATTGTTGATGCTGGTCGTAATTAACACTGCAATAATAATTAGCTATTTACAAAGAAAGCTTTATTCCTGTGACGCTTTATTACGTCAGTGAAAGAAGAATCACTGTCGGAGTACCAATACACGTTATTTTATTGACAGGAAGAAATTTAAAGCCAATTCGAAACATTGGACAATAAATACTACCGAAAAGTTATTAGTTCAGTCTGGATGGCTGACAAAATTCCGTAACCTGCCTAAACTGAACTTTCAAACTAGTAACAAACATTCGCATACATTAAAAACTCAGTGTATTGCGCAAAGGGTAAGGAACACGAAGTACAGAAATAAACACACACTGTGCAGATGTTTGGGAATTGAAGGAATTAAAAGAAAACGTATACTGCTGAAAGAAGGATGGATAACTGCTCGAAGCATGAGGAAATGAAATGATGATGACAACATGGAAAGGTTCCTGGACACACGCACAGCTGAAGTGCTGAGCCGCGGTATAGCCATACAATGGCAATTACAGAGGAGCGAAATCGGACCCTGGAGACATGTCAGCGACAGTGGGACGAATCAACAAATGGACGATGGACATACCAACTCATAGGTAACATCCAGGATTGGTGCCATAGGGATCATGGGGAGGTGGATTTCTATCTCACACATATTCTCACTGGGCACGGTTGCTTTCGACCTTACTTGTTCCGTTTCAGGCTGGAAACAGACTCGGCTTGTCCCCTTTGTCTTCCAGCAGTGGAGGAAGATGCAGAGCATGTGTTTTTTCGGTGTCGGAGATTCGACAGGGAAAGGACGAGGCTGCAAACATATCTGCGAGGCAGCATTGCACTGGAAAGTCTGGTTGCGACAATGATGGCTTCAGAGGGCAACTGGAGGGCCATTGCGGGATTTGCTGCAGTAGTCGTGAAGAAGTTGAGAACTGAAGATCGAGAAAGGAGAGCCAACGCTGTAGAAGAGTAGGCGTTCAGCCAGTCCACCTTCCTACGAACTAATGCAGAGGAGGAATGCTTTTGGCGGGTAACAATATATCTTAACTTGAGTTTGAACTTAATTTGAGTCCCACACCTTGGGGTAGTGCGTACCCTACCCCAGGTAGTCTATAAAAGATTTTTTCCACCTTTTATTGGCATTGCAAACCCCCCCACACACACACCACAAACACCACACACACGAGTATAAACATCTCGTACATATTACTGGTAATTAAAAAGATATTGGTTATTCAGATTTTTGCCACCATTCGTGTCTAAAGAAACACTACATTTCTTGTCATAGATTGTAAATTTAAAGCAACTCAACAAAAAGAATTAGGTTTTGTGAAATACCTTTACGCGTGAAAAACTTCCTTCTTTTACTTTTTACTAAAAACATGTGTGATATTCGTTGACTGCACAAATCGTGCTGCCAATACACCGAGATGAAGTCAGCGAAGTTCTGGTTAGAGCCCACACCGGGCCAACCACTCGCCGTAGCCCCAGTGTGCCACAATACAGGTTCTGGTCGTGAGTTTTATAATTAGCGACTCTGAAATTAAAACACTGCTACTAACATTTTAATTACACCGACAGACACGCACGCAAACACAATTAATACAGTGACAACCATTTCCGATCAGATTTCGATCAGTAAATTTACGTATTTGGAAAACTTCCATTCAATTACTTTTACAATTGTAAAACCAGTATTGGTGGAACAACGTTGCCTTAGTCACTGTGACTTAGTCACTGTGATTGTTTTTAATAAAGCGTTAGAGCAGTTAATTACACAAGCGTGTGACGGTATTAATCCACACCTGCCTAACAGAATATGTAAGCCGCACATTTCTGGGCAATTTAACTGCATTCGTGTTCCGGAAATCATTTTGTGTTTGTTTTGTTAAACGTACGGAAGTGTTTTAGAAAAACCTGGCGACACAAAAGAAAATCTTTAGAAAGTAGCATTAAAACGTAAGGCGTTGCATCTTGACAAATTTTATTAATGTAAGAAGACACTGTTGATATATTTATGAGACTTTACTTCTTTCCGCCTTTAATAGCTACAATTTAAGTTTAAATATTAAGTGTTTACAACAGAAATTGTAAAATAGAAAAAATTGTGAAAAGAGACAGTAATAGTTTCTCTTAAAACGTTTTATACTTCTTAACCTAAATACTGTACGTTCAATTTAGATAGCTTTATAAGGCCTCTTCTAATAGTACTGCACTTTACGGATGCGTTTTTGACGACAATGTGTTCTGCGTTAGTTTAAATTTAACGTGTTTCTTAATAATGAAATTTATGAAATGTTCTAAAAAAACCGTACAAACGGTCATAAAAATATATAGTTGTGCAAAGAAGGAAATTAATACACATGACAATACTTCTACACGACTGTATTAAACACTGTTTGACTTGAACTCGACGGAAAATTCCGTTAGAAAAACACCCTGCAACAGGCAAAACAAATTATGGACAACAATTTGTAAGTGAAGTGATAATGAACAGTACAAACTGAAAAACTTATTAACCTCATTACGGCCAATAATTTGAACTTCTCCGAAGAAAAGGGTAATTCATTAATCTATCGCAGTCGGGTGACTTTGCAATTTAATTTTTAAACAGTTTTTAAAGTTTAATCGGTGTAATTTTTTTACTCCTAGCGGGAAAAATTGAAACCACAATGACAACCCTAAACAACAATGCAGTATCCTCCAACTGAAGTGTGTCAAACAAGCTTCCAACAAGTTTAACTCCCTTAGTCCTTAACGTACCGTCAAACTTAGAAAGCAGTCTGTGCAGTTTAGTGGAGCGTGTTTTTATCGAGCTCCAGTTCTCTTTTCAAACGCGACTAAATAAAAATTAGACGTTTCTAAGTTGTAATGTTTAGTTTGAGAATAATATTTCTGTTACATACTTGACAGTACACTTAGTACTTTTACACTACACTAACGTCGCTAATGGCTGCCATCTGCCGGCTAGATAGTTGCCTCAGCGTCAGTAGATAGTACTGAACATCTTGTATTGTTGATAAAAGGCAGCAAATGTTTCTCAGTTACGCTCTATACGCTGAAGATGACGACTGATGCTTAGGCCTATAGAATCTGAAGTTTACTTACTGAGTCAATGTTTAGGCGTTACATCAGCAGCACTTAATACAGAACAAATAAGGATAACGACTAAAATATAATTAAACTATTCACTGCTGAATCCGGTTTGAATTGTTAACATAACATTTAGTTGTGTAAGATAAAATGTTCTCGCTGAAACGCCCAAGCAGGTTACTCCGTTACAGTTAATCGACTTTCAATAAAAAATGTATCTGAAATTGAAAGCGACATTAATCTTTCAAAGTTCCTGTTAACGCACGCGGGAAGTAAATCAAAAACCCAATGTAGAAAATCTGAATAAAGCCAATACGGGAAGAGCTCGTATGACCAAAAGATTAAACAACCAAAAGTTCATTCGACCAAATTATACCTAAATATTTTTACTGAATGAACTTTTGGTCATATGAACCATGTTTTTAACAGAGTGGTTCATATGATCACAAAAAATTCAAACAACCAAAGGTTCATTCGACCAAAAATGTGTAATAACTTAAGAGATTTATTAACATCGAGGTTCGTATTTCCTTCAAAGGAGGATATTTTGTAAAACACGTTTTTATTATTACATACAGATCAGTGTCATTACTGATATTTATATTAATAATTCACGCCATTACACTACATACCCAGACCAGTCATTTCTATATTATTTTAGCGTTTAGGCCTACAGTTGAATATACTGTCAATATTTTATACATTCACTTTTTTTTATTATTTCATATAGGTTAGTTTCAATACTAAATATTTCAATTAATAATACACGCAATTGTACAATTAACCCTTGAATACTAAATAATTAATTTGGACTAGGTAAGTAGTGTGATTGCGTTTAATATAATTTAAACATTTATTATTCACACCTACCAATATATAATAAATGTATAAAACGTCACTGTTATAGAATTAACACTTGAATGCTAAATAATTAAGTTGGGCTGGGTAAGTAGTATGATGGAGTTTACAATAATAATAAAATCATGGTTCATATGACCAAAAGATCATTCGACCAAAATATTAAAATATAATTTGGTTTAATGAACGTTTGGTTGTTTGATATTTTTGTCATAAGATCTCGCCTCTTAAAAACACTGTTCATATGACCAGAAGTTCATTGGGCCAAAATATTAGTATAAAATTTGGTTGAATGAACTTTTGGTTGTTTGATCTTTTGGTCATATGACCCCACCGCGACAATACACACAAGTTCTTTTACATTATTACAAAATTATAAGTGAAAGAGAATCGTAACATGTACTTTCACAGATTCTGAATCACTGTTATCTCGTAATATTTTTTCGCAACTAAACAATAAACACGCATATATATTTTTTGCACTTTGTGTAACCAATCACGAGTCAATAGGATGGGCGTACCTTGCCGTAATAATTACAATCATTGAATGTAAACAAACATAACAAAGTACAGCCACTATTATAACAAGCGTATTCGATATCAGCGGCTGAAGTCGAAGTAATTGGTATACCTGCCGGTATGAACGCTGAAAACTGCAAGGACGTTACACTTTGCCGCAAGATGCCGCCAGTGAGCGCTCACACTCTCATAAGGGTTATCGTCTAGTACGTTTATATTCAGTGCTATAATAGCTATGAATTAATAAATATATAATTATAATACAAGGCGCTTGACAATTAAAATAAAATGAAACTCAAACTACGAAATGATAAATTTACTACAAGTAATCTCGGCAAGCAGCTGTAACGATGATGTGATGGAAACGGATTTCCGAAAAAAAAATTTGGAAATCTGATTTCACCGCTAATATATAAGTCAGATATTAGCGTTAAAATCTGCATATATTAGCATTTTAAACTTTCAAATTAAATTGAAAATCACCGTGGCCTCAGTCTGGTTCTTTCACTTGAACTAGTACATTAATTACGGACTTGTGAAAACATGAAGTACTTGTAAAATTTAAAGGAACGATGCCAATTTCACTGTTCCCAGTCTATACTTTACACTGAAGCTGTAGCCAATAGAGCATATTTTTCAATGGAAATTCGCTAAAAGTTATACTTCAAAAGGTTACAATACTGTGGCCATTTTCATATGAAATTCAGCAAACAATCCCTCTGAAGAACCTAGCCCAATATACAGTGCCTGACTAGAAAACGTGATCGATATGACATCAGAGGTTAAAATCCAAGTAATTAAACTACTTGCCGCTACGAACGCTATAAGCTGAAAGAACAGGCAGGAAGACGTTTGAAAAAACAGTACTATTATCTATTTAACTGTAACTGAACACACTGCCGCAAGATGCCACCAGCAGCGTGTACTCACGTATCTCTCATAAGGGTTATCATTCTAGTACGTTTATATTCAATGACATCAGACTGTAGTTTCGCATAACTGTTTTACTTTTATAATTAAGTGGTTTAACAATTGTTTGTTAATTTAAATGAAAATTTAGTTACTAATTAGAAAACTCGACTGCACGCTTCTCTCGGCCGATATTAAAACAATGTTAGGATATCGCAATTACATAGAATTAAAATTATATTTGAAAATATTCAACTGACCCCAAAGCAGTCAAAAACCGCGAAGACTTAACTGTTAAATGTAATAAAGCTAATTAGGTAAATGAAAAGAAAACTTTGCCTTCGGCAAATTTATTCAAGGAGTTAATAAAGTTTATAAAATTGAATTCAACAATTAATAAGTCTAAGTAAAGCTGTAGGACTACAAAGACAACTTTAAAAAAATTCTCCATAAATCCGAGAAGTCAATAAAGAGGCCACATCCTATTCCCGTAAGGAGAGCGCGGCTAAATAATTCAAAGGGTTAAATTACTTTTACGGCTTAAAAAAGGCGATTACATTTTCTGTATAGAAGTTGGTTAGACCACTTCATTGAATTCTTAATTGCGTTTTTCCTTTAAAATTTCCATGCAAATCCGGGCGAATTATTTTACGGAGATAAAAGTGAAACTTACGCGTAAATGAACACAAAGCACGGGAGTTGCACAAGTTGAATGGAAAATTATCTGAGGCGTTGCAACTAGGCTAGCTAGGTTTAACGGTTACTGTAAAAACACAGAGATGGTGTTCTTGTGGAAACACGTTTCATAAAATGCAGTTTTCTTATGAAGACGTACGTCTGTCGCAACGCACCTCTAGCGCTTAAACAATAAACCTGGAATTTAGTTTTTATTGTTGCAATTTAGTTTTGTGTTCAAACTAGAACCTCCAGTTTTAGAAATTATTTTTAGTTTTAAAATAAAAACTAAGAGAGAATCAAAAACGTTAAGATCAGATATTTACACAAAGGCGGTTCTGGAAAATTGTCATTAATACAAATTCATCTGCAACGATTTTAATATCTCAAAGGTACTTCAAACAAATAAATGTTGAATAAAACCAAAAATAATATTTATTAGCAAAGTACGCCATACGTGAGACTGTGAATGCTATCACTGCTACTGGGAACAGTGAGCAGTTCTTCAACTATCCTGTTCACTGCTCACTGCTCACTGCTCAGTGCTGTCTGCTTTTTGTTTTACAATGAATTTACGCGAGCAAAGCGATAATAAAAGAAAATGAAGTGAAATAAAAGTTACCTTGTTATTAATTTGATGTTTATACTAATTAATAACGTATTTTCCTATAACTGATAATTAAGTAGATGAAAAGCTTATTTCTAGTTTTATTAATTGATCACAGTTTCAGGTGCTTAACCAATATTTTTTTAATTATTACTTATATTCCTTATTCAATAAATTTAGAGGTTTATATTTGTTAAATTTTGTATTTCTTGTTGTTTCTCGTAGCTCTTCAAGTTTTTCCTATTGTTTTGATAAGTACCAAAATTAATTTTTTTTTTTAATTATAATAATATTTATGTTTAACAAAATAATGTCTAGCCAATTTAATTTCTTTTGCAGATAGGTCCTACATAATTATTATGTTATGCAAGGTAGTTTATAATTCTTTTTATATTCTTCTTCTTTTCTGCTAGGATTATTGTCACTATGTTCAATATAATGATCTGCCTTCCCTAGCTTCGTCAATTCTACTTTTGTTGACGCGTTTCGGAGAACCTCCATCTTCAAAAACTATAGCTATACTCTATATAAAAACTATATGAGTATAGGTATAGTTTTTGAAGATGGAGGTTCTCCGAAACACGTCAACAAAAGTAGAATTGACGAAGCTAGGGAAGGCAGATCATTTTACTCAACATAGTAGTTTATTTATAATTACATAGGCTATATCTCTGCACAATAAAGAATACAAATTTTCTGCATTTATTTCATCAATTCTATAATAAATCTTTATTTTTATTTTAAAATTTTGTAACAAGTATTTTTCATAAGAAATTTACTAGCGTAATAAACAGCACTGAGCAGTGAGCAGTTAGCGCACAAACTGTTCTCTAAACTGTGATTAAATCACTGCTAAGAGGAAATCACTAACTACACCAAACTGTTTAATGGACAGAATTCACACGCTTACGGATGCCAGACATGTGACAAGAGCTGTAGCCTACGTCAGAATTGCGGCAAACAATCGGAGAAACGTCGCGAGAAAATAACATAATCCTGGGAGAAGTGGCAGCGCCAGTTCCGGAGCAAATCCCTTCAAATTGACTTTGTTCTGTACGAGGCCAATCAATGGACAGTTCACGTTCACTTGCCGTCTTGCAAATCTACCTTTACCGGAAGTGTCCTACTTAACTACGTTTCATCACAGAACCCGAAGGAAGTGCTTTAAAATAATAATGTTTACGGAGGGTAGGCCTACATCCTGCCAAAAAAAAATTTGGAAAAAATCGCGATTCTTTAACCAGTGTAGATAAGAGCTTTCATTTCATTTCTCCACCCCAGAAAATCTAATTTACTTTTGCAGTACATACCGCGGAGTACATCCCTTAAAGGTTAGTAAAGCCGCCTCGGTGGTCTAGTGGATAGCGTACTAGGCTTTCACCTCGAGGATCCGGGTTCGATTCCCGGCGAGGGCTTGGCATTTTCATACGCTATAAATCATCCCATCGTCTGCATTAGCCCAAGTGTGCACAATAGTCGGACGTTAAACACCAAATAATAATAATAATAATAATAATAATAATAATAATAATAATAATAATAATAATAATAATAATAAAAGGTTCGTAGGCATCTGAAACTCTTACACTCAATAATAAGGGATTACTGGACAACCTGGAGAAGAAGGAAAGAAAATTAATAAGGAAGATATTGGGCCAAAACTTTAGAAATAAAGTAAAGTTGATTTCTAATAAAAACCTGTATCTCAAAATTGAGAGACTCTCAGATAGCATGAGGAAAAGACGATTTAGTTTTTATGGCCATATTAGTAGGATGAACAGCAGTAGACTTACTAGGCGGATCTTTGCTTTCTTCAGAGATCGGAAAACGAAGAGTAATTGGTTCAGGCGGGTCCAGGAACACTTAACTGAGCTGGCGATATCAGATGAGATAATTGACGATGTACTTAAACTGCGAAAACTTTTACATAATGAAAACCTAAGGTTCCAAGAAAAACCAACATTTAAAAGGGGCGGGGCAGTCTCGGATGAAAGAAGGAAGGCAGCCTCGGATAGAATGAAGCAGTATTGGATACAGCGGAGGGCAGCTAAAGCACATCAAAGTAATTGATATGGCGTACCCCAAAGTGGGTGATCCGGATGAAAGAAGGAAGGTTCGTAGTCACCGCCGCTACCAAAGCATTACCAGATAAATAAACGCAGGATCGAACCAAAGCTAATTATGCAGTTATCACCTGAGTTGGTTTTTCAGGGTCAGTTGTAATGAATACTGAACGACGGCGGTATGATATATAAAATGTCAACTGTCAACACAGTGTCTAGAGGCACTTCCATTTTTCTACTCAGCTTTAAAGCACAAACATTTTGACAAATACCTGCTGTTCCATTGTAACCGTCACTTTCAGCTAAACGTTCGCATTGCGGTATCACTCACCTGAAAACAAAATGGAAAAAATAATTAGCAATAACAAAAACACAACAAAAAAGAAAGACAGAGACGTTAGAATATCAGTGGACTAATGCGAATAGTGAGAGTTCCAAAACATAATCTTAAATCTCTTTTGACATGTAGAAATGACGAAACTGTTATGATTTAATAAATACTTTCAAATGTCAACAAACTGCATGCCAAGAACCTTCGGCGAGTTTATAGATATTATGAAAGTTATGTTTTATTTTGTGCTGTTCTAACTAGACTAACTGCTAATAAAAACTTGTTTGCTACTGTTGTGATTTGTAATTTATTGGCTGAAACTGTTACACTGTCAAGAAAAAAATAAAAGTACTTTATTCACATGTCACATCGCTCTTTTTTAGTACACTATCAATTATTGGACTCCTATTATATTAACCACTACCCAAATAAAACAATGAAGATTGCGCAGAGATAATGCGCTGCGCTAATCGTTACATTTTTTACCGAGCGAAGCGAGGTCTCCGTTTTAACTCGACCGTTTGACATTTTGTTTGAGTTTTTGTTACGCAGTTTTGGCCAAACGCATTGACCGTTTTGAAATTTGGTATGAAGGTACCAACTACATAAAAAGACGGAACGACGTATGTGTATGGTTTCTCCCTACTCACTTCCATTTCAAGATGGCTGTCTCTTACTTACAATGATGATTTCACACAATTTTGGCCAAACCCACTGACCGATTGTTTTGAAATTTGGTAAAGAGGTACTCTGTGTGAAGCCCGAACGACTGTGTAATTTTTTCCATTCACTTCCGTTTCAAGATGGCGGCTTTAGATTTAACGATGACGAATATACGCAGTTTTGGTCGAACCTACTGGCTGATTGTTTTCAAATCTGCTTCGAATGTATCTTGTAGAAAAACCAAACGTTTTCCCATTCGTTTATATTTCAAGGTGGCGGCCTCTGATTTAACGATGACGGGTGTATGCAGTTTTGGCAAAACGCCCGATTCTTTTAAAATTTGTTATAAGGTAACTCCCACTCATTTCCAAATTTTTTTCCCACTCATTTCCATCTCAAGATGAACGCCTCTGATTTAACGATGACGAGTGCAGTTGCTGCTTGTTTCCTGTAATACTGGCTGTACGGCAAGACCTATCACGCCGTTTCTGACCGTTTCGTGGAAAAATAGCATACAATTTCCACTACAGTAACTTGTGGTTGAGTAGTATGTTTCCTAAATATTACGGTTACAGGTTAAATTGGCAGAAAAGGTTACGAGCGCCTCACTGTGTTACCGTATAGCGGCGGCCAAGCAAATGATTAAGAATAAATATTCTGCGAGGTCAACGGTTCGATTTATAATTTTTCGGCTAAACCTTTAGAAGCAGTTCATTCCCATATCATGTTATAGCCATTTATAATAGGACACTAGACTATTAGCAAACAATTGGGCTCGTATTATATAAAGCACTAGCATTACCCGTGGCGGCTTCGCCCAAGAAACTTAAACTGTTTCAGTAATGTAATAATTTAGAAACATAAAAAAATATATTAATAAAATCGTAATCATCTAAACTCATGATTATTTTACAGTGAATATGAAAAAATATTATAACCTGAATATGTTGTTTTATTGTCTTCAAACGTGTTCCATTCGAATTTAAGAAAATCTTATCAAGAATATTTTTGTCCAATACAAACATTTATACCTATTCTATATTTTTGTCCTTTTAGGGGATGAATTCGGGGGAAAATACTGAATTTCGTGTATCATAATTTGTGTTTTAAAATATTTTGTTTACTTTTAAGAAAATTTGATAAAGAATATTTTTCTCCAATGCAAACACTCTTTTTTTTCCAGGATAACTCTTTTTCCATTTTTATTCTTTTAGGGGATTAATTCAGAAAAATGTTGAAATATGTATTTCATAGCATATTTCTAGAATATAAGATAAAAAAAATATTTTTTCAATACAAAATTGTACCCCTTTTTTATATTTTATACCTTCTTTCAAACTCTTTAGGAGATGCGTTTTGGGGAAAATATATTTCATTACTTATACTTAAGAGTGACTATGTTACGTTTTAAGAAGGTCAGATGAAAAACATATTTTTTCCAATAAAAATTGTTGTACCTCAAGTTTACCTCTTTAGGGGTTGAATACTGGAAAATCGTTTTTCAGTGCACCCTTTTTCAGTGCATCTCGACAATGTTGTAAGAAGGTACCCTGAAAATGTCAAGTCTCCAGCTATAATGATATTGGCTGTACGTTGATTATTAAATTTGGACTGTGTTAATAGTTTAATGGCGTCAAAATCATATTTTTGCAAAATCCTTTATTAGTGCACCTTGACATTGTTGTAAGAATGTACCTTGAAAATTTCAAGTCTCTAGCTATAATAGTATTGGCTGCAAGTTGTTTATTAAATTTGGACTGGGTAAGTAGTTTAATGGAGTTAAAATCAATTTTTTGCAAAATCCTTTCTTAGTACGCGCTTACTTATTAAAACGAAGGTATCCTCAAAATTTCAAGTCTCTACACGTTTTATAGTTGATCAGTGTCAGTCAGGACATTGCGTTATATATATATAATATATATATATATATATATATATAATGTATAATATATATATATATATATATGTGTGTGTGTGTGTGTGTGTGTGTGTGTGTGTGTGTGTGTGTGTGTGTGTGTGTGTGTGTGTGTGTGTGTGTGTGTGTGTGTGTGTGTGTGTGTGTGTGTGTGTGTGTGTGTGTGTGTGTGTGTGTGTGTGTGTGAGAGAGTGTGAGAGAGAGAGAGAGGGGGAGAGAGGGGGAGGGGAGAGAGAGAGAGATTACCCAAATAAAACAATGTACGGAGATAATGCGCTACATTTTTACAAAACTCGCAACACTTGAATTTTTATACCGAGGTCTTTAAGGACGAACCTTTGATAACAGCGAGACATTCCTGCATACACCGCCGTCGAAAGAAGTTTGTTCAAAGTTCTTTCTTCCAATTAAAAAGTTAAATGCCTCAAAGCTAATAAGGTTGTTTCGAATTTAAAACTTGCAACTGAAAAATGAAGGAAAACTTTAGTTTACTTTCTAGTAACTCTATGAAATTTCAATTATTTTGTTTTAAATTTTTTAAACCTAGATTAAAAAAAGATGTATTATATTAAAAGTACAGCGTACTGTCGTCGCTTAAACAACATAAGAATTGAGTTACATAACCTAGTTCCGCTTACTGACACAGAAAAACATCAACCCTAAAATCCCGAGCTTCTGTCCCGGCTTTCAAACAGCTTAAGCCTGCGAACTTCGTATACAATTCTCCCGACAACCAATACTAGCGTCTGATTGGTTCACAGTGCTCACGTTAGACTGGTTCGATAGGTCTAAAATACGCTAGATTATCACATTACTGTCGGCGCACCACCTCGTACACAGTAGCTTCGTCTTAATTGGTGCGTTCTTTATCTGGTTTTAACAATGGATTTCTAAGAAATTATGGTTCCCATAATTTCGAGTGTAGGCCCTAAAATATACGTCGACCTACTAACAGCCAGAGCTACTCTTAGAGACACTAGGGATGGGCACTTCTGCTATTTTTTAAAAATATCAACGAACTGTTTGTTGAAAAAAAATAACTGTTTGGAATAACAGTTTGAAAATAACAGGTTTAGAAAAATGAAACTCGAAGTTGTATTAGTAGCTAAAACAAAAGCACAAACGTTCAGTTTTCTAAGACTACTTTTTCATTCCCATAACCACCATGTCCTTAACTGTTTTTGGGTGTAAAACATTTAGAAAAAAATAATTTTTATAAGTGTAGTAATAATTAAATTACATTCTCAAAACGTAATATATATGTATGTCATTTTATGTACAAAATGCATTGAATTTCTAATAGAAGCATTCTTTTTTTTACTTAAAAATTAAATAGCCTTTGCATATTTACTGAAATGCAAACAATTTAGAATATTTTTAGTTGATTAAAAAATATTGATGATTTATAATAAATATAAAATATATGTTTAAATAAAATTAGGTTATGTATTTACAAAACACAAGTAAACTATGGAGAAAAACTAATATATAACACAATTATGGCTGTTTTTGCAGTTTAAAAAATGTTTGAACAACAAATTTTACATTTAAAACTTCCAAACAACTCGCAACAAAATAGAGATAAACTTTGACAACGCCCAAACAGTTTTTACTTCACTACGTTGCAACAAGAAATGGAGGGAAAAAGTATAGCAAATAGCAAGTTAAAGAAAAGGTGTTTGTAGTCGTTTGTACTGTTTGAAGGAAAACAGTTTAGCAGGAAAATAGCAGAAAAAAGTGTTAGCGCTTGCGGCAACGTTCGAATATAACGTAGGTGGTGGGGAAGTCCAAACTGTTGTTCCTTGTTTAACAAATAACGATCCAGTCCAATTCAAACTATTGGTTTCCGTTTGGCAAAGCAGTTTGTTTTTCGTATATAGAATAACAGTTTGTTTTAACAGTTTTCTTACCCATCTCTAAGAGACACCACAACTTGCACAAGCGGAAATAGGAGGAATCCGGCCAACTTTAAAGACAAGAACTTCTTACCATTCCTAACCGGAAGAGTGCCTCGCCAGTCTTCTACCATTCTGGTAAACGCCCGGATTTCTACAATGTTTCTCGGCGACTATAACGCCGTACAAAATGTGTTTCAACTGAAATCAGTGTATCCAATAATGTGCTTAAATCGTGGAGGAATACTTTTAAAAACTTTACGGCCGGCTTATTCGGTTCTGCGTTGTTCTATCATAGCTTACTGGCGTAGCGGCTATTCGGTTCTGCGTTGTTCTATCATAGCTTACTGGCGTAGCGGCTATTCGGTTCTGCGTTGTTCTATCATAGCTTACTGGCGTAGCGGCTATTCGGTTCTGCGTTGTTCTATCATAGCTTACTGGCGTAGCGGCTATTCGGTTCTGCGTTGTTCTATCATAGCTTACTGGCGTAGCGGCTATTCGGTTCTGCGTTGTTCTATCATAGCTTACTGGCGTAGCGGCTATTCGGTTCTGCGTTGTTCTATCATAGCTTACTGGCGTAGCGGCTATTCGGTTCTGCGTTGTTCTATCATAGCTTACTGGCGTAGCGGCTATTCGGTCCACTTTACAGTATAAATTATTAAGAAAATTACTACATATTATTGTGGCCTTTACAATGTATTAACGTATTAATTAATGTACAATGTATTAATCAGGCTACCAAATCTGACAGAATGTAAATCAGTGCTAAATACTCCACATACAATGTTTCATTTTCTTGCTCGTGCAATACACACAAACCTAGTTTTACTAGCAGTCTTGCTACTGTAGGATTTTTTATTGCATACCCCTGACTTAGATTCGTTGTTACAAAGGGAAAGTAATGTAATAAACGTAATTGCATATATTGTTTTACCTGACAAATTACACGTACACACTTTTTTATAAGAATTATTTAAAGTTTTATTAAAGTAATATGTTAAAAAACCAGTTTCCCTTAGTCTTTTTGCTATTTTCGAACTTCAAGATTTTACCAGACCTAGAGTTTCGGGAATAAATAAATCTTTTGCAACGACTGTTACCTGCAATGTCCTGAATATAACTGAAACGTTTCACAAATTTTGATTTTATACAGAATCAATCTACAGTTTTTCTAATCTACTGCTCATTCTGCTTGAAACAATATTAATCAAATGATATTTTACATGCACACAACCGACAAGATATCATTAACGTAAATATTACACAAAATATACACGGTGATAGTACAGCCTGGGATCAGAAAAAATGGACACGAGCGAGTCTTGGAATTCGTTGTCGAATCTGAACGTTATGTTGTACTTTAAAAAAATCTTCATATTACAGGTCAACCATATTTTTGTCTTGTTAAAAAATATTTATTTGTTATACTATTAAGTTTCGAATTTCCAGAGTGTGTACGTAAACTAAATATCATTCTATACGTTGTACAAATACAAAATAAATTTTTCAAAATTTTTGATCATTTAGTATTCAAATTGTAGGGGGAATGGGATATATTAGACGCCATTTTGAAATGTTTCTTAGTGAACGGCATAACAATATTGTGAACCTTTCGTTTTCACTTCAAAATTTTTAAAATAAATAATTGTAACCAATAAGTATGTTACGCTAAGTTTGAACAATTTTAACTTTCTGTTTAAGCGTTAAACAAGCATTATCCACTGACAAGCTGACTGTCCTTACTGACTTCGCTATCTTTGTACAACCAAGCACACATCTCCACTACCGTTTACCTCTTCTCACAATAATGCCGTAATGCAATAACAACAGCATTTTAAATAGCTTACATATTTGTAAATAGGCTGCACAAAAATTTTAGTTCTTTTCAAAAAAGAAAAAACAGACTAATCACCAACTATCAAACTATAATCAATAAAAAAACAGAATTGATCATTCCATAGAAGAGATTTACGAATTTCGTGCCAAAACGCTTCAATTTAGACCCTACATGGCCTATTCTGTAATTGTTCGCAACGCGAAGATTTCAGTTATCAGATAAGGTTAGGTTTGGCAAGCTTTCAATTCAATTAGACAACCATCTTGAATGGCCGTTTTACCACATTGTGCATTACAATGTTATTATTATGTTTTTATAAAGGATACGGCAAATCTATAGCAATGAATATAAACTTACTAGAACGATAACCTTACGAGAGATATGTGAGCGCTCGCTGCTGGTAGCAGAATTAAAGTTAAGTAGATAGTAGGTACTATTTTGTCAAACGTTTCCCTCGCCGTCCTTGCAGCTTGCAACGTTCATACCGGCAAATAGTCCAATTACTTGGACTTTAGCTTCTGATATCGAGCACGTTTTTTTAATGGTGGCTGTACTTCTAGTCCGTTTATAATCAATGTTTGTGGCATTAGTCACCTTATCGTTAAAAAAATCCGGTTATCGACAAAAACGGAAATAGTGATAATCAAAAAACACCAATGATTTCTCAAAATCAACTTTGTTTAGTTTCAGATTTAGGATACATACTCAGTGCATCAAATTTGAAATATAAAAACCAGTTGTAGTTTAACAAATAAATGTTTAATGGTTTACAGAGCAAGTTTGCGCGCGCGCACGCACACACACACACACACACACACACACACACACACACACACACACACACACACACACACACACACACACACACACACACACACACACACACACACACACACACACACACACACACACGTGTAGGGAATCTGTAGCGGCTGTGATTCAGGATCCAGGCACACCCACGCAATGACCCAACTACAACATTGTCGCCAAGTGATTCATCGAAACGTTCAAACATGACTCTCCCAGTCCAGCTCATTTGTATTCTGATGTCGGAAATTATAGAACAATATGTCGCCTACGTCAATCCTTGTGATTCATTAAAGGTTTTTACGTAGAAATAAAAATTAATGGCGATTAAAAACGTTCAACAGCCATGTGGTTTTAGTCTACAAACCGCATTATACTTTCTAAGATCTTATCAAAATTGGTTAGGTCACGGTATTGTCAAAGAAAGAGGTTCGTATTATGTAAAAACTAATGAACGCCATAAAACTGTCTTACATTTTTACGGTACGCAGTTATTCACCAAAATCCCACGCGACGTAGCAAACGTTTGTCTGTCTTCGGGAGACTCAGAAATTTTATCAAGCGTTACCGGATTTAGAAAAAACTGGTAACATGACATCCTTTGTCAAAATTAGTCAAGAAAAAACAACGAAAAAATAAATTTCATAACTGTTACCGTACTGAGGAAACGTAATCGATTAATATTTAATTTCTGACCTCTGAATCTATATAATACTTCAAGAGAAAAACGTGCATTAAGATAGCAAATTTAACATTGTCGAGACATGATATAAATAAGGGTGCAACACCCAAGTGACTAATCCTTTTCACAAATATTTTATACGTTATTTATATATAAACCGTATTAAGTATTAAACACTAAAAAGTTTCTACGAAATAGAACTGTTTTTCAAAAAATGAAATCAAAGAGTGTAGAAATGCATGATGTAAAGAACTTTTATTATAGGATATCAAAATTAAGTGAACATTCAGATAATGCAATAACCAGTTGAAATTTTCTTTCAAACAATTTTCTTTGTAAGAATTCCTGTCATCTTGCAAAATGCTACAGTTAATTTTCTTACAAAACTTTGTTACACAGTTTCAAGAAGATCTTAGCTTGGGTTAACATGGTAAATTAAAAGCAGTAAGAAATCGGATAGGTTAGGTTGCGAAATAAAATGGGATGATGACTTGGCGAATAGTTTCAAAGAACACTGCAGGCTCGCCCGTTACACCACTCGCCACTCGCCGGCAACTGAAAGCAAAAGTAGGAAATCAGGCCAACGACTAACCGTTGCTTTTGGAACCGTTACTTCATCACACTTCTGCAATAACACGCGGTGATCACGCCTCGCTACGTGTAATGACGTCATCGGACATACTGACGTGATGGAAGCAAATTTCCAAAAATAAATCCGGGAATATCGGAGGAATGCGACGACCTACACTGCATATTAGTCAGTTTTACTTCTAGATAATAAAATCGCATTAAGCAAATACAAAACTCAAAATTGTACTGGAGATTTAAACAAAAATAGTTAGGTGCCATTTTGTCCAAGTAATAAAATAGAAATTTTCAAAGTAAATAATAACAAAAAATTTTCCTGCACAGTTCCGCAGAGTTGTGCAAATGAGGCCAAACTGCTTCAGTTATTAAAAATTTTAACTCGTTAAATTCTTTATTATAGAATTTACAAAACGTTCTACAGGTCAGCATATATGCAATTTCACGGTCTCTCTAGAATATAACAAGGCAACTTATTTTTCCGTAGAAATTCTGTGTGTATTCCACAAACACTTTTTCACTATTACAGAAAGCAAGTTACGTTACACAGATCCGTGCTAGACAAAACTCAAACAACATTACCGGTTTCAAATTTTCTTTTCAACTTCCAAAACATCATTTTTCTCTGGCGTAATCCTGTTTGTCAGGCTTGCCAATCTATATCGATACTGAAAACACAGGATGTAAGATAATTTGTTTAGAGAAGAACTGAGGGACACAGACATTATATTTGCTTTGACAGGGCTACCTGGTTCTCAGGGGATAGATATTTATATTAGAGGAAGAAAAGAAAAGACTGAGGTCAAAAAGTGAATATATTATTTAATATTGTACAACTTCACCGTGTTACAGATTAAAAAAGGTGTTTATTATAAATTTCACAAATTTTTAATGTAGTATCGTTCCGCGGTTACCAATATAGTTTGTAATAATCAAAAAGCAAATGTATCTATAACAGACTTTGCTGACGTTATTAAGTAAATGCACGGACATGTTTTTTATACTTTCTGAAGCTCTCTTCTGTAACTCTCTTGTCGAAAGGAGCCTTCTGATGATGAAACGTAAAGGGCAAAAAGTAATCTTTTGATTTGTTCTTGAATGCCCCACGTGAACAGAGCCGAGTGCCTTTGCTTGATTGATCACGCCAACATATCTCATTCCGATTAACTCTTTCAGACACAGAGTCCAGAATTTGGACCACCTTTTTCCTCACACAACTTGCACGGTAGTTCAAATTTTAGACCACCTAGAAAATATCTTATCCTTTGTGACTCAGAAGCACAAAATGTGAACCACCTCCTTTGTTAGTTCTATCAGTATATTAGAGACAGCATAGAGTGCAGACATGTCAGCATTCTTACAAAATGATTAGTCAGTTAATGATAACAACTTGGTCTTCTTAGTTGGTTGTTGCAAGATTTTGTTTGAAGTGTTATGTGCTAATCTTACATTTTTTACAATGAAATTGTATATGTAATGGATTTTTTGTTTCTTTTCTTTGTATATAAGTACTAATCTTTTTATTTTTCATTATCTACTATTAATTTTATGTAGAATTCTCCTGATTTATAAAGCAGACCACCGTGCAACATAACCATGTTTTGAGGTTAGGTTAACACTGTTATCCTGGGAGTTATTTAGGTTTTGAGCCCTAGCTCACCTAAAAGAGAAGTAGGGCCTAATAACTAAAAAACCAAAATTATCTCATGAAATACGGCTGCTATCTGCAAGTCATCAGCCTCAAAGAACTACTAGAAGGCGCTGTGGACTATGTAGCACAAAGAAAAAGCCAATTCGAAGTGACTGGGAGTGCAGTGTCTGTAAAATTGCACTTTGTTTAACAAAATCAAAAGAATGTTTTCAAAAATTTCATTCATTAAAAAAATATGATTTTTTATTTGTGTGAACTCAAGCAGTCTAGTATTGTAATTTTAAAATAATATGATTTTCGTATGCTATATGTTTCATATTTTTTTAAATATTACCTTATTTCTGATTAATAATTTTTAAAATTTGAATTAAGTTATAATTAAGAACAATTCAGTAATAATGTGTTATTTTTATAATTATACCTATTAATTTGTAATTTTATTAAAAAAACCGTATTTAATTAATAATTAAATTTAGATATAATTTAATGCACGGTGGTTTAAAAAATAAACTTCCCCATATTTACAAAAACAAAAATTAATATTTTTTCATGTTATTTAAGTAAATGCAAGTTATTTAAACATATTCAAGTCTTATTTAAATATTTTTGTAGAAAAACAAGAATAAAAATTACACTGTGCAAGTAGAGCATTTAATAACACAGATTCATGTGCTAGAAAGAGTTAAAGCCTTAACACAAAAAACAGTTTTTTTTCAAAAAAACATCAGAAAGTCTAACCGTAATAAGGTTTTCGATATTTTTGTATTCTGACCAATTTATATTTTAGTTTCAAAAGTTCATGTGGTTTTTTTTCTTGAGTCGACGAGTGCCATTGATCGCTTCAACAGAGATCATTTCTTGATTAATATAAAATTGAAGACGCATGTATCTTAATTTCTTCCTTTACAGTATTAACGTTAAGGTCACGTGTATCGACCTGACGGCTTACATAGTCATCATTCCGAACATACCAAGGTGCATTAACGATGCCTCTCTGCACTTTGTTATGAAGTCTGAATGCTTTTAACATTTATATTACTTGCACATCCCCAAACCTGTACGCCACATATCTCAACACTTGTTTATATAGTAATAGTTATAATGTACAGCATCAACAGTTCGAAACTACGACCAAGCAGCCAGTACATCTTTTTGTATCTGATATGCTCTCTCCACTTTAATTTACTATCGTGTCATACACAAATAATTCGCTGAATTTACAAATGGTAAATTATATGTTTGCGGATTATGACACACTGATTTTAAGTCGCCATTTTTTAAATTTTCCCTACTGCTCTCTCCACCTTTCCAGCTGCAAGTTCAAGATCCAGTCTGCATACGTTACTACTAAAACATTTTCAATACTGGGTATATCACATGTATGTAGCAAATGCTACACTGGACCTAGAAGGCAACCTTTAGGAATGACTGCGGATAATTTTTCAATTTAGATTATTCATTTCCATATACGAAAAAACCTAACAGTTACATATGACCTTAATATTTCAAAAAGAGTTACACAGGAGATATTTATGTAGTTTACATTGCAAAACCTTATGCTACTCTTTGCCAGTACAATAACCCTGCACAGAGCTTTGCTTCTTCTAGCGATTGCTCAATTACATTTACAATACAGTGACTCTGTTTTTTTTTGTGTGTGTTTAACGTCCGCCTGTTGTGCACACTTGGGCTAATGCAGACGATGGGATGATTTATAGCTTATGAAAATGCTAAGCCCTCACCGGGAATCGAACCCGGGTTCTCGGGGTGAAAGCCCGTAACTTATATTACGCTATAAGTTATTAATTCTGTTTAAAAATATAATAACAGATATATATATATATATATATATATATATATATATATATATATATATATATATATTTACCTAGATCCACCTATTGTAGTCCATCTATCAAAATACCATCAATTGTAGTCCATTTTTAAGCCCTATATATTTCTGAAGCCTGATGATAAATGATAATAACGGTTTGGGTCCAAGTACAAAATATACCTTTCAGTCTTGAATTTCTTTTTCACGAAAAAATATTCAAACAGTTTTTTGTAATTGCATCTGTCACCTCCCAATCAAATGTGGTCCACAACCATTGTCTGACACCAGGTATCAAAACACCCTTGAATGTGGTCCCAATCGCGTATCATTTTACATTTGATTGTGGGCCAGAGCGACAAGTAGTTATATACCCCAATTGTGGTCCGCCTGCAATGTTGCCAGATTTATTTTGTATATTGATGAAGGCCTGCTTAGCTTCCAATACAACATTCGACTCTTTGCGTATGGGTTAGTAAAAATATTATTATTTATTATTCTGAAACATATGATCTCTTGTTGTTTCTTCACCATTTTTAGTAGTTTATTGACAACACTAACCCTAATAAAATTGTCCGAATGTATTTTTGTCTATCAGCAACAGAATTACTTCTCAAAATGAATAATTTCAAGTAGGCTGGAAATGGCCATATTGTTAACAATTGATTTTGGCCAGTGAGCATCAAAATAGAAATGATGAAGATGCTTGGCTCAAGCTAATCGAGGCCGGAAAACGATGTCAACCCTAGTGGCGTGTGATGTCGCTCCAGGAACAATAACCCGAAACTAATTATATGAAAAAAAAACATACGTAATGTAATGATATTTACAAGAAGTCTTTTGGAAATGATTTAAAATAACCTAGGCTATTGATATTACTCGGTTACAGGCTAGTTGTTGAAGAAAATAGATAAATTAATAACATTTGATAATATTTGAAGGTAAATTGAAATAGATAAAATAACTATTTGGATAAAATAACTATAGGCCCTAATATAAATCAAAATTGGAAAGTAATAAATGAAGCCGAACTTGTTACCAAAAATAGGTTAATAACCTGCATGTATTGATTAGTATTTAATTAAAATTATTATTTAAATTATTTAAATAAATTAAATTATTTATTTAATTATTTATTTAGTATTTAATTAGTAAACCTAATTTGCAATATTTGCAGGCATTTGCTAGGTATTGCAGTAACCTATAACTAGAAATATTTATAATAAATGAAAATAAACGATTAATTAAAACACAAAAACATATTCAACATATAACAATATACTTGTATTTTGTGACATGGTATTCAGTTCATTGGTAGTTCTGTGAACTGTAGGCCTCAATCAGTATGCGTCAAAACACAAACATTAGTTGTGTTGTTATGTAAACACCATCGACCTTTATTGTTTTTCAAGACATTAAAAAATTACCTAAAGTTATTAAAATTGTCAGATTTAGAATACCTTCATGAAAACCTTTCGCTTGATACCCCATTTAATAGGTTTCAAATAAAAAAATATATCCTGGCCCATATACTGGACCGCCAAGCAGCCATCGTGCATTTTTGAACCTTCAATTTTTTTTAATGCGCATTGACTCATATTTTACTCAAGTAATGAATTTCAAAGCCTAACAACTTTTTAAAAAAAAAATAATAACAAAAATTACGAAAATGCAAAAATGTTGTCACGATGTCCCTGACACGTTAAGGAGTCCAAAATATTACTGACCGTCATCATGCGGTTCATGGCACTGAAGTTTTTTAAATTTGGAATGTACTAATCAAGATCTTTGGTTTGAGACCTAATTGATTGATTTCAATTTTAAAAATTTCAACCTATATTTTGGGCCGCTAAAATGAAATCTTACATTTATGAACCTTGATTTTTTTAAAATGTGTAGTAATTGATATTTTACTGAAGTAAAAAAATTCAAAGCTTAACAAAGCTTTGTAAAAGATTTAAAAATATAAAAACAAAAACTGCCCTAATGGGTCTCCTGCACTCTAGAGGCACCAAATCTCTAATTTATTTGAATTTCAATGCTAACTAATTATTGAAAAGATGAAAAAGTTAAAGAAAATACAAAAATATTAGTCATGGGGCATTTAGCGCTTCAAGGAGCTAACATTTGTTAAATTTGGATTGTACTAATCAAGACCTTTCGTTTTATACCCCACTTGATAAGTTTCAAAGAAAAGAAAAATATTTTCCGGCCCGTAATTTTGATTATAAAGCAGCCATTGTGCAATTTTGGGACTTAAAATTTTTTATGTATGTAGTGGCTCATATTTTACTCAAGTACTTAATTTCAAAGCTCAACGACTATTTGTTAAGAAGATAAAAATAATTTACGAAAATCGCAAAAATGACCCCCATGGGACCCCTGGTGTACCAAGGGAGTCCAAAAACTAATCAGCAAATGCCCTTCATGTCATATACGTTTTTACCAAATTTCGTAAAAATCGGACAAAGTGTTCAAGAGTAATCACGTAACAAACAAACAAACCAAAAGCAAGATCATCGAGTTAAAATATAGACCTCATTTCCTTCCGTCAACAAATATATTTAGAAATTAAACTAAAATGGATCTATCTTATAAAGAAGTATTGAACAGCTGTGTTCTAGTACATCGAAAATCTAGCGTAAGAAGTAGTTTATCTATGAACTGGTATATTTTTAGTAAATTGATTGAAACGGGAATAGTAATGTATCTATGTGATAGTTATAAAAGCTCTTGAAACGTCCTTACAGCATATAACAAACATATAAGAATTAAATCATATAAAAATTATGATGTTAATTATTACATTCAATCTACAAGCCTAAACTATAAAACCAGTGCTGGAAAGTAAAGTTAATAATCACACGTGTGTTAATAGATTGTATATCTTAATTGAAAAGAGTGTCTTCATTTTTTTATCAGAAATGTGACAGCTGGAAAAAAATAACTTTGGTAAATTAAATATAGATGCAAATGCTTGAATTATCCCTGTTGGCTTAATAACAATTTGCCTATGGTCGTATGTTTTTTCCTATTATTTATTTATTTACTGGTACAAATTTCCCATAGAAGGTAATAAATTACCTGTATACGGCACGGCACAGTTTAATATAAAACAATCATACATAGTTTATCTTAAAACTGAAACCAAAAAACTAAATCCAAACCAAATTCAAAGACGTACATTACCTTAGAAACCACAACCAATAACTTATTTCAATATATCTATATAGGCCTAATCTTTCCAATTAATGACTATGGTAACGATGCATTTGGAAGCAGCCATTTTTTTCAATTTATTTTTAGTGTGTCCTTACTTACATTGAAATAGCTTTTAGGTCATTTGTTAGTCTATTAAAATACATAATAGCTGTGTTTATATTCTTTTTTTTACCAGGTTCTTTATATACATTAGGTATTTGTATAGACTTATGCCTTGTAATACTGTTACTATTTATAAATTCCTTGCTTAAATTATAATAATTTCTTAACAACGCTGTCAAAATATAACTCTGATTTACGTTTAGTATATGTTTTTGAAATTCAGCATCATTACTTATTATTTTTAACATCCTTTTTTGTAAATTATATAATGGCAAGGAGAATTATAATATGCTCCCAGCCTATTATACCGTATGTGGCAATACTGTTGAAAAGCCCATAATATATTTTTAATATAGTTTTACTTGACATAATCTTTTTTAATTTAACAAACACACATGCCAAATACTTAGTTCTATTACGTAAATTAATTATATGATCCGTCCATTTCTTATATCTATTAAAGAAAACACCTAAATATTTAGTACTATGAACATTTAAAAAAATTATTATTTAAAAATATTCTTAGTGCTAGTGGTAATGTTGGTACACTATTTGCAAAAGTTACATATACAGTTGTTTGAATTATATATGCTTGATTTATCTCTTTTGACCAATAGCCTTGAATTATCACTGTTAGTCAGTATTAATAATAAATTTAATAATAGCTTAACCATATATCCTGATTTAGCTCTTGGTTACCTTCCGACCGTATATGCTGTTTTAGCTGTTGGTAAATAAAATCGAATCTGACACAAATTAATTTCTCCAGTCGTACATGCTTATTTAGCTATTGATCACTGATATATTGTCAATCACTGATATAATGAATAGCTATTGATTACTGAATATATTACTTAATATAGATTTTTACTCAAATTAATTTTTCCGATCGTACATGCTGATTCAGCTGTTGGTCAGTAATAATAGAAAGTTTATTACTATTATTAACCTCTGGCTTAAAAGTTTTTTTTAAAATCCTATGACTGTACATGCGAGTTTTGCTGTTGGCCATATGAACCCATCTCAATAGTAAACAACCTAAATTTAAAAATGCCAACGAACCAGTAACCCGAGATTAAGAAGAAATATTTCAAATGAAAAATAATTCAAGAAATACAAATTTAATCTTAAACAACTTTATTAGTACAAATAACTTGAAACAAATATTAAATAAAACAAAATATATTATAAATTGACGTACAAAATGAGACAATAAAATAAAATAATAGTTCAGTACATCAATACATGAAATGTACCAAGCAGCTTTTCAAAATCAATAATTTTTCCACTTTTTAAGAAAAGGAATTTAAATGGTGTAAGTAACTGCAGAGGAATATCCTTTGCTGACTGCGTTTCTAAATTGTTCACGGGGATGCTGCTTAAGAGACTGGAGGAATGGGTTTTGAATAATGAAGTACTAACCGAATTTCAGGCTGGTCTTAGGAAGGGTTATAGTACTTGTGATAACATTTTCAGTCTTACAAATATTATTAGGTTGAAGGTAAAAGAAAAAGGTGAAAACTTTACTGTTGTTTGTGGACTTCAAGGTGGCGTTTAACTCTCCAGTCAGACAATATGTGTACTATAAACTTTATTCTACAGATGTTTGTACCAAATTTCTAGAAGTCTTGAAGACGGTAGTCTATATATGGATACCGAGACCAGAGTGTGGACCTGACAAACAGTTTTAGAACAGGGATATGTATTAACTCCTCTGATTTTTTCCCTTATATTTGAATGGTATACATTTTTGAAGCTTTCAGAAGGTGGTGTTCTTGTAGCAGGTGTTAAAATAAGATATTTATGCAGATGAGATATGATTGTGATAGCGGATCATCCGGGAGTATTGCAGGCTATGATTGATAATTTAGCGAAATACTGCAGGCTTTGGAGTTTGACATTGAACCTGTTTGAAACAAAAAAAGAATTTCATTAGGAAATTACCGAAATTCTTAAATATACTTTATTAAAAATATTTTTAAAATTAATAAAAAAAATAATATATTTTAAATAATTTTTTTAAAACATTATTATTAAGTAATATTAAGAAACAATTTTATTGTTTTTCTAGGATAGACTAGGATAGAGTATGAGGGTAGGATAATTGAACTTTTGAATTGAATAGTAAAACATTTCGGCATCAACTTTAAAACAACATTCTTTGCTGTTCAGTAACATTAGTGCTAAACCTTTCAAATTAGTTTTTTTAAATGAGCAAACAAATAAATTTCACTTACTTCACTTAGTAATTCAGATGGGCCTCCAGAATGGGTTTGTTGCACTACAGAAATAGTTGAAATAGAAAATCCACTTTTATTTCTCCGACGGCAATCTGCAAGAAGTTCTGCACCTTTAAGAAAGAAAATTACAGTTGTCTCATTAGTCTCATAAATCTTACTGTCTACCATCTTAATGAAAAAAAATCTTCATGCTGATATGTTTTTATAAGATGCCAAAAATATTATCTCTCCTAAAACTTGTTGCTTAACAAGAGTATTTATTGATATCAAGAGTCCGAGCTGTGCTTATTTAGAGCATTTCCGAATGCCCTTATCGGCACAAACGCAACCTAAAGCCATTACACTTTAAGAAATGCTGATGCCAGCTACTATCGCGTTGTGCGGTTTCGCAGAATCGCAGGAAGTAGGAAAGGTTCTGCATCAATCACATACTGGCATTCATACGTACACAAACACATACGATACGTGTGCCGAAACATGTCAGTGATATCCGTGTAACGGCCTACATTGACTAATCACTCATTAGTAATAGATTCTAATTATAACAAATGGATAATATCATTATTGTTATTATGACCAATCATTTTCTTAAAATTATAATTTTTGTCCTTAGGTATATTTATGTCATAGTAGGCCTAATGTGTAACCACTCGCAAACACACAAGCATCGCGAAATTAAAGCGAGGCCAATAAATGCAATAAGTGCGTCTTGGTTTTTTTTTTAATAATAATTTGATATGTTACAACCAATATTATATTTTTAAAACAAGAAATAAAACTCCTATATACACAAAGAATGAAACAATGTGATTCGGTAACAATGGTCTTAACGAGTTAATTGCTGGCATACAAAAAAAATCAGACTTTTCTTACTTTTTAATAGTCAAACAAAATATTGCTACTAAACTTAAATATCAGGCCATATCAATTTTACTTTTATTATTTTGGGTATTGTTTAGGCTATATTTTCATTTAATCTATTGAATGTTTAGAACATTCAGATTCTATACCAATTTTGAATGAACTGGGCTAGTTAAAAACTTGTTTGAATTAATGAAATAAAAATAAATGTAATAAATAAATGTATTTGTACTGAATGCGGGCTATACAATTGGGTAAAACTGAATTTTCAATTAGCTTCAAACTGCACATTTTTGTGTAACAATTTAAATAATAATTTGTTAATAACTTTTTAAATAACTTATGTAGCGACATTTTAAAACTATAAAAGTGTATAGAAATGTATGCTACAAATTCTTTACAAGATATTTTATAAGCTGCGTATAACGAAAAATGTTGGCGTACATCGTATTTATTTAGTATGACTCGGCGTGATGTGTCTACAAACGACGACGTACGACTTTTTCAATCCAACTGTCATTTCTAATATTACAAGTCTTCGGTAATAAGTTTTATGAAAAAATAAGGAAGTGAGTTTTATTGTTAGCTAAGTTGATCCCTGTATTACTACTAAGAATGAAACTGTAGAAACCATTGACTTGTAAAATACTGAAGGAGTGTTTGGTTTACTATAATACACAAATACCTCTAAACGATTAAATAAAACATTAATTAAAACAAGTTTAATTAATTACCATCCCTGCAATCGTTTTGAGCCAGTTTGATCTTTTTAAAGTATTTTCAAACACTTGTAGAACCATGTTTTACCGAATTGTATGACCTACATTCAGTTCTACCAGTTGTTAGGAAATTTGTAGGTTAAGTTAGCAATTTTTTTTACTTTTTATCAAGGCTAGCTTAATAATTTTAATTGTCTTGTTACCAACTGAACTTTGTAATTTTACCTTTAGGCCTACGTGACATATACTTGTAACTTATTCGAAATACTTGGAGACTAAGCAAACACCTGTGGTTTCAAAAAGCGTTAAAATGCTAAAACATGATGGTATTCATTTTAAATCACATTAATTCACTACAATAAAATAAAATTAAATTGCATTCAATTTAAATTTGAAATTGAATTAAATTAATTCATTACTATAAAATTTATTTTTATAATTTATTTATAAAAATATATTTTGGCAACCAAGTATACAATAAAATAAACTTGATTGTTTGAAAGAAAAAATATAGGCCTACATTTTTGTGCTTTTTATGAACAATCTTAAAAAAGGAGGACCTTGAGGTCAAAAAATAAGAATTTTTATTCAAAAATAGACTATTTGGATTTGGAGGATCCAAAAATATAAAAAAAAATTGTATGTATTATTTAGTCTTACTCTAAATATAAACGTGGTTCTAGCGGAAATGACCGATTACTGTACGTGTGTACATTAGTTCTAATTATGCCCATGTTATTACAAGTACACCACATAATATACCTAAAATATTTTAAAACTGTCAATAATGTGAGTGAAAAACCCAGATAACCATTAAAAATGTGAATTACATTAAGGATAAATAATTAGTAACTATGTGCATGACAATATCATAGTTAATAGTAAATATTTAAGCGAATCAAAATTATTTTGTATTTGATTAAAACATAAGACTAGTTAAATTTCAAACTTACCTGGTATCAACTGGAAAATTGAATTCACTCTCCTGGACATGGTAACTTCAAAAACACAGTCTGGTCAGCACTGCTCGTAGCAAACATAGGCTACTATACAGAGAAGTAGTAATCTAATGAAAGATAACACAGGCAAACTGGCAACGCCGGAAATAAGGAGCTAAATACCGCGAAAACTCCTGCAACGTCATGGGACCACAAATGACAGTGTTTTGATACCCCTAATGTGGTCCAGATTTGTAGTCCTCGTGGACCACAATGACAGGTAAAATGATACTCGCTAGGACCACAATCATGGGAGGTAGAAAACTATATATATATATATATATATATATATATATATATATATATATATATATATATATATATATATATATATATATATATATATATATATATAGAGAGAGAGAGAGAGAGAGAGAGAGAGAGAGAGAGAGAGAGAGAGAGAGAGAGAGAGAGAGAGAGAGAGAGAGAGAGAGAGAGAGAGAGAGAGAGAGAGAGAGAGAGAGAGAGAGAGAGAGAGAGAGAGAGAGAGAGAGAGAGAGAGAGAGAGAGAGAGAGAGAGAGAGAGAGAGAGAGAGAGAGAGAGAGAGAGAGAGAGAGAGAGAGAGAGAGAGAGAGAGAGAGAGAGAGAGAGAGAGAGAGAGAGAGAGAGAGAGAGAGAGAGAGAGAGAGAGAGAGAGAGAGAGAGAGAGAGAGAGAGAGAGAGAGAGAGAGAGAGAGAGAGAGAGAGAGAGAGAGAGAGAGAGAGAGAGAGAGAGAGAGAGAGAGAGAGAGAGAGAGAGAGAGAGAGAGAGAGAGAGAGAGAGAGAGAGAGAGAGAGAGAGAGAGAGAGAGAGAGAGAGAGAGAGAGAGAGAGAGAGAGAGAGAGAGAGAGAGAGAGAGAGAGAGAGAGAGAGAGAGAGAGAGAGAGAGAGAGAGAGAGAGAGAGAGAGAGAGAGAGAGAGAGAGAGAGAGAGAGAGAGAGAGAGAGAGAGAGAGAGAGAGAGAGAGAGAGAGAGAGAGAGAGAGAGAGAGAGAGAGAGAGAGAGAGAGAGAGAGAGAGAGAGAGAGAGAGAGAGAGAGAGAGAGAGAGAGAGAGAGAGAGAGAGAGAGAGAGAGAGAGAGAGAGAGAGAGAGAGAGAGAGAGAGAGAGAGAGAGAGAGAGAGAGAGAGAGAGAGAGAGAGAGAGAGAGAGAGAGAGAGAGAGAGAGAGAGAGAGAGAGAGAGAGAGAGAGAGAGAGAGAGAGAGAGAGAGAGAGAGAGAGAGAGAGAGAGAGAGAGAGAGAGAGAGAGAGAGAGAGAGAGAGAGAGAGAGAGAGAGAGAGAGAGAGAGAGAGAGAGAGAGAGAGAGAGAGAGAGAGAGAGAGAGAGAGAGAGAGAGAGAGAGAGAGAGAGAGAGAGAGAGAGAGAGAGAGAGAGAGAGAGAGAGAGAGAGAGAGAGAGAGAGAGAGATAATATATATATATATATATAGTTTCTCGTATATTTTGGACATGACTGGTAGTCAAGACATTGGTCGGTACGATGTGACTTCAGTCGGTTCGTTAAAAATAATATAAAATAAAAATTAAAAAAAAATAATTTATTTATATTGCGAATTTGCATTGCAAAAAGAGATAATTGGAGCAGCAGTACGTTAAGACCCAGATCTTGAAAAGAGTCGATATCAGACCTCTAGATAACCTTTTTTTCTGCACGTGTGTGTGTGTGTGTGTGTGTGTGTGTGTGTGTGTGTGTGTGTGTGTGTGTGTGTGTGTGTGTGTGTGTGTGTGTGTGTGTGTGTGTGTGTGTGTGTGTGTGTGTGTGTGTGTGTGTGTGTGTGTGTGTGTGTACACATTCCAGATAATTATATAAATTACTTTTTGAAAACCCCTACATGTATGTTAGCGCTCAAGTTTACCCTTCTCATCCGATTTGATTAAAACTTGGCACAAAAACCTATTTTGGCTGGCAACAGCTAGAGCAAGTTTGTTACTCAGCAAAATTAGTCCAACAGTTTCAGGCAGCAGTCATTTCGAATCTTAAAAACCACAAAACGCTCTGTTATCTTGCTTTTTTTTTAGGCGAGAAGCACATTGGGGCTATTATCGCCTCCCTAAATGTAAGCGTGACTGTAAAGTGTTAAAGTAGTAGCCTAAGTGTAGTTTTTGTTAAGTGTAAGTGTGTAGACGAGTACCGCGAGGGACGTCTAAATCCTCTCACTTCAAAAAAACAAAAATAATCGTATTTCGCTAGCGTTATCAACGTTAACGCATACTGTATTATTAATTATCAAAATCCACTGAAATTAAGAAAACGAATTCATTTTGCACTTGCACTTTAAAAATATTTAATGTAACATGTTAATTAGTACTACCCCCGCAGGGGATGCGAACAAGCTACACCTATTGAGAGGATTTAGACGTCACTCGCGGTACCCGAGTCTAACACACTTACACTTACAACACTACACTTACTACTTTAACACTTAAAACTCAAAATTAAGGGGAGGCGATAATAGCCTTAATGTGCTTTTCGCCTTAAAATAAAAAATTAGTAATACTGATTTGAGTCAAACGGCAGAAAAATCGACTTTTGTAATAATTTGAACACGTTTGTTATCCAGCAAAATCCCAAAATGCCTGTTGTATCAAATCGTAAAAAAGTAAAACGTTATACACTTTGAAAAAATTGACGGTCCACGAACTAGCATTTCAAAATATCAAATTCTACTGAAGTAAGAAAATAAATTTAACGCCGGTCAGGTTTCATTTTTGTATTTTCAATACACCTGCTTTCAAAAACCGAGATGCTAATTTATTCATATTTCAATACCGATTATGATTTTCTATCACGTCAGCGTACAGGTTAGCGTTGCGAAATCCGTACAACTATGCAAGACTGGTACTCTGAATATGGTTGTGTTCTCGGAGCACGGGTATAAACTCAAGCTCTTGCCGCCTCTGTGGCCTAGTGGATAGCGTACTAGGCTTTCACCCCGAGGACCCGGGTTCGATTCCCGGCGAGGGCTTGGCATTTTCATACGCTATAAATCATCCCATCGTCTGCATTAGCCCAAGTGTGCACAATAGTCGGACGTTAAACAAAAAAAAAAAAAATCTTGTCAAAGTCAGGGCGTTCACCAGGTCGGCCGCGGGCTAGCGAGGCACTCTTCGGAACGGTAAGAAGTTCGTATCGTCTTTAAAGTTGGCCGGATTCCTCCTATTTCCTCCCGAGCAAGTTGTGGTGTCTTGTAGCGTAGTTCCGGGTATCGGTAGGCTGTCGTAGAAAAGACATCGACCTGACGGCTCACATAGTCACCATTCCGAACATACCGAGGTGCATTACCGATACCTTCCTGTCATCACTTTGTTTATGTCTTTAATGAATATTATCACTTGGAACATAACGGCTTGTTCTGTGGTGGGCGGTCCTCGTCCACGTTCTGCCGACAAACGATATTCAACTGAATTTATACTAGAAATTTCACAGAATCCATTGTTTTAAAACCAGAGAAAGAAAACACCAATCTGGAAGACGCTACTGTGTACGGGAGATGCGACGGCAGTAATACCAAGGCAGAAATGTAATAATCTAGCGTATATGAGATACGAGTATCGGTTGATGGGAGAATTGTAAATTAGCTTCGCAGGCGTAGGGTGTTTCGAAAGCCGGGAGAGAAGTTCGGGATTTAGCGTGGATGTTTTCGGCGTCAGTAAGCGAAACTAGGTTATGTAACTCACTTCCCACGTTGTTTGGGCAACAACAATGCAAACGTGGGTAATTATCTCGCATTACCACGCGAATCAAGCCGGGCAATCTGTGACAGTAATTTTTTTAAAATGCAATTAACGCTTAATTATTTTAATAAGTAATTAATTAAATTCACATGAACATTACTCGAACCACCATACACCATTTCCAACCAAAGGACATGCACATATGTCCGGGACAACACAAGTGCAGACGGCTTGAGCGTTACTAAAGATGACCGCAAAATAGTTCATGCAACAAATTAAACTAATTAACCCGCAGGCATAGTGATAAAGACTATACAAAAGCCTCGGCTGTGCTTGTTTGGTTAAATGCACTAAAAGGAAATATTTTTGTATTATTTTAATTCCACATTGTTCTGCATAAACTGCTTATCACTAATACTTAGCATACTGTAGGCTACTGTACGTGTTTTTGTTTTCTGAATTTGGGTTTCATCCACACATAAAATTGTAGACGTTCAAAATTAAAATTAAATAACAGCTGACACGCAGCTTCCTCGATGTCATCATAGACTCGAATTTTCAACAGCAATACGTTTCTCACAATTTTTTGAAAATCTGATTATACAACTGTAATCAGCAATAAAATCTGATTATACAACTGTAATCAGCAATAAAATCTGATTATACAACTGTAATCAGCAATAAAATCTGATTATACAACTGTAATCAGCAATAAAATCTGATTATACAACTGTAATCAGCAATAAAATCTGATTATACAACTGTAATCAGCAATAAAATCTGATTATACAACTGTAATCAGCAATAAAATCTGATTATACAACTGTAATCAGCAATAAAATCTGATTATACAACTGTAATCAGCAATAAAATCTGATTATACAACTGTCAGCAATAAAATCTGATTATACAACTGTAATCAGCAATAAAATCTCTATATAACAGCGTTTAAAATTTTAACATGAAAAATTAGATTTTTTATTTTTTTTAATTAGTACTTTTTTTACTGGCTAATCAATTTTTACTATAGACTAATAAAAAAATCTATTTTCTAACGGACTTTGCTGGTTCATTAAACATAAATGTAAAATTAACGATTCCTCCATAGTGACCTAGAGGTCAGGATTGAAGCTCATTTCAATGTCCCGGGTCTAGAACTTACTGTGATTACCGCTCCAATAGCTCACTTTTAAATGAAAATTTTCTAAAAAAATGTGATCTTGTATTAAATTTTTTACAACTTAATTCACCATAATATTCAAAATTTAAATATTTTTTCATTAAAATTTATTTTAAATAAAAATATTTTAAATATTTTAAAACATTTTAAAAAATGTATTCAATTGATCCCAACAACTGTATTCTGTACCTACGAATCACACAATAATGCTGCAGACATCGAGGTGCAGGGATAGGTACTAAGAAGGTAGTTTTTTCGTAAAGACCATACATCATGCCAGACTAGTGAGGTTGAGGGCTCCATGTTAACGGGAACGTAGAGACGGAAACGGTCAAGCTTACGACAGTAACAACCCAAGTCTCGAACCCAAGACCTTGAGGTGCGTAGTTCAGACTGACGGATGTCTTAGCCACATCGACCAATGAGCCTTCATTCAGCATGTTTCAATGGAAATGTAGACACTGACATACACAGAAACTGTCAACCTTCCGGCAGCAACTGCAATTCTAGAACCCACGGCCTTGAGTGCGCAGTTTAAGAGAGGAAGCAAACTGACAGTTGTTTTATCCACATCGACCATTGGCCTTCTTTTAGCATGTTTCTTATGAAAAAGTAAACAGATGGAAACGGTCAAGTTTACGTCAGTAACTGTAAGTCTCGAAACTACGATCTGGAAGTGCGCAGTTTAAGAGACGAAGCAGACTGAACGTTGCCTTAGCCACATCAATCACTGACCTTCTTTCAGCATGTTTCGGTGGAAAAGTAAACATAGTCGGAAACGGTGAAGCTTACGGCAGTAACTGCGTCTCGAACCTACGATCTTGAAGTGCGTAATTCAGAGACGAAGCAGACTGAATTTTTAACTGAACACCCTGATATACTCTGCTGTCGCAGTTAAAGTTCAATACTTTCAATCAACTGTTTGTGTAATGTTTGTTTACAATTTCCGTGTCGGCGTTTTCCAAATTGGAAAAATGAGAAAGTAAACACCAGAATTCATCTCACTGTTTCATCGCGTCTGCATGTAACCAAGCGCGTTTAGAATGTACAAACAATTATTAACATTTTGGAAAAAAAATTATACCAGTTTGTTTTATTTATTCACTACTCGTATAAAAATTCTGTTTGCACTGCACACATGGTTTGTGTGTTTTAAATGTGTGCTTTATTAATAATTTATTGAGTTCGGTACCGAACTAACAAAACAGATTTTAAATAAGGTATCAGAACAAAAATATAGGAACTCATTAAAAATATTAAGTTGTACAAGTGTTGTTAAAACAATAACTTGTAAAATACTGAAAACAGACAATAGAAATAACAATGTATCATATAATACATTAATCGCCTACATAGATTATTCATGATATTTGTTAAAAATTCATTAAGGTATAAAAAATGTTAACGAATGAAACAGCGAAACAACAAAACAAAGTGGTGGAACAAATTAAAATCAAAATAGCGGTGTGATTTTTTTAAATCGGATTTGTAAAATTTTACAGCTGATCACTCAATTTTGTAAATAACTGTTAATGCAGTTCCATAATTGTTCACTTCATTTTTTACGATCACATTACAAAAAAGCAATTGAAAACTTGAATATTCATTTTTCAACATCGAACTTGTTCGACGAAAATCGATATATATTTCTCCACCTCCCTTAGCACAAGTTTACAACAATTAATTATTAAAAAAATCATTCCTTCATCATCAAACCTTTCTGATTAGCAGATAAGATTTTTCAAACAACTTGGTGATATTTAGTACAAATTTATTGAATGAATATTTTTTTTAAAATCACAGCTTGCTTGACGGAAAAGCTGATAACATTTTTCTAACAAGTTAGCCCATAATTAGAACAGATTTATTCAATATTATAAAAAATCGCATACATCAATATTGCTTGAGGGAAAAGTGAATAGATTTCTCAAGCAACTTAGCCTTTCAGCCGCCTCGGTGGTCTAGTGGATAGCGTACTAGGCTTTCACCCCGAGGACCCGGGTTCGATTCCCGGCGAGGGCTTGGCATTTTCATACGCTATACATCAACCCATTGTCTGCATTAAAAAAAAAAAAACAGCCTTTCTTAACACAGTTTTACTCAATGAAAAAAAAAACAAATTATCACACATCAACACTGCTTGACGGAAAAGCGGGAAATGCCTCAGACTTATCCCTTCTTAGCATAAGTTTACAAAATTAATATTAAAAAAAAAGCAGCCAATACAGAAACAGAGGGGTGCAGAGGAACAAAGTGAAGCTAAGATAACGCAGCTTTTGTTTGCACTATCACACTGGAAACGAATAACAGACAAGTTTTCCAGTTTTAGAAATGCAACTTCACAGATACGGCCTATCAAACTTCTTCGGCTCCTCGCTTCCTTTCACCTTTTATGCCTCACTCTGCGCCTCTTATCAAGCCGAAACTCGAGTCCTTTCATGTCAAAACGTTTCTGCATTTCAGAATGATTTTTATCGGAAGTTAATTTTCCGAATAGAAAATTCAATTTCGTTCGTGTTTAGTCTTAACGCGTTTTAGTTCGGCAAAGTTATAAGTGAGATTCAAACAGCGATTTTAATTTTAAAAGTTTCGCTTCAAAAAAATAGTGAATTTAAAAAGTTTTAATGCAAGTTTTAAACTATCTCGCGCATATATTTTGAAACTAGTCTAGCAACACTTCACAGAGTTGCGCTTTTTAAAATAAATTTATCAGTAAACAGATAAGATTCGCAATTTTAAATTGAATTCATCCCAAAATTTCGTGTTTCACCAAGAAAACTGTGAATCGCAGTGAGCTTACGATTACTTGCCTGAAAAGACATCTGTGGACACGTGAAATGGCTATTCTGATGACCGTAATGTTTTCAACAAAAACAACATGTCGTTAATGATAATTTAATCAGTTTTCATATGTGCAGATCAAGTGGTAGTGCTTGCATTAGGGGCAGTAACTGTGCAGCTCCCCTACAATTTGAACTGTTCCCAGATATTAAATGAATAATTCAATAATAGTGGGTGCCGTAACGTGATGGCGTTAACATAATTAAATCCTCTAACTTATTGTTCGGCGCCACACTCTACAAGTAATAGGGCCTAATTGTGTTTCAAGTACTTTCATATTAAAGGTCTTTGTATTGTCGCGTATTTGTTTTGGCAAATAAAAAACAAACTTCGTTTTTATCGTTATTTTTTATTAAACATTTGCCGTCATTTGTGTATATACAACAATACACGAAGTTTCGAGAGTGTGAATCAACAGTCATCCTCAAATGCCTAAACTAAGGCCGAGTGGCCATCAAATGCAGAACGGACATGAGCGGAATGACGAACGGCCACCGTTTTGTCAGTCTAAAGAACGCGTTTGTATCTTTTAAATCTAAATATTAAAGACCTACTGTAACGAAGTCTGGGAAACTAATGTTTAAAAACGAAGTCTGGAAACTAATGTAACCTAGGTAACGAGAAATAGTAAGTTTGGAGGCGTGGTGGGGGAACCGAACCTAGATAAAGTCGAAGCTACGCGGAGCGGATCCCAGCGATGCCGCTTTGACTCCACTGAGCTCCGTCAAGCTTTTAGTAGCCGCATGTACGTTAAAAACAATAGGTTAGGTTTTGAATGCGTAGTTTGCTCCGTTCGGCATTTGGTGGCCGCCCGTCCTAAAACTATTTGCCCAAGCTTATGTTAGGAATAAACGCTCGATGTATCTAGATGGTCAGAAGTAAAATATAAAACTTCAAAGTACAAGTTACAAAACAACAAAAATATTACTCACTTGCAGAAATTATCGTAACAACCAAACTGTAGACAGATAAAGTGCCAGAATGAAAGAAATGTTAGGCCTACTTACTGACTACTAAGACAAGGGCAAGGGTAATGAATATAACTAAAATGATAACAATTATGAGAGCTTTGTGAGCGCAGCTGCTGATGGCATCTTGTAGCAAAGTGTTCAACTACAGTTAAATAGTTACTGTCTATTTTCTCAAACATCTCTGTCCTTGTACTTGCAGCTTGCAGCGTTCGTAGCAGCAGACAGTCCAATTACTTGGACTTCAGCCGCTAATAACGACCACGCTTTTTATAACAGTGATGTACTTCTAGTCCGTTTATATTCAGTGGCAAGGGATCCTGTTATACCTCTCCTCTCTCCCTCTTCCAAATTCGTAACCTGGACTCTTGTAGTGACACCCATTTTTCAAACGTACCTTCACTTGATAAGTGGACTAATATGTTAAATTCGTAAAATGTAGTTGGTTATGGTATCATTTTACTATTATTTTGCCAAAAATTATTGTTTATTGTAGGCCAACTTACAAAAGCTTTAAACTCGATACCCCTTGGACTAAAATTACTACATATATTTAAAACATTTATTCAACCTTGAATAGATTCGACTACATTTTAAGAATATTCGTTCAATTTTCTTGCATCAAGTTTGTTGTATAGTTTCTGTAAATATTGTCTACGGCAGACGAAACTAATGCCTCAGTACGGCGTGGTCTGCCTCAGATTTCCACTTCAATACACCTGCTTTAGCACAGCCCGTCATATGTCGGCCGTCAAAGCTTTGATAAAGTTTGTACAGTGTACAGTGTTGTGCCGAGCTGATTCGATTAGTTTTACCGCTCCATGCCACTCGATATAAACGGACTAGAAAATAAAGCCACCGTTATAAAAAGCGTGCTCAATATCAGCGGCTAAAGTCCAAGTAATTGGACTATCTGCCGCTACGATTGCAGCAAGAATAGAGGTGGAGACGTTTGAGAAAACGTACAGTACTGTTATTTATATAACTGTAGTTGAACACTTTGGCACAAGATTTCACCTGTATCGAGGTCTCACACTTCTCTTAAGGGTTATAATTCTAATACTTTTACATTCATTGCCCGTACGTTTTCGTAATTGTAAATTTCAAATTGTAAGCTTAAAGATGAATATTTAGTAACGAGTTGTAACAAAAGAAGCCAGTAATCAAGTGAACAAGTCAAAAGTGCCGCTAACTAATTTATACAAAAATAATATTGCAACATAACCACCGGACCACATATTTAAATAATTATGATTATGACCTATTTTTCCGTCCGATCTTTACTCACCTCGTAAAGGCTGCCGCGGTTTCGAAACCTCAGTTTCTTCTTCAGGCCGCAATACAAAATGTCATATCCCTCCGTCGAGGTCGCCTCAAGTTAAATAACATTGAAAACACACGTCAAAACAGTAAACACAATTACAGATTAAAATAAACTAGATAAAATTTTTGTTGGCCAAACGATACTTGCAACTCGTATCGTTTGGCCAAACCAAATTTTATCGTGTGATTGTGTTTAGTGTTTGTGACGTGTGTTTTCAATGTTTTGTTTAATTTTGTGACGACCTCGACAGAGGGATATGACATTTTGTATTACGGCCTGAAGATGAAACAGTAAGGTTTCGAAACCGCGGTAGCCCTTACGAGGTGGGTAAATATACCACTAGACGGAAGAATAGGTCATAATCATAATTATTACAAAAATAATACACTACGTTATCGCTACCATTGCTTCAACCGATAAACAATAATTAAATTAATTCCGGAAATTACATATACGCACAAAAATTAATTCTTTTACAAGTTTAATCATCATAAATCACTTTAACGTTGCGATTGTTTTTAAAAATTCACCCGAACCTCATACCCTTATTAAAATTAAATCATTAACCAATAACTATAAGGGTATTAAAGTAAATATAAGTGGACTAATACTGCGGAAGCAATCATTATATTATCATCTACAACCTTTTTGATAAATTTAACTAAAATTTTAAATGTGACCATTATTATTGTAAAGTAAAATCACGAGGTCGCCGCAAAATCAGAATTACTTCGCAGTGACAACATAAAACTCGTCACTTTCCACACATTAGGTTAGGGCAATCACTGGATTTGCACGCAATTTTCCACGAAGGTGAACACTTTGGAAAATTATTTAAATATTTAGCAATTTAACTCGTGTTTACTGTTTGTCAACACTTGAATCTAACGCGGAATGCTTTGTATGTGCATATTTTATTTACGAATCGCTAAAAATTCTTTTCAGAAAAGAAATTCCGCATTCACTCGTATGTCTACTGACAACTGAAGAAAGCTTGGGTAAAAGAAATTGGCACAACTCTTCTGCTTAATCTCAGGGCTATACTCGTAAAATCAACATAACTTTTCACAGACTATTTTTATTTGAATTTCAAAATATAAGTAGATGTTTTAGAGACCGTTAAGTAGAAATATTAGGCCGGGTGGCCACAAAATGCGGAAGCGGAGCTGAGGCGACCGGAATGAAGATAAACGGCAACCAGAAGCGGAGTTCAGCCAGTTTAAAGAAAGCGTGGTATCTTCTAAATCCACATATTCGGGCCTACTACTGCAACCGGATTCTAGGCACTATTATGTTTAAAAACCGTAACCTGGGTAACGAGAAATAATAGGTTTGTAGGAGTGGTCAGCGTGGTGGGAAGTTAGCTTCAAAACCGAGCCTAGATAGAGTTGAAGCGACACGGAGCGGATCCCAGCGATGCCGCTTGGCTCCACTCAGCTCCGTTACGCTTTCAGTGGCCTCACTTACATTACAAACAATAGGTTAGGCTTTTAATGCGTAGTCCGCTTTGCTTTTAGTGGCCGCCCGGCCTTAGGCAACATTAAAGACTAATAATAATTAGGCCTACTCTAAGATTTTAATTTACACGTTAACTAACAATTTTCTGAAAGGTTCTCGGTGAATTCATGCAACCTGATCGGGTTCGATGTAGAAACGTTTTTTAAAAGTAAACACCAAAAAAGTGAAATTCTTTTTATATTCTTCTTCCTTTCTGCTAGGATTATTGTCACTATGTTCAGTATAATGATCTGCCTTCCCTAGCTTCGTCAATTCTACTTTCGCTGACCAATTCGGAGAACCTCCATCTTCAAAAACTATATCTATACTCTACTCTGACCAAAAAATATATCTATACTCTACTCTGAGTATAGATATAGTTTTTGAAGATGGCGGTTCTCCGAAACGCTTCAACGAAAGTAGAATTGACGAAGGTAGGGAAGGCAGATCATTATACTGAACATTGTGATCAAAAATGTGTTTACCATAATTTTTTATGGTTCAAATAACATTTTTAGCTTTGTATCAGTCACACTGACAACTTTTAAAGAACTATTACACCTTGTGCTCTTAATACAGTACAGATCCCGAAAAGAATATCACTTGCAAACTTCTTCACTTTGACTACTGGTCATGAGTGTTTGGATGTTCAGCACTATCCTTTATCATGTGTGTACAATATGGCAAGATGGACAAAGAAGTAGATGCCATCACCTAAACATTACAGGAAATGGGTTCCACAACCTAGGTCTGCTTACTAACACCGAAAAACAAACCACACTTAAATTCCCGCTCTCTCCCAGCTTTCAAACACCCTACGCCCGCGAACCTAGTTTAAAATTTCCCCATCAACCGATACTCGCTTCTGATTGGTTCGCAGTGATCGCGTATCTCGGGTCTAATACACGCTAGACTACCACATTTCTGTCTACGCACGTCTCATCTTCCGTACACAACAGCTTCGTTCTGACTGGTGCGTTCTTTTTCTGGTTTTTAAGAATGGATTTCTGAGAAATTATGGTTCTCGCACCATAATAAATACAAGTCGAAAGTCGTTGATCGGCAGAACATCTAGGAGGACCACCCAGTACACAACTACACGACAGCCTATCAACACCCGGAACAAACACCACAACTTGTTCGGGCAGAAATAGGAGGAATCCAGTCAACATTTCTTACTTTCACCTTACCATTCTGAACCGGAAGAATGCCTTGCAGCCCGCGGCCGAACTGGTAAATGCCCGCATTATAGCTCCCGGAAACAACAACACAGACCCTGAGAAAAAGGTTCATTAACCTCCAGAGCTGATGGGGACATAATATTTTAAAAAATAAAAAAACGGCGTAATCTAATTGAAAAATACATCAGAAAAATTGTTATTACAAAATAAGTATTATTTAAATCTTGTAAAATTGTGTATGAAACAGTACGTGTGGATAGTAATGTAAAAAAAAATGTGATAATATTTGAAAATGAAAATAATATAGCACTGAAAGTTTTACATGCTCATTCATTACAACGTAATTCTTAGTATTTTGGCATTTACAGAATATATATATATATATATATATATATATATATATATATATATATATATATATATATATATATATACTATACCTAAACTATGTGAGGCGAAAGTACAGTCCACTGAAGAGTGTTGGTCATTAATTTTCTAAAATAGTAATTAATAAGTAACTATCCTTCATCGTTACTGGTTAGTTGCAAGAAAGACAATATATATAACACAAGAGTGACGAAGAGAATTGAGCTGATCTAAGCTAAGGATTGAATAACTGCGCCGGAGATGACGAACGAAAAATAACTTTCCTCAGAACTGACAAAAACACGTGAAACGTTGATTTACTGGCGGAACTGTAATTCAATGCCTAGACCGTTGCCCTTGATGATAAATTATCTTAACGTATACGAAAACAACTATCCGACATTTTCTTTGGGAAAAAAAACGACGCGACTAGAAATGCAAATTTGTCTCCGCGCCTGGCACTGACATGTCAGTACAATCAACAGGGCTCGCTCGCTCCGCTCTGCTCCGGACGAGATGAGAGTTCTGCAAATCTAATATCTCACAAATGACCGTAATAAATTCAGCCTTTGTAGCTTATATTCTTATCGCGACTTCTCTGGTTTCGGTGTGTTAAGTTACAATAAAAGTTTGAATCGTTTTTTCACACTCATACGCGCGCGCGCGCGCGCGCACACACACACACACACACACACACACACACACATATATATATATATATATATATATATATAAGTTATGGTATGGTTTCGAGGACGTCGCTTTTTAAAAAAAACAACTTTTTAATAATTAAAATAAGATTTTAATATCCACTTAAAACTTATAATAATTATTTAAGTTCGTCTCATATGCATTGAGATGCGAACTGAGTGAGACCTCGATTCACACTGAGCTTCTGCTCTTTCTTCTCTAGGTACATGAAAATGCTTACTGTGCTAAAAGCTAAACTGTCAGCATTAAATATAGCTAAGTCTAACACTAAATCTAGCAAAGTTTACAATAATTGTCTATATAACTCCTCCATCCCTAAACAAAACTTCCGGGGGTGGTTGAGTGCTGGGTTGACGTTGGTCCTTTCCCGAAAATCTTTTAAACACAATATAAATAATCACCAGGAGAAAACTTCCGAATATGATGATGGTCCAAATGCTGATTTTTGTTGTAATAACTGAATGTTGATGAATTTTTGATATAGCGTCTAAATTAAATGATACAATTGTTTATCTTGATAAAGAATTGAATCATTGTTGGGACTGATTAAGTAGATCCCTCGAAGTGTAGTTGCTGTAGTTTCCTTTTGAGGTAAAATTGCCAAATATTGGTTCACTAGCTGTTACCCGTTGCGGCTTTGCAAAATCCAAAACTCTATGCTCATTGCGTGATGCACTGAACTTTTACACAATTTTTTTTTCTTCACTTTGGTTCGGATGTAGATGTTCACTCTACGGTTGCAAATATTCACTTTGCCGGTTGGTTGTGTTCAATTTAGTAATATGCACTTATTAAATTAAACGGTTGGTCTTTTGTTCGACACTTCGGTTAACAGTTGAAACTGAAAAAAAATTATATGCACTAATTTTCCCGAAGTGTCCTACCGACTGCGCCAGTTATAGTATGGTTTCGAGGATGTCGCTTTTTAAAAAAACAACTTTTTATTAATTACAATAAGTCTTTAATATTCACTTAAAACTTATTATAATTATTTAAGTTCGTCTCATATGCATTGAGATGCGAACTGAGTGAAACCTCGATTAACACTGAGCTTCTGCTCTTTCTTCTCTAGGTACATGAAAATGCTTACTGCGCTAAAAGCTAAACTGTCAGCATTAAATATAGCTAAGTCTAACACTAAATCTAGCAAAGTTTACAATAATTGTCTATATAACTTATATATATATATATATATATATATATATATATATATATATATATATATATATAGAGAGAGAGAGAGAGAGAGAGAGAGAGAGAGAGAGAGAGAGGGGGAGGAAGGGACGGAGGGAGGGAGAGAGAGGAAGGAGGAAGGGAGAGAGGGAGGGGGAGAGAGGAAGGAGGAAGGGAGGGAGGGAGGGAGGGAGGGAGGGAGAGAGAGAGAGAGAGAGGGGCAGAAAGTTTTAGTGATTGTGAAAATTGTATATGTTCTCGAATTTTCAGAAGCAAACAAAAAAAATGCTGCATGTTTACTGGAGCAACAATAAATGCTAAATTTGCAATAAACATGTATTTCTGGCTCGTAAGGCGCACAAAATGATTTTGAAATGTTTTTAGATAGGAGGGAGCTTTAAAAATTCAGTTTACGCGTTTAAAAAAATCGGTTCAATTTAAAGTTAAATATTACAGGTGTTCTGTAGTAATACGATGGTATAATCCTACGCACAGATACAGTACCTAAAGCTCCTCGGGTGTTACTGTGAGGTGGCCATAGACGTAGATAATACCACGGATTTGCGCGGCGATTAGGTAAAACTGCAGAAATACCTTTGCGTTGTCAGGCCTTGCGCCAGACTAAACACAGTTAACTCTCTGGACAACTACAAGGTTATCTTGTGTTTGGTCTCCAACTCCCCATAGACCATGTTCCTGGATACAGTACTTTTATCTGATTTCAATAAAGTCATTTTTCGTTTTTAAAAAGAGCGTCGGTTCCAGTTTGTGAAGCAAAGATGTTGTAACGGAATTTATTGCAATTTACAAGCAACAACCCGCTTTACAGAAAGTTAGATCAAAAGAATATGCTTACAAGAATTCGAAGAACGTAGGCTATGATTCTTTAACAGAATATTGTGAAACGTCTTTTCCCGGAGCTGATAAAGAAATTTCAAACCCACTTTGAACGTTTTTGTGCGTAAATTAACGCACAACACAAAGCCCATTTCTTTCTTATACTGAGCACAACAACGGTTTGAAGAACTGTAGGCCTATACATACCTGTCGTACAGACGAACGGTGCAAGAGGCTAGGTAAGTACGCAGATGTCACCGAGGTTTTCGCTCACAAACGAGCGGTTAAAACTGTACAGTTTACCGTAAGGTATCCTCACGGATTTATATCTTGTTTTTATTAAAATCGTACAGATATGACCTGTAACGATAACTGTAGCGACTTGTGAACAGAGCAGTCCTTATGCTTAACACGTTGCTAAAATGGCGTAAATTTTATAGGGGTTTGAATCGGGACGGTTACACCTCTGAACTTCTCTTCAGTCACCTAATCTTACACAACACACGGTCAGTCTTAACCTAAGTCTGAATAGTGAACGTAAGTGTGCTAACATTTAGGTGTGTGTGTGTGCGTGTTCTCTCCCCCTCTCACTGTGTTCTGTGTGTGTGTTCTCTCTCTCTCTCTCTCTCTCTCTCTCTCTCTCTCTCTCTGTGCGCAAGCGCGGGCGTGTTCCCCCATCTCTCTCTGTGTTCTCTCTCTCTCTCTCTCTGTGTGTGTGTGTGTGTGTGTGTGTGTGTGTGTGTGTGTGTGTGTGTGTGTTTCTCTCTTTCTCTCTCTCTCTCTCTCTGTGCGCAAGCGCGGGCGTGTTCCCCCATCTCTCTCTGTGTTCTCTCTCTCTCTCTCTTTCTGTGTGTGTGTGTGTGTGTGTGTGTGTTTTCTCTCTCTGTGCGCGAGCGCGGGCGTGTTCCCCCCATCTCTCTCTGTGTTCTCTCTCTCTCTCTCTCTCTCTTTCTGTGTGTGTGTGTGTTCTCCCTTTCTCTCTCTCTCTCTCTCTTTCTTTCTCTCTCTCTCTCTCTCTCTCTCTCTCTCTCTCTCTCTCTGTACGCGAGCGCGGGCTGTTCCCCCATCTCTCTCTTTGTTCTCTCTCGCTCTCTCTCTCTCTCTTTCTGTGTGTGTGTTCTCTCTCTCTCTCTCTCTGTGCGCGAGTGCATGCTTGTTCTCTCTCCCCCCTCTCTCTCTCTCTTTCTCTCTGTGTTCTCTCTCTCTCTCTCTCTCTCTCTCTCTCTCTCTGTCTCTGTTCTCTCTCTTGTGTGTGTGTGTGTGTGTGTGTGTGTCAAGCTTTCTTAAAAACCTAGACCTTCCCTTCGATCTCCTAAGATCGTTTCGAAATCTGAGACGGATGTGAAACATTGGGCTTACAATATTGCACCTCACTCATAAGAGGAGCCCCGCAGCTCAGTCGGTAAGGCAGTGGACAGTTTACTACAACTCTTGACCTGTAGAGTCACCACAATTGACGTTTTTCATGCTTTACGTCTATTAATAGTATTCCATAATCTGAACAGCATAAAGTAATGTTTTTAAAGTTCTTAATATCATTTGCAAAGTTCTTACAAATGCATACATTTTAAATTGGCATTACCATAATTACATAACACATGGTTGCGTGCAGATGCTAAATTAGTTGCGGCATTTAAAACACGTACGGATTCCACCTCAGTGTAAAGTTCCACTCGAAGTAAATAAAATAAGCAGTCTGAAGTTTTAGTTCTCGCACACTTTCAAATCGTACGGAAACTTTACCAGTGTTCAATAAAATATTAATAAATTGTAAAGCCGACGGATATTGTCTTGAACAGAACCAACTTAAGTTAAAAACCATAAAAACTTAACGCATTCACGAACGCTTAAAAGCTATTTTAAACGTACCGTGAGAGCACCGTCTTCAAACTACTTCCGGGAAATAAATCATTCACGTGTAAATGCTTTCCAAAACTAAAAACGTTCTGCTATTATCTAGATGTAAGGCATTGACCTAGAATAGAAAACCACTACGTCTGGCGTCCCAAGGGTTAAATGGTACAAAGGGCAGAAAACAAGAGGAACCGGGAACGTGTCGAGTCAAAGCGACAATCATGTATTCAGTTCCGATATGCTGCACGCTTTCCTGTTCTAAACAAATATCTCTGGAGATGAAGGCATCGGGCAGTCCTGTCAAAGCAAATATATCAGCAGCCACAACAAATTATCCCATACCCGGGCAATTTGGCTTTGCGATACCAACTTAGACAGGTAACAAGGCTAACGAGGTTACATGAAAGGGAAATTTTCCTCTGTAAAGGGACCGTATAAATCAATGGCCGATGGTATTTTGTAATAAACACGATCGTTATTTTTCGTGTTTGAATCTTAACCGTAAAACCGAATTGGATTTCCGAATTGTGTGGTATATTACACGTTTACATTTTTCCCGAAGCAATGTTTGACCGAACGAAGCAATGTCTGTTTCAACTCGACCGTTCGGCATTTGGTTTGTGCGTGTGTTTGTTACGTAGTTTTGGTCGAACGCATTGACCGACTTTTTTGAAATTTGGTCAGATGGTAGGCCCACTTCGTATGAAGATCGAACGACGTATGTGTAAAATTTTTCCCAATCACTTCCGTTTCAAGATGGCGGCCTCTGGTTTAACGATGACGATTGTACGCAGTCTTGGCAAAACGCATTGACCGATTGTTTCGAAATGTGGTACGAAAAATACACTGCATAAATCCCTAACAATTCAAATTCCCTTCCGTTCTTAGATGGCGGCCTCTGGTTTAACTATAACGAATGTAGTTGCTGGCTGTTTTCTTAATAATGGCTGAACGGCAACACCTATTATAATTTTATCAGCTTCATAAAGAAAGAGCATAACATTTCCAACGAATGTGGTCCAGTAACATTTTTCGTATTACGGTTACCAGTTAAATTGGCGGAATAAGGTTACGAGCGCGTTACGAACGTGACGAAGTTCTTTGCACTACTAATTAGTATTAATTGTAGTGTACAATTTTAATGTGATTGATATTGATATTGATACTGATTTAATATTGATTTTCTTAATCAATATTGCTCGTGTAAAACTATCATAAAGAAGCTTGAAGCTTTGGTTTTGAAACCGGGACTTCCACTCTCACACATCGCAAATTTGGTACAACACATAAATTTCTCTTAAAGTAGTTAACAGCGACGTTTTAAATTAGTTTAATTTAAACTGTAAATCTTTTGTATAATAGCTTTCTTGTTATCTTCAAATCTGCGCCTAAATATTTTTAATTTGATAAAAAATGTAACCTATAAAAAAACTAATTCTGTTTTCTCTACCCGCATGCTACACGTCACATTTGAAATGTCATAAAAAAAACACTGCGCTCATATTCCGAAAAGAATGACGGGGTTGGGAGGTAACAGACGTGTTTTGAAATCGATTCAATGAGCTGAACAGGTGATTCAATTGTGAGCAAGATACGGGAAGAGAATGGAAGGGCATGCTTGTGTATGACGTGGACATGCGTGTGCTGGCCTGGGTAGCGTGCGGTTAATTGGATCCTCTGAGTCCATTGTAGCGTCGCTGCAGTCCATCACGAATTGACTGGAGAATTCCCGCAAACGTCCGTCACATTCCATATTTTAACGTTGACGTCACTCAAGCCGTACACTCAATTCAACAGGCCTATATACATTGAACGGTGTGATAGCTTGCTTCCGTTTGTGTTTTACAATCGGACAATAAAATACAACTTTCATATCACTTTGACATTTTGAGAGCGATATTTGTATCAGTTTTTCAGAAAAAAAATTTGCCCAACTTAAGGGAAAACATACCAAAACATACTTATGCAATGATTTCTTTTTGCTTCCGTCAATCGTACAAATGCTCGCAAAACTACAAAGAAAACTGAAGTACAGAATTCCAAAATAATTATTTAATCACAAGAAAATTGTTTGATAACAGTTATTTTCGAAAGAAAATATCTTTTATTTTAATGCTCTCAATTTGTTTTTACTAAACAGATATAACAAGCTTACTACAGATATACAGTAATAAGAAGTCAAGCTTTGCTGCTCGATTAGCATGCTAGCTGAAGGCATTAACACAGGAAATCTTTGCTGTTTTAATAATATACGAGGTGTGTTCAGAAAGTAACGAGAATTTTTAAATTTCGCGGGCTTGGACAGACCGATTGTCAAACATTTTTTTATTATGTTGGTATACATGCCCTTGAAGTATCATAAAACTTTCAGCTGTTTTCATTGTTGACTTTGTGACAGCCACTAAGGTTAGACATGTTTTTATGAGCTCGGCGATTTTCGTTTGTTAAAAGAAATGGATATCAAAGGGACTCACCATAGGGTGAATCTGCTATGAATAAAGCAAGAGTTTACGAGTGATATAAGCGTTTCCAAGAAGGCTGTGAAGACGTTGAAGATGACGAACGCCCACGACGCCCCAGCACATCGACAACCGATGAAAACATGAATAAGTGAAAGAAATGGTTATGAACAATCGCCGAATCACAATTAGAAAGGTCGCTGATGATGTCGGCATATCGATTGGATCATGTCATTACAACGTTTCCAAAGTTTTGTGTATGAAACGCGTGGCAGCAAAATTCGTTCCAAAATTGTTGAATTTAGAACAAAAACAGCGGCGAATAGAAGTTGCTCAGGAGTCACTAAAGGAAGTCAACGACGATGCAGAATTACTGAAACATATTATAACAGGTGACGAAACATGGGTTTACGGATATGACGTCGAAACTAAGGCTCAATCATCCCAGTGGAGGCATTCTAGCTCGCCCAGACCGAAAAAGGCTCGACAAGTGCGGTCGAACGTGAAGATTATGCTCACTGTGTTCTTCGATATTAATGGCATAATGCATCACGAATTCCTGCCACCAGGTGAAACGGTCAATAAGGAGTACTACCTACAAGTTCAACGCCGTTTGCGTGAAGCAATCCGAAAAAAACGCCCGGATCTGTAAAAAAATAATTCATGGCTTTTGTACCACGATAATGCACCAGCTCACATTGCTTCATTGCTTGTTCGTGAATTTTTTTGCCAAAAATAGTACTGTAACTATGCCCCAGCCTCCATATTCGCCAGACATGGCTCTGTGTGACTTTTCCTATTTCCAAAAATAAAGAAAACCTTAAAGGGCCGTCGTTTTACAGCTGTAGATGGCATTAAAAGCGCATCGCTGAAAGAACTGAAGGCTATCTCAAAGATCGAGTATGAGAAGTGTTTCGAGGATTGGAAGAAGCGCTGGCACAAGTGCATAATCTCCAATAACTATTTTGAAGGCGACAACATCAACGTAGAATAATAAATAAATACTTTGTTCAACAAATTAAAATTCTCATTACTTTCTGAACACACCTCGTACGTCCTCCAACAAATTAACATTAATGGCAAAGTAGTGTCGAATGAAAATAAGTTAAAATATTTCGGAATCATTCATGATTCAAGACTTTGCTGGAATGACCATACACATAACAAAAACAGAACTGGGACTTAAGTACAAAGAACATTGTTGATTATTAGGAAGAAATTTCACAAAATAACGCCCTTATATACAATCAAATAATTATACAAGTTTTGCTCTATGGTATCCAACTGTGGGGTGTGCTAAGCCAACTAATGTAAGAACAATGCAGATTTTTCAGAAGAAGATTTTGCGTATGGTAAACGCCTGATGGTATGCGCTTAATCAGGATATCCATCGAGATCTAGGCGTTGCTGCGGTAGCTGAGGATATTAGGAAATTCGCCGGTAAGCACGAAATTAGACTACACCAGCATATTAATGCAGAAGCCATTAAATTACCATTAAAAAGAACCAAATCTTTTGAACTGATCTAAGACTGGATCAGCGTAATCCGATTTCTACGACAAGATAGAAGAACACTTGGAAACATCAATAGACGAACTAAGTTATTGCTAATTTTGGTAAAACTGATTAGATGTAAATTAATGTTGTTTGTAGAACAGTTTGAATTATTTAAATAAATAAAAAAACATTTTAAAAAATGCATCCCTTTAATTATTCTCAAATTTTAAACTATTGGATTTGAACAGTACTGTCATGGCGAGCGGAGGTTAACGCCCACTCGTTAACGTTATTCATAGAGTTTTTACTGTTTTAATGCAATGCCTTTCGTTGAATGGAACTGACTAATACTGTAACAATGTCGCATGACGTCACACTTCCGGGCAATCACGTCTAAGACCTACTGTACAACGTCTACATGACGACAATAGTACTAATTTATTTGACAAGTCTATTTACATTATTTGACATCAATGGAATCTGTTTTTCTCTGCCTAACAAGGTACCTAACAAGTTTACAGTCGCCTACTGAGAAACTGATTAAGCATCATATCTAATTCTTTTAATATAATATAGTAAGAAGCAACTGCAATAACCAGCAAAATGATTTGGTTCTTGCACAGTACTGTTTTGGGTCATCTGACTGCCCATCGATTCATCTCCTTAATTCAAACGATGTTTGAAATTGTCTTTCTTATCAAACAACCTTATAGCCTGAATACAATTTTACCGAGACATTTGATAGAAATTTAATCTATTTAACCGTCTGTGACTTTTATTTATTATAGACGCGTTTCGGATATTAAGTCCCATCTTCAGAACTCACTGTTAGGAGGTCGTCAACACGTTATATTAAATAAAGCGAGTTGACGTATCTATTCTTAATGTTTTATGTAATATGTGTTTTATCTTTTTTATACAAATTGCAGTGTGCTGACGATCTCCTAGGAATGAATTCTGAAGATGGGACCTTAGCCCCGAAACGCGTCGTCACAGACGTTAAATATACTAAAGCAGTGACTTTGATGCGTTATTAAAATATTTAAAAGTAGAAGCTAACGTATTTAAAATTTCAAGTGATTCAAATTAAACTCCAAATATATATTTTTCTTTAGTAACACCACAAAATTTTGTTACAATAATAGGCCCCTAAATATATTTATCGCTTATTAAAAAAAAAACAATCAATACTAAAAATAGCCTATATGAAATAAGTTTAAAAAGTAAAAAAAATTAATATACAACAGTGAAAATTTGAACAGTCTCGTTGGCACAGATTGTTCCATCTCACAGGATTAGCAGTGAGCACGATAGTTTGAATATTTATTGCACTTATTAATTCACTGACTCTAAACTGACGTCAATTTGCGTACTTCGAAAATATTTTTACAGCACATTTAGTGGCACCGATATTTTCAATAAAACGTGTTGAACAGGTTTTCAGTTTATAATTAAATGAATGTGATTTAGTTAACCTGGCGCTATACAATTTAACCTAGGTGACTGGCTGCACTAGAGTTTCATAACGTTTCTTGTGAAAAAGATCACGAGGGCTATTCTTTTCTGTTTTAGATAATTCCCATTGGAAAATGACCTACTACAGCAGCCATCGTGCTCAGACCTATATCGTTGAATTTAAACGCACTAGAATGACAACCTTTATGAGAGATGAGCGTTCGCTGCTGGTGTCATCTTGCGGCAGAGTGTTCAACGAAAATTAAATAGACAATAGTACTGTCTATTTTCTCAAACGTTTTCCCCTGTCCTTACAGCTATTAGCGTTCGTAGCAGCAGACTGTCCAATTACTTGGAAGCCGTTTATATTCAACAGATCACTTATTGAGGGGTTGTTAAAAATTATGTTTTTAAAGTGTAACATGAAAAAACTGTTGAAAATTCGCTACCATCACGCAGCGAGACGAGACAACAACGCGCGATTATTAATTTAAGTTTGTATTAGTAAAATATGCCTAGTCAAGAACTGAAGAAGAAACGTGCAGCAAATATTTAGCTGTCATTCCCAATAAAACCTGAGTATTTGATGATGCATGTCTGGGACAAGAACTTTACATATTCTTGAGGAAGAACATGAATTCTTTAAAGCCAACTGCTTCCCAAACTCTTCAACGCCGTTAACCCCCGGACAAAAAAATTTTGTCGAAGTCTTTTTCAATAACGGATTTGTACCCTATAGTGATAGTTTGCAAGCATTAACTATTTTTCAAAAATTTCTGCCCAGTAGTTCAGCTGATGAGCCACTGCAAGCCATACAGTTTCGCCGAAAGGTCAACAATGTAGCTCATGAAAATAAAATATTGTACATACGTTAAGCCCAAAGGCTCGATAAAATAACAACAAAACAGGGCGTATATATATTTCTAAAATAAAGCCCACATTGTGTATGCTGCAGGACATCAATCTGAATCCATGTTGAAGCATTAATGTGCTTTTATAAAGTAGATGCGCGTAATAATGCCTATAGGCTACTCTACAATATAATATAAAATCACAGCTACCAGTTTGGGCGTAAATTTATAAAAAGCTCACAACTTCTTTAATATAACCTATCGTTGGGGGGGGGGTCTTAATTATTATTTAATACTTAATTAATGTACAAATTGTTATTGAAAAGTTACGGAAATATTGTAAGGTTTTGTTAATAAAGTATTCAATATCCTATAAACAATTTTTTTAATTGCAAAATTACCCTCAAAGTAATTATTATTACAATACAAAATTAATTAATGATTTATTTCGGGGCGGTTCTTTGTTACTACAAATGGGAACTCAGGTTACTTTTCAATCAAATTATTACATAAAGGTTACAGTGTTAATTACCAAGATGATTACTAAGTGTTTTTATTGATGCGAAATTAGAATGAATGGTAGAGGTGCGAGCAGTTCCAGATTCCGGAGTCACGATTTGTTGAACGACTAGTCGCCTACGAAGATAAACTGTTACACTTTTCGGCGATTAACCCTTCGGTTATCAAGTTTTCTTACTGAATCAATTAATTTAATTAATAAAGATTACAAAAAATTCACATTTTGTACCGCAGTACCACTGAATTCGAAGAACGCTTTTTGTAAGTTTACAAAAACTTTAACACTTATTTACATTTTATTAATTAATATAAAAAACGGCGTTAATAAACACTCAACTGTAACAGTTACTAGGCAGAAAACACTATTATTTTACTCATAAAAACCAAACGTGCTCGGTTATACTGGTTTATGCTAATCTGTGTCCACTACTTATTATAACACAAAGAAAGAATGATCGTGAAGCGATGTGGATTATCTGTTAAAATTCTGTAACTTCCCTTCCGCAGCCCTTGTCTTTAGGTTTTATACTAACTCCCTTCCACAGAACTTAATTTCGCTCAACCAATTACGAAAAGCTTCTGCTATGTCTAGGCCATCAAGATTAGAACATTTCTTTAAATGTAAACTTATTTCTCCGTTAAGTTACCGCAACAGTTGGTACTTTTTTAATGGCTTGTCTACGTGACTATTCGCACATTTTTTGAAGTTATATTCTAGTTACAATGGATTGTAAAACTTATATTTTTCTTTTCTTAAAGCAACGGCATACTGCAGTTAGTTTTTATTGTAGTTTGCGGGAACTCGGTGGTCGATGTGACTAAAGCACCGGTCAGTCTGTTGTGTCTGCACTGCTCACCTTAAGGTTCGCAGTTACTACTGTTGCTTGTCCTTTAACGTTAACGGTGATTCCTCGCCTTCATTAAGTCTAACGGCACAAAGTATGGACGTTAAGAAAAAAATATTGTAGTTTGCCCGTTTCTAGTTCCCTTAGTTACAGACACGTTCTTTCAAATTTTAAAATTTCTCATAGCTAAACTATATACTTTATATGCCAAGTCATGTTATAGTATTATAATACAGTAGCGTGTATTACACACACACACACACACACACACACACACACACACACACACACACACACACACACACACACACACACACACACACACACACACACACACACACACACACACACACACACACACACACACACACACACACACACACACACACACATATATATATATATATGTGTGTGTGTGTGTGTGTGTGTGTGTGTGTGTGTCGTAGAAATAAATATATATATGGTAGGCCTAAATATTGTTTTTCTATATAAAATGAATACTGAAAAATTCGCGTAATCCCATTAATAGTAAATATAAGAATTTACCTACATACATGCGCGACTCCAGTTAAATTGATCAACTGCAGACTTTACGGGGCGAAAACAATATTTTATCACTTTTGACTCTTTAAATTTGTGCAACGACATGATTTTATCGAACAAAAGTTTTTTATCAGGTTCCCACTCTTACTAGATTAATCTGAAATTTACGTAAAGAATCTGCTTTACGTTCCGCCGTTAAAGTTTGATCTACAGTAAACGTTTTAATAGCCTGATGTAGGCCAGGCGACGGATAGAACTGACGACCGATAAAGTTTTAATCTGCTATTTACGACATCACTGTACTGTATATCCTAATAAGAACTACATATTTTTATACTGTTACACAATTCGTAAGTACACACACAAATTTAAATAATCACGATGCGCAGCTGTCTTCTGACGTGATGGAAGTGAGTTTTCAAAGATATTTTTTTCATAATTTTTCAAAATTATAAAATCATAATCATAATTAATCATAATCAACATTAAAATTTTCATTAATTAGTAAGGCTATTTCAATTTATGAATTACATTGAAAATAGAAAATTAATTCTGTCTGCCGTCAATTAATTCAAATTTAATTTTGAAAATTTACTTCTATCAGGTCAGCGACACATCTGCATTCAGGGATTATTTCTTTATACAGAGTGAATATTATAACGCATTTTTTTTTTACTGCATGCATAAATGTAACACTTAAATTTTAAATCTTAAATGCAATGAATTTATGGCCAATTAAGAGCAGAACAGAAAGAATGCTGTTGGCTACTGAGATGGACTTTTGGAGAAGAGCGGCAGGAAGATCAAGAAAAGAGAGAGTGAGAAATGAAAGTATACGGAGGATAATGGGCGTAAGGCATACAATTGTAGAAGATATAAGAACAGAACAACTGGTTTGGTACGGGCATGTACAAAGAATGCCGGATGAGCGAATTTCCAAAAAAATCGTGCAATGACGAACACCTGGAAGAAGAAAACGAGGAAGGCCGAGACTGAGCTGGAGAGAGGGAGTCGAAAAGGAAATAAAAAAAGGGATCTACCAGAAGACCCGTAGTGGGACCGCGATCGGTGGAGGTTGGAGATCGGAAGACGGCGTAGAACGTTGTAGACCGAATTATAGATAGATGCAATGAATTTGCACAAATTTGAATTGCAGATGAACATCTGTTAAAAATAAGTGTCGAATTGGGGTATCCATCACGCTTACTTCTTCTCCATATTACGCCACTTTTAAAGTAAATATAACAAAAAAAATCACGCGCAAAGTTAGAAGAATACAATTACGACACGCAAAATTAATTCTTGGCACAAAAAAAACACATTATTTTATGTAATGGACGAATTTAGATAATCAAGGAACTACGTAATGAACGCAAAAGCTAGAAATAACCATTCATATATTATTATGCTAAGCATTCCGAACGGTTTTGTACAATAAATAAGGACATGCGATATTGAAACTACATAAATAGGATACCCATATGTTCGTTACAACACCAGGGCTACGCCTCACATTTTTCCATTTTAGGGCTTTACAAGAATATACAACCGACTTAAAACCGATATAAGAACTAAAAACAAAATTCTAGTAGCAGTATAGTGTCCCCGTTAGAGTGCAACATAATGCGGGCATAGGTGACAAAAATTGTGTGTACGAAAACAGCTGATTGCTAAAAAATGGCAATCTAGGCATGTTATAATATGTAAATGTTATTAAATAAAATACTCTGCATACTGAAACAAGCGCAACGACTCACCTGGCCAACCTACAAAAAGAAATCGCTCTCAATGAATGCCAAATTTCCACATTATAATTCCGTTGTTAAACCTGAGGCAACTTATGTTAGTGAAACACTCTTGAAGTTGAAGATTAAATGAACTGATAAACTGCAGAAAGTAGATAGAAGGATCATCAGAACAATAATTAACAAGAAACACCAAGCGAATGGCCAATGGAGAATACTACCGAATGAAGTGGTATATCGAGAAAGTGACACGATGCGGAAAAGGAGAATTGCTTTTTTCGGCCATACAGCACGCCTTCCAGAAACCCGACTGGTGAAACAGCTATTTAGCTATTTCTGGAAGATTAAAACGCAGAATAATTGGTTCAAAGTGATCCAGAGTGATTTAGAAGAGTTAAATTTGACGGTACCTCAAATTGAAGGTAGAGCAGTGAATAGTACTCTAAGGAATAAATATATCTACGCTTCAAGCTAACAACATTTGAACGAAAGACCTACACCATAACTGATGAACAGGTCGGACAGGATGAAGAAATTTTGGGAACGGAAGAAGAGGCTGAAACGCTAGTCTCTCAATAGCGATGTTTGACTTGGAAGTGTATGGACTGATTGAAGTGCTCCAATGAGAGCGTAAACTAAGCGGAAAAAGACTCTGCTTACAGTAAACAGTAAACACTATAGTTCAATTATAGATAGCGATTTTATAATAAATACAAGACGTTCTAATCGTTTTTCTTTTCGTTCGTGTAATAATTATTGATCGAATTAGTTTTGAAAGTAAAACCGGTAGACAATCTAGGCCAGTTCTAATACGTAAGTGTTATTAAAGACTCTGCTTACAGTAAACAGTAAATACTAAAGTTCAATTATAGATAGCGATTTCATAATAAATACAAGACGTCCTAATCGTTCGTGTAATAATTATTGATCGAATTAGTTTTGAAAGTAAAACCGGTAGACAATCTAGGCCAGTTCTAATACGTAAGTGTTATTAAAGACTCTGCTTACAGTAAACAGTAAATACTAAAGTTCAATTATAGATAGCGATTTCATAATAAATACAAGACGTCCTAATCGTTTTTTCGTTCGTGTAATAATTATTGATCGAATTAGTTTTGAAAGTAAAACCGATAGACAATCTAGGCCAGTTCTAATACGTAAGTGTTATTAAAGACTCTGCTTTTAGTAATTAGTAAATACTGTACACTATTTTAGGTATGTAGGTTACATTAGGTTTCATTTGTAAATAGTTCAATAAGGTACAATGTTAGAATTCAAACATTGTTATTTTATAGGTTATAGTTTTAAATGCGAAAGTAGAACAAAGAAATGCCTACTGTATTACGTAATCTAAATATATTGAATGACATTGCTTTATTAACAGGTCATACAAGTGTTAACATAACGTCTATTTTAACAGAAGTTCATATTGACAAGAAATAGTAGGCTTATATGGTTTTGCAATTATTTTACTTAGGAAGATATGTACATTAATCTTAAAATACAAGTAATGAATTACAGATTAGTGTATTATAGTAATTAAATATCAGCCTACGGTATTTTTTGAATAATTTCAATCGACTATTTTTCATAGTTTACAAAAAGGTGTCAAAACCCTGTTCAACTTCTTGATGTACATTGTGTATTTTTCGTTTCGTTTTCCCCTTAATTGCGAAAAATCGCACGGCCCCACTAATAATAATGTCAGTAATAATTAGACCCTAACACGTATCCTAGTGCTAGAAGTACGATAATGAACTGTCTGACTAGTCTACCAACTGAGCTATGTTGCTTCACGACCTAAGTTTAGAGTCTTTTAGTTCAAGCAAATTATACGTAACAAATTACTGCTTAGCTTACATTAGGTACGCTACTTATCATTGGCCCACCTGATAAGTAATCGAGCCTGCGAACACATACTTATATGGTAAGATAATTACAAGATAACTCCCTCCCCCCTACGGGTAAGCTATATGTGGTACAAAATGTTTTTGCGTTGACTACGTAATGAAAAACATAAATTACAACTTCGTTTGCACTCCCTCGATTTAAACATTTGTCAAATCCGAGTCCACCAATTGCGTACACAACTCAAAAATTAAATTATTCAGAAGCAAAGGCTTTCGGGAGCGATCACAACTAATTTTACAAATGACTCCCAGAGGGCAGGAGGGGAAGCACTTTGGTGGTGTAGTTTCGCGAACTCAACAGTCAAACAAAAATCACCCCTCCTGGTATTTGATAAATGTAGCTTTTTGTGATGAGAATAGCTATCAACATCGCTTTATTGCCTTGGGAAACCCACGCGCGTTTATCGTTACGTTAACGATATTAATTCCCGTTGCCGTTGCTAACATCCACGAGATAAGTGACGTCAGACGTCAGCGAATTTATTTCGTGTCCGACAAATACACTTTGTACACTAATCTGTGAGTCTCTGCTTTTGTTTAGTACAAATAATGTTAAACACTTTTAAAGAAAACCAAATGCAATCACTGATTCTCTTCTTGTCCAACAGAAATTATAATAACTACAAATAATTACTTATAATTATAAATAATGTTCTACAAGACAAAACCTGTTTAACTCTACAACCAAACCAGCGTTTATAATACTGTGTTCTGCGAGAGACTTGTAAGCAGATTTTACCTGGTAAATTTATTCAAGATATCTCCGTAACAAATTTCACTGTTAAACCAGAGGCAGCCATGTTTAATCGGAAGTAAATAGGACAAAATTTACATATACGTGAAACGTACCAGAATTTCAAAACATTCGATTAACGCGTTTGTATAAAACTGCGTACACTCATTTTAAATAAGAAGCTGCCATCTTGAAACGTTAAGTGAATTGGAAAACGTCTTACACGAATCTTCGTACCAAATTTCAAAACAATCGGCCATTTCAAATTTCAAAACATTTATTAAATTTACGTACATTCGTCATTGTTGAATCACACGCTGTCACCTTGAAACGGAAGTAAATAGGAAAAATTGTTATAAATATGTCATTTGGGCTTTACACAAGATATCTTCTTACCGAATTTCAAAACAATCGGTCAATGCGTTTATTAAATTTACGTACATTCGTCATTGTTGAATCACACGCTGTCACCTTGAAACGGAAGTAAATAGGAAAAATTGTTATAAATATGTCATTTGGGCTTTAAACAAGATATGTTCGTACCGAATTTCAAAACAATCGGTCAATGCGTTCGGCCAAAACTACGTAACAAACTAAACTCTGAACGGTCGCGTTGAAACAAGAAATTTCGCTTCGCTCCGTCAACAAGGAAATAATTAAAATTCTGTTTTAATGCGTTCGTAAGTTGAGACGTTTTTTAGTATTTAGACTTGTTACCCGCTTTTGGCAGGGGACTACAATAATATATTTTAAAGTTCGTGGAAAGAGTGCATATAAAGTTTATTTCTTTGTGAACACAAGAGGATATATTAAACTCTGCCTTAGGCAATTTAATGAGTCCAAATCAAACATTTCTATACAAGGCCTATATACTAAAAAATCTGCATTTTGACAGTTTGCAATTCAGGAAACCTCTCCCAAACTGTCTTTCACAAATACACCGTTTAAGTATTCGAATCAATTCCCTTCAGTTCTTAAAAGGGTACAAGTTAAATAAACTAGCGGCACAAAAACCAAATTTCGTGCCCGTTGTTTCCTACTAATATTGTATTTACTATTGTAGCTACAATAAAAGTTGGCTTAGCGAGACGCCGTCACTGTTTGCAAAACAGATTTACAATGGTAAGCAACAATAAGCTACATTTACTGTGTACAATGCAAAGACGAGGCTATGTTTGTTTAGGCCAGTTAAAGCAAGTCACTAGTTACCAAGAAACAATAATTTACTTCGATACTTGTAGTTTCATTAACATTTTTTGGCACGTAGTGTAAAAGGCCGAATTTCTGGACTTTAGTTCTTAAGTATGTATTTTGCAGAAATTTTGGTATCGCAGGAACATTTGCAATTCAAGACTATATACTGAGTTTGTGGCTAGACTTTTTTTTTTTTTTGAAGTGACTACTTCATATCGCGGGGTATGGGTGTATATTTTGTACGGAGAAAAATTCAGTTTGCCGTCACGGAACGCTCTAACACATCCATACGCGCACTCTAGTGAACCAGAGGCATAACTAATAATTAGTTATTATTAGTAACTAATTATGCAACTACACTAAACTTTGTACTTAAGCAGTTAATTAACGTTTAATTAACTTCAAACGTCATGAATATGTCATAATGAATATGAATATATATTATGTATATATATATATATATATATATATATATATATATATATATATATATATATATAGCGAATAATGGAATAATAATGACATAATAATTATTCCAAACATTATTACAACACAATGTATATTTTTCTTTTAATGATTAATAAAATGTATTTTTGAAGTAAAAACTTGTATGGTCGCGGTTGACAAAACATGGAAGCTGCTTTCCAAATTACAAAATATTGTAATTTGCTTTTCTCGTCACGCTTGAATCCGTAACGCATACATCACAACATATATGCTATTGTTCTTGTATATAACTAGACTGGAAGTGACTACTTCTAAACAGCTGATTTCGCACAACAGCTTCAATATCATTTCAATTGAGGTTCTTGTTAATTTTAAAAATGTGTAGGGCCTATTTTCTAAATTTGTGTAGTTAAATTATTTGATGTTAATGACCTATATATCAATTTTTGAATGCCAGAATCACAAATATTATATTTATTATTATACTTAGTATAACTGTCAAAAATAGGGTAATAAAGTGATTAATTATTAATGCCCCTCATATAGCCTAAGATACTTAAATTCATAGTCTGCGACAGTTTCGTTAATTTTTAAGTTGTGTACCTACACACACGCGAAATTTAATACGAAAATAACTTTCAAGAGTTGCCCTTATCTGCATGTATCTACATTTTTATAAAAATAATTACATCATAATAGTGAAAAAGTATAGTCAGGCGTGACATAAGAATTAATCACTTCTGTCGGTCCATACTGCTTAAATTTCTTTTTCAATTCGATTATTTTACTAAAGTAAATCGAAAGCAGTCTATAGCCAGTTATTACAACTTGAGTATAACTAAGTAGGTATAATATAACCTTCAATGTGATAATGTCCACCACTTTCGAAAATAAATCGAAACATGCAATGGATGCGCTTCGTTTTAAATCATGAGAGCAAAATTGGATTCTTAAAGCAAATTTTGAAAAATGTCTTGGAAGTTTTCGGATTGAATGGAGAGTTCACGAAACCTGAAAAGAATTATTGAAATATCTTGATGCCGACTTATGGCTGCATTTTGTTTGGGTGATCAAGATGTATACATCAACACAGTTAAATCATTTTAAAAAAATCTTTCATCGTTTTAAAGACAATTTCCCAGAATTTAGAATTTTGGAAAAATGTAGAAAACTCAAGATAATAATCACAATATGATAACACAAAATATAAGCGAAATCGGGTCAAATTTGGTCTTTTAGCTGAAGAATGTTTGGAACCAACTTAAATTTGTTTTGATAGCACATTGTTTTAGAAAGTGGACCACAAAACTGATTTATCAACGAAAAGTTATATAAAAACCGAACTGTCAAACTAGTACTTTACTTTGCAAATTAAAAAAAATATTTTATGTTAAAATACTCTTAATATTTAGTAACTTAATTTGTTCAAAATAGTGTACATAAGGTGGCCTACAAGCGACGAAGCAGGGACTTTATCGATTGGTCACGCTATTGTTATGATAAGGAAGCGAAAGGTCAAGCATGTCCTTCACGTTTTCATGTTTGTTTAATTTTGAAGAGCAGTGCAGGCAAACAGTGCCATTATTTAATTAATCGTTTCCATTCAGAACAAATTGGAATTACAATATTATTAAAAGCAAATTAAGTTAAAACCTTTAATTGCTCACGCAGCAAGAATGAGTTTTATCTTGTTTTATTAATTAACGCTTGAATTGTTCTCACTTTGGCATATAACCCGCCATTGTTCAATAGGTGTATAGATGATGAGATTGGCAGAATTAGTGACTGGAGGGGGGTCAATAAAATTGTTATTACAGTTCATACTAAAAACATTTAGTTCTATAAAATCTCCAATCTCACAACAGTATCTCAATACATTTTGTTCTACAACACAACTTATCTCACACCTGTCCGTCTTGAAAACATTTTGTTTTGTGATAAAATTTACCTCACTACTGACTGTCTTGTAAACATTTTCTTCTATGCGACAACTTATAACTGGCCATCCTGCAAACATGTTTTTCGATGAAAACACAACAGTAGGCCTACGTCATATAACACGTTGTTTTGTGAAAAAACGCAACAGTACGTCCCATAAATATTCAGTTCTGTGCAATATATCACTACTATTCGTCCTGCAAACACTTCGTCCTAGAAACATTTCGTTCTGTAATACAACTTCTATCACAACTGTCCCGTTTTGAAAACATTTTGTTCTGTGAAAAAACCTACCTCACAACTGTACGTTCTGAAAACATTTTAAAATTTATAAAAATTGAACAACTATCTCATGACTGCCCACCTTATAAATATTTTCTTCTGTTAACCACTTATCTCACAACAGAATGTCCACAAACGTTTTGTTCTGTGCAACAACGTATCTCACAACTATCCATTCCGCAAATATTTTGGTTTGTAAGACAACTTTTCCCATAACTGTCACTTTGTGAACACATTCCTCACTAGTGTCCCTTCAGAAAATATTTTGTTCTTTAAAAAACTTTCTCATAAATGTACGTATTTCTAATATTTTGTTCCGTAAACCATTTATCTCACAATAGTATGTCGCATAAACATTTACTCCCACAACTTATCTCACAACTGTTTGTCTTGCAAACATTTTGTTCCGTAAACCATTTATCTCACAATAGTATGTCGCATAAACATTTACTCCGTACAACTTATCTCACAACTGTTTGTCTTGCAAACATTTTGTTCCGTAAACCATTTATCTCACAATAGTATGTCGCATAAACATTTACTCCGTACAACACATCTAACAACTGTTTGTCTTGCAAACATTTTGTTCCGTAAACCATTTATCTCACAATAGTATGTCGCATAAACATTTACTCCCACAACTTATCTCACAACTGTTTGTCTTGCAAACATTTTGTTCCGTAAACCATTTATCTCACAATAGTATGTCGCATAAACATTTACTCCTACAACTTATCTCACAACTGTTTGTCTTGCAAACATTTTGTTCCGTAAACCATTTATCTCACAATAGTATGTCGCATAAACATTTACTCCTACAACTTACCTCACAACTGTTTGTCTTGCAAACATTTTGTTCCGTAAACTATTTATCTCACAATAGTATGTCGCATAAACATTTACTCCTACAACTTACCTCACAATTGTTTGTCTTGCAAACATTTTGTTCCGTAAACCATTTATCTCACAATAGTATGTCGCATAAACATTTACTCCTACAACTTATCTCACAACTGTTTGTCTTGCAAACATTTTGTTCCGTAAACCATTTATCTCACAATAGTATGTCGCATAAACATTTACTCCGTACAACTTATCTCATAACTGTTTGTCTTGCAAACATTTTGTTCCGTAAACCATTTATCTCACAATAGTATGTCGCATAAACATTTACTCCTACAACTTATCTCACAACTGTTTGTCTTGCAAACATTTTGTTCCGTAAACCATTTATCTCACAATAGTATGTCGCATAAACATTTACTCCGTACAACTTATCTCATAACTGTTTGTCTTGCAAACATTTTGTTCCGTAAACCATTTATCTCACAATAGTATGTCGCATAAACATTTACTCCTACAACTTATCTCACAACTGTTTGTCTTGCAAACATTTTGTTCCGTAAACCATTTATCTCACAATAGTATGTCGCATAAACATTTACTCCGTACAACTTATCTCACAACTGTTTGTCTTGTAAACATTTTGTTCCGTAACATTTTTTCACATAATTGACCGTCTTGTTGTTCTGTTGCCATTAATCTCACAACAAGTAAGTCCCATAAACATTTTGTTCTGCGAAACAATTTATCTAATGAAACACTTAGTTCTTAAAAAAAATTCTCACAAAACATTCTGTTCTTTGAAATAATTTCTTACAAACATTTTATTCATTGAAACAACCTCACTTTACAAACAAAAATCTCACGACTGTCCGCCATACAAACGTTTTGTTCTGTGAAAAAAAAATTTCATTCGAAGTAACTTCTCTTATTTCGTCCGATAAACATTTTGTTCTGGGTAACAACTTACTAGCACATAAACAAATGTTGAAAAAGTTTTTCGTGAAATTGAACTACTAGAGACCTCTAATTAATCAGGTAAGGGCGGCGGTAACCCCTACACACTCCCCACCTCCGGAGAGGTATATGTACAATTAGCACTTAACTGAGTGGTTAGTTGTACCAGTATGGCCGAGGAAACAAAAGTTCGTCTCTAGACTTCGCGCATCTTCTCTGTTACATGTTTACAAAGTTATGCTAATGTAATTACTGCTATATAGGTTGTGATAATGTACTATTTACAAAATGTCATTTAATGTTTGTTTTATATATACATACATACATATATATATATATATATATATATATATATATATATATATATATATATATATATATATATATATATATAAGCCGCCTCAGTGGCCTAGTTGATAGCGTACTGGGCTTTCACCTCGAGGACCCGGGTTCGATTCCCGACCAGGGCTTGGTATTTTCATACGCTATAAATCATCCCACCGTCTGCATTAGCCCAAGTGTGCACAATAGTCGGACGTTAAACAAACAAACAAAAAAAAAAAAAAAAATATATATATATATATATATATATATATATATATATATATATGCAAAGTCCTCACCGACTCGTCAACGCATAACCGAAACTATAATAGCTAGAGACTTGAAATTTTCAGGGTACCTTAGTACACCTACCTCCATGTAAGGGTGTACGAAGAAACCATTTTCCAATATACAACCTCCTAAAAGGATAAAAATAGAGTAACACTGTTGGAAACGACATGTTTTTCACCATAATTCAATGAATTAGCTGACTGTAACTTACTCGGAGGAGCGCTAATGCAATATAAAAGTCAGTGATATTTCAGAAGCCTCATAGGTAGGGTCGGAAATCATAGTTTTTATAAATAATCATATACTTTTTAGGCAATGTTTAATTTAATTGCTTTCCAAGGAATATGAATGGATGTGATAGCCTCGGGCTTGAAGCGTGGCTCGACCACTACCGATATCGAGGAAAGCACAAAGAGAAGGAAAGACAACTCCGTCTGTCCTTGAGTTGCTACGGCCACGCGCCGCGGAAATACACGAGTTCGCTCGAACACGTGGGTTCAACGTACCAAACACTGTAGGCGTCAAAAACCAGTCTCTGGTACAATGACCTACCTCACAAGCGGCAGCGACGTCCCGTTGGCCGTCTCAGTGTGCTTTTCTTGCAAAAATTGATAAACCTTGTTAGACTGTTGCTCCAGCCATCAACAGTAAGCTACGAAGCCTTCGTCAACGTTTCGTATTTATTAGCGAGTTAATCCTTAAAACGTTTTCGGACAGGAAATGTATCCAGAACGTACTTGCAATATTTCTGAAGAGAAACAAAACACACTTAGCTGCTTTAATGTAATCCAGAAGTATAAGATTCGTACCATAGCATGTGTGGATTCTGAAGGATGAGGAGAAGTTTGAAGAGATACACCACAATGTCCTACAACAGTACTGTAAGATAAAATAATCCCACTGTTTACATAGTCAGAGCCATTCTGCCACAAGAACGTATGCTCCGGCAGTGGCGTGCGCAGGATTTTGAATTTGTGGGTGCCAACACCAAAAATAGCTCTTTTTTGTTTCCCTAGATAACCCCCATCCAAATCCCACATTTTTTTTTTTAAATTGAGTTCTATCACCCAAAAACAATAGGTTTTTTAATTTATTTTTCCTCTATGTCTCAGTAAATTACGTTAAATTATGAATATTTTAATTTGTGCATGATTTTCTTAATGATGAGATAATAGAACGAACTATTTTTATAAAGATTCAAAAAATTTTGAGTACTTGTTCAATTAATATTTGAACTAATATTTGAAACATTTCATCAAGGGTATTTAAGGGTGGATATCAGTTTCAAACAGATTAAGCCGCGGTAGTTTTAAGTGCTCGGCAACAGCAACCAGCGTAGATTTACAATTTTTATTATTACAAAAGCAATTTTTTTAAAACAAACAATTGAGACATTCGTAAACTTTTTAATTTTAATATCTAACGGTCATTACTGATCGTTTACGAGTGACTCAGAGTGTATTCTTGAGCAAACTAAAACTAAAGATGATCTGACAAATTGCAAGCGGCAAAACAATACACAAAGAACCGAATAAGATTTTAAATTAAGTTTATATATTGATTAATTTTAAAGAATGTAAACTCGCTGAAAGAGCGATGCGCGAGAATGCATGCCTTGTATTGCTACTCCGCTAGCTCCTCTCCGCATGGCGAGCTAGTTTTTTCTTTTCTTTTTTTTCTCTTTTTCCTCCTCTTTCGGTGCACCTTCGGGGCATTTGGGGGTGCCACGGCACCCACGATGCGCACGCTACTGTTCTCCAGTACAGCCAACTTAAAGTAATTACTTAATAATAATGCTGCCCTGAATTGCTTCATTGGGGCTGAACAGGCGGGAAATTACCAAATCTTTTCATACAGTCATATTTCTTTTGCAGTGTTTTCAGCAAACAGAACAGTACATACATGTTGGAATTATTTATACGATCGTTTTTGATTCAACAGCAATTGCTGCACTGCAAAAGCTGAATAGATTTTGACAAGCTTGTTATTTTAAAAACAACCGAGTTTTGTGAAAGCTGATAAATGTGAGGAGATTACCAAGAGAATGATCTTATTGAGTTGTTGATAAACGACTGGAAGTAAAGTATCAAAGTTAACTGCGAGTGATGTAAGGTGTCCAGGCTACGAAATAATGTGCACATTTCCTTTTCATATTTAGAAATAATAAGTATAAATCAATATTCTGGAAAAACACAGCAATGAAAACAAATATTACATTCTTTTATTGTACACAAAATAAATTGGATTTATTGAATTCTGATTTTTGAGTTTAGTAGTTACTTCTTTACTAAAAGACTTAAAAACTTAGTTTAAATTTGGAATAACAAAAACTGTTATGGAAACATTGTTCTGACATGTTTGTTAACATAAAAATCCTCCTGTTGAAAATCTTATGTAGCCTCTTCAAAGAATTTTAAAGAGATTTTTGCGAGAGATTAACCAACAATGTTTCTTCTTCTAAAACGCAAGCACGCGCGCGACACCCTCCCCCACACAAAATCGGACCTTGTGAGTAGGCAGACGGTGGGACGAAGCAAACGGATGATGGACACATCAACTCATAAGCAACATCCAGGATAGCACCAGAAAGCATAAAGAGAGATGGATCACACAGGTCATAACTGGGCACAGTTGCTTCAGAGCTTATCTGTTCCGTTTCCAGCTGGAAACAGATTCGACTCTGTTCCCTCTGTCTTCAAGTAGTGGAGGAAAACGGGGAGCACTTATTTTTCCGCTGTCAGAGATTCGACGAGGAAAGAACGAACCTGCAAACATATCTGGGAGGCAGCATTACACCGGAAAACGTGTTGCGACAATGATGACTTCAGAGGCCAACTGGAGGGCCATTGAAAAGGCTGAGGACTGAAGATCAAGAAAGAACAGCCAACGCTGCAGCGGATAGGCGGACAACCAGTCCACCTCCCCGCGAAGGTTCCTACCCCTGGCGGCGGTTCCGTGGGGTGGTTTGTAGAAGAGGAATTTCTTTTGGAGGTTTTTTAGTGTGAAGCAATAACACAGTATAACTTGAACATAACTTGGGACTTGAATCCCACACTCTGGGGAGTGACGGTACCCTAACCACATAGTCTATAAAAGATTTTTTCCCACTTTTTTAGCATCGTAAAACAACCCCCACACACACGAACATTTTGACCGTTAATAATAATTCACTTTTAACAAAAGACATGATCATCGCAGCTCTGCAGTAAATTAAACCTTTTTGAATAAGGATACAATGTAGTGTTCCACCTCGGATCAGAGTTTATACAGCGATGTTTTAATTACATTTATTCAATCTGTTGTATTATGTTATAATATACGAAGTTATATATAGACTAAATTGACTAAGCAGCAACAACGTGGGATTCTCATTCCTTTCCAGGGCGTCGAAACTCGATTAATAGTAACTATTTAGACGTTCACTAGTTCATGTTTTCAAATCACAAGTTTGTTTTTCTTTCAGTGGAACAACACAATTTTTTACAAAGTTTTTCTTGGATGCAATGTAAATTTTCTTGGAAGTTTTGTTGTCGCCGAGATAAAAGTTCTAGTCGACCTGATTACGTAATTACATTTTACAGAATGCAAGTTATAGTGTACAAAGGATGACTAATAATTAAGGCCACCATCAATAGTCTACTTTTTTCAAGATTATATTCAAGTTCAAGATTTTTGATTACTACGTAGTTGTTTTTTTATTCATTGTAGGTCTACTTTTTTGTTAAAAAGTAGGCGTTCGTGCGTGTTGGGAAAAGAAACACTGTTGGTTAATCTCTCTCAAAAATCTCTTTAAAATTCTTTGAAGAGACTACATAAGATTTTCAACGGGAGGATTTTTATGTTAACAAACACGTCAGAACAATGTTTCCATAACAGTTTTTGTTATTCCAAATTAAAACTAAGTTTTTAAGTCTTTTAGTAAAGAAGTTAACTACTAAACTCAAAAATCAGAATTCAATAAATCCAATTTATTTTGTGTACAATAAAAGAATGTAATATTTGTTTTCATTGCTGTGTTTTTCAGAATATTGATTTATACTTATTATTTCTAAATATGAAAAGGAAATGTTCACATTGTTTCGTAGCCTGGACACCTTACATCACTCGCAGTTAACTTTGATACTTTACTTCCAGTCGTTTATCAACAACTCTATAAGGACATTCTCTTGGTAATCTCCTCACATTTATCAACTTTCACAAATCTCGGTTGTTTTTAAAATAACACTCTTATCAAAATCTATTCAGCTTTTGCAGTGCAGCAATTGCTGTTGAATCAAAAGAGATCGTATAAATAATTCCAACATGTAATGCTGTTTGCTGAAAAAACTGCAGAAAAAATATGACTGTATGAAAAGATTTGGCAATTTTCCGCCTGTTCAGCCCCAATGAAGCAATTCAGGGCAGTATTATTATTAAGTAATTACTTTAAGTTTATGTACATTTTTAAAAAAAAAAAAAACGATAAAGCTATTTTAATAATCTAAGCCACTTAAAAACTAATTACACGTTATATCGAGAAACATGACGATATGTAAATAAAATCGTTAAATGTCGTGTTTTTGAGTAAAAAATGATCGCTGATAAACGGCATTTTTTTCAGAAAAAAATTGTTAGATCCGTCACAACGTAGCAGCAAATCAGCGGCGCACCGCATTCCCGCCGAAATGTTTTGCCGATATCTCTTCGGCCTAATGTTCAACGTCGCCGCTAAAGTGTTTTGTAAAGCGTGCAAATTTATTCGCGTGGGATGATGCCAGAAAAGCCGAGACCGGAAAAATCAACAAAAACCAATGGAGCGGAACCCGGCCAACGTTTGTTCACGTACATGCAGGGTACTTCGCAGCCACCTATAAATAACAACACCAGTCGTAATAAAGACGCCATTTTGTACTTAAAGAATTTCACTGGCCATCTATACTCGGAGCAAAGATTCGTGGCGGCCGAGAGCTCGGGACAGTTTCACCGAGTGTCCAGTCGTAATAAAGACGCCTTAAAGAATTTCACTTGTCTATACTCGGAGCAAAGATTCGTGGCGGCCGAGAACTCGGGACAGTTTCACCGAGTGTCCAGTCGTAATAAAGACGCCATTTTGTACTTAAAGAATTTCACTGGCTGGAGCAAAGATTCGTGGCGGCCGAGAGCTCGGGACAGTTTCACCGAGTGTCCAGTCGTAATAAAGACGCCATTTTGTACTTAAAGAATTTCACTGGCTGTCTATAGCCGAGAGCTCGGGACAGTTTCACTGAGTGTCCAGTCGTAATAAAGACGCCATTTTGTACTTAAAGAATTTCACTGGCTGTCTATACTCGGAGCAAAGATTCGTGGCGGCCGAGAGCTCGGGACAGTTTCACCGAGTGTCCAGTCGTAATAAAGACGCCATTTTGTACTTAAAGAATTTCACTGGCTGTCTATACTCGGAGCAAAGATTCGTGGCGGCCGAGAGCTCGGGACAGTTTCACCGAGTGTCCAGTCGTAATAAAGACGCCATTTTGTACTTTAAGAATTTCACTGGCTATCTGTACTCGGAGCAAAGATTCGTGGCGGCCGAGAGCTCGGGACAGTTTCACCGAGTGTCCAGTCGTAATAAAGACGCCATTTTGTACTTTAAGAATTTCACTGGCTATCTGTACTCGGAGCAAAGATTCGTGGCGGCCGAGAGCTCGGGACAGTTTCACCGAGTGTCCAGTCGTAATAAAGACGCCATTTTGTACTTTAAGAATTTCACTGGCTGTCTATACTCGGAGCAAAGATTCGTGGCGGCCGAGAGCTCGGGACAGTTTCACCGAGTGTCCAGTCGTAATAAAGACGCCATTTTGTACTTAAAGAATTTCACTGGCCGTCTATACTCGGAGCAAAGATTCGTGGCGGCCGAGAGCTCGGGACAGTTTCACCGAGTGTCCAGTCGTAATAAAGACGCCATTTTGTACTTAAAGAATTTCACTGGCCATCTATACTCGGAGCAAAGATTCGTGGCGGCCGAGAACTCGGGACAGTTTCACCGAGTGTCCAGTCGTAATAAAGACGCCATTTTGTACTTAAAGAATTTCACTGGCTGTCTATACTCGGAGCAAAGATTCGTGGCGGCCGAGAACTCGGGACAGTTTCACCGAGTGTCCAGTCGTAATAAAGACGCCATTTTGTACTTAAAGAATTTCACTGGCTGTCTATACTCGGAGCAAAGATTCGTGGCGGCCGAGAGCTCGGGATAGTTTCACCGAGTGTCCAGTCCTAATAAAGACGCCATTTTGTACTTAAAGAATTTCACTGGCTATCTATACTCGGAACAAAGATTCGTGGCGGCCGAGAGCTCGGGATAGTTTCACCGAGTGTCCAGGCGTCACCCCTAATTAACCCTCGCTCGGTTGCATCGGACCCTACAGGTTATTAATCACCAACTGTGAAGTCACCAACTTTAAGCCTTGAGTCTACATATAATACATATAGAGCCCACCCAATGTTAAAATCAGGATGCCAGAATGAAAGGTAATATGCACGTAGTACCAAAACCCGGCATCAGGGCGCTCTGAAATCGTTTTTCTACTGTCCATCTTTGAGTCTATAAACTGCTGAACGAGAATTTATCTTACTCGATGAATATCATTAGTGATTCATACATTAACAAATAACTTAATTGCAATCTCAAAAGCTAACCTAAAAGTACTGGTTCATTTCATTTCTGCTAGATAGTGTTCTCCATTTTCAGTCTCACAATTTCCTATGAAATGTGATCTATATGTATTGTAGACTCAAGGTTCAAGTAAAGTCAATGTCACTACTTTAATTCCACTTTTTATTATCACAAATATGTTATTTTCATAGCACATATCAAATTATGAAGAAAAACAGCATAAATACGATATTATTTGACATTATCGTAACAATGTATCGTCCAACAAAAACGTATAATCTTTTAAAAAATTTTCTGAATGAATAAACAAGATTTTGCAAAATAATACGTTAAAAAAATGGCTAGTTTACAGGAAATGGTATCAATGTTCCGGACTCGATATAAAAACTATGCAAAATAAGAAAGTAGGCCTACACGTGCGAAATTCGGGGAGTTAGCCTTCTGACAGAAGCGAAACTATTGTTAATGAATAAATAATTAGTTTGAAGATATGCTTAGAAATAACTTATTTTGTTTAAATAAATAAATACCTGAATCTAGCTTAGATATTATTTACTGTAATTATAGTAAAAAATCATTTGTTCTACATTAATTCGTAACGATCAGCTGATTTCATTAAACAGCTGATAAATTTCAGGTTATGTTGTTAAAAACAAGCAATATTAACAACAATTATTATAAACGTTTATATTAATTTCGAATGTATTATAAACTGTTACAACGTGCACGTGTTCTTCAACTAAGAAAAAATACTGAAACCAAAGCAACACAACGTTTTCATGTAATACGCGTGTACTGTTACCGAAAAGGAGGAAGGAAACAGACAGAAAACAGAGACGAAAATCCGTTTGCTAGTTCGTTCCATATTTCCGTTACTGTCTACCGTTCGGCAGATAGCACTCCTCTCGCCAAAGCTAGCATTCAAAAGCTTCCCTTCAAAAATTGGTTCTGAGTTACAGATTTTATAAAAAAAAATATGACAAATGGTAGACGGAAAAAACCCAAAACATACCTGTAAAACCTGAGACCTCAAATTTATCACATCATTTAGCCTACACCTGTGAGTAACTGTTCGACATACTGATTAAAATTATTTCTTTCTTACAGACACAGTTATTCAAACTTGAAATTGGAGCGTCTTCAATACTTATCCAAATTCCATACCCGACATACAGCAATTCTGATAAATGGGTCTTACAAAAACGTAATTTGTGGAATCTTTAATAAATTTGTGTTTAAAAATTGGTCGAGAATGTTACCGGTACCCACTGTCAACGTTTCGTGATCTGAAATTTCTATTGTATTAAAAGCTAGAAAATATTCCCAAACCTTAACTAATTCTAAACTGCAAGCTGGCAGTTAGGCAAGGTAAAATCGTTGTGGTTTAATAAAAATCTTAACCTACGTTTAGCACTACCAAGCAACGAGCCAACTCTTACATTAAAATTAAGATTGTAGAAGTTGATTGGAATGATAAATTATATAATTAACAACGCTAAACTAAATACTTACGAAATTATATGGCTGAAGTTAAAAAAACGAATTCTCAAAACATGGATGACTGAACTCACCTGAAATTGAAAAAAAAAAACACAAATAAGTTTCATACAACCAACAAAGCTATCGCATCTTAATTAATGGAAAACAACAATTTTTAAATATTTCGACAAAAAAGCTGTTTTGCTAGAAGAGTGTCAGAGCTTACGTCATTTTCAAAGAAATTACACAGCAGCTGTAAATCAGGCGAAATCATAATTTTTGTTCGCGCTTGGTTTCACATCTTACAAATGCCGCAGTCCCTAATCTGGCACATTTTATGCTGAATAGGGGATGTTGACAACTGGCGAATTTACAACCCATTTACCAGTGTAACAGCAACCATGGTCCTAGTAGTCATGGCAACCGCTTGAAACAAATCGATGCAACAGCTGATTTCTTCTTCAAATCACGCCTTAACTGCGAATAGCATAACTGATTTGTTCCCGCCCCCTCCACTAACGCGTTATTGTCAATTTTATATACTTTTTATTTCACACAAGCTTTACAAGCAGTGTGTGAGCGAAAATAACATTAGTGAGCTTTAAAACACTACAACGTATTTTGTGTTTTTAAGGCTAAACGCGTTATTGCGTTTTTATAAAAATAAAAGAAGATTTAAAGTTAATAACTTTTAATTATAAACGTTCTTTTTTTAATGTTTCACCTTTTAAAGCTCCACGTACGTAACAGCATTGAATATAAACGAACTAGAATGAGAACCCTTATTAGACATATGAGCGCTTGCTGCTGGTGGCATCTTGCGGCAAGGCGTTCAACTACAGTTAAATAGATAATATTACTGTTTATTTTCTCAAACGTCTCCACCCCTGCCCTTTCAGCTTGCGTAACGGCAGACAGTTCAACTACTTGGACATCAGGCAATAATACCGAGCACACATTTTTGACCAGATGGCCACAAAATGCTGAGAGGAGTTGCGCTGAGGAGGAACGGACTACGTATTCAAAACATAACCTCTTGTTTTTAATGTAAGTGCGGTAACTGAGCGGAGGGGAAGCGGCGTCGCTGGGCTCCGCTTCGTGTAGCTTCGACTCTGTCTTCGTTCGGTTTTCAAACTGACTTCGCTTCCCCCACCACGCCTCCAAACTTATTATTTCACGTTGCCTAGGTTACGATTTTAAACATATAATCGTTCCTACAGTCCGTTAAAGCAGGCCTAAATATTTAGATTTAAAAGCTACAAACGCATTCTTTAAAATGACTTATACCGCTTCTGGTTGCCGTTTAACTTCATTCCGCTACGCTCATCTCAACTCAGAACAGTTCCTCTCCGCATTTCGTGGCCGCATAATGGCTGTACTTCTAGTACGTTCATATTCCATGTTAACAGTTTAAAATCCGATATCACACAATTACATCGTTTCATTCGGAAGATAAGGACGAGAAGGGAGTGGGTCGTGCAGTTCATTGTAGGCTATATTCATAATTACTCAGCTGATTAGTTCAATTACTGGCAGAATTAAACAACAATCAATGACCGTTTTGATCTCGGATACGTAATCACAGGAAGGAGCTGTTTCGCCGATGAGATGAAATTAATTAAAATAATCAATTAAACTGTTTTCAGTAAGGCCTAATTACTGTTTCTTGGTAACGCGGGGTTTGTAGTTAGATTTGTACAGTTTAAATATTAACACAGACTTTACACACGCCGATTTTAGACAATTAACAATTTTGCCGTCACTATATAAATCGAACGCATACATAATTTGGAACAACCACTTACAAACGTCTAAGTCTGCATTTGCTTCATAATATCACGATAATCTTTTTTTATTTAAAGATTCATTTGATATTGAATTCGTTCAATAATGCAATACGTACGGATGAAAAAAGTAGTCTACGAGGTGTGTTCAGAAAGTAACAAGAATTTTAATTTTTTGAATAAAATATTTATTTATTCTTCTACATTGATGTTGTCGCCTTCAAAATAGTCCCCATTGGAGATTATGCACTTGTGCCAGCGCTTCTTCCAATCCTCGAAAAACTCCTCAAACTCGATCTTTGAGATAGCCTTTAGTTCTTTCAGCGATGCGCTTTTAATGTCATCTACGGCTGTAAAACGACGGCCCTTTAAGGTTCACTTTATTTTTGGAAATAGGAAAAAGTCACACGGAGCCATGTCTGGCGAATATGGAGGCTGAGGCATCGTTACAGTACTGTTTTGGGCCAAAAATTCACGAACAAGCAATGAAGTGTGAGCCATTATCGTGGTGCAAAAGCCATTAATTGTTTTTCCACAGATCCGAGCGTTTTTTTTCGGATTGCTTCACGCAAACGGCGTTGAACTTTGAACTTGTAGGTAGTACTCCTTACTGACCGTTTCACCTGGTGGCAGGAATTCATGATGCACTATGCCATTAATATCGAAGAACACAGTGAGCATAATCTTCACGTTCGACCGCACTTGTCGAGCCTTTTTCGGTCTTGGCGAGGTAGAATGCCTCCACTGGGATGATTGAGCCTTAGTTTCGACGTCATATCCGTAACCCATGTTTCGTCAGCTGTTATAATACGTTTTAGTAATTCTGCATCGTCGTTGACTTCATTTCGTGACTCGTGAGCAACTTCTATTCGCCGCTGTTTTTGTTCAAAATTCAACAATTTTGGAACTAATTTTGCTGCCACGCGTTTCATACACAAAACATTGAAAACAATGTCATGACATGATCCAATCGATATGCCAACATCATCAGCGACCTCTCTAATAGTGATTCAGCGATTGTTCATAACCATTTCTTTCACTTTTTCCACGTTTTCATCGATTGTTGATGTGCTTGGGCGTCCAGGACGTTCGTCTTCACGGTCTTCTTGGAAACGCTTATACCACTCGTAAACTCTTGCTTTACTCATAGCAGACTCACCATAGGCCTTTGTTAACATTTCACACACTTTGTTACACTTTATTCCATTTTTTACGCAAAATTTGATACAAATTCTTTGATCCATTTCTTTTAACAAACGAAAATCGCCGAGCTGATAAAAACACGTCTAACCTTAGTGGCTGTCACAGACAAAGTCAACAATGAAAATGGCTGAAAGTTTTATCATACTTCAAGGGCATGTATACCAACATAATAAAAAAAGTTTGACAATCGGACTCTCCAATCCCGCGAAATTTAGAAATTCTCGTTACTTTCTGAACACACCTCGTATATATAAAACTGCCAATCGTTTCTACTCCTGCCATGAAATACTGAAATCTAATAAGATTAATTACACTACATTTGCATTGTAGCCTACATACTTGACACTCTCTTTCTAGTTAAAATGTTGATAAAATATTCATTTCCTTTCCATGGCGAAGAATTAATTTGCTGTTGAAATGTCAGAAACACTGCGCTTTCTCTACGGAGGACCGGTGTTTTGCCATTTTGTTGGTTGACGCGCCTTGTAATTTTGCTTTTACATTCATTTCAGAGTAGTTAGTGATGTTTTATGTAAAGTAATTGCTGTTTTTTAAAATTATTTTGTAAATTTAATTCGTTTAAAGAGTTATAATTTATTTTCAAATTTTAATATTTATGTTTAAAATAAATTCAAGTTGGACGGATATTACAGTTAAAATAATATTGTATAACTGTTCTGTTTTGAAAGTTAATTTTTCACTAGTTAAAACAACAATGTCATCTGTGTAAGAAAATGTACATCAAATAAGCAAAAGCACTGAACATAAACGGACAAGTACAGCCACCATTATAAACAGCGTGCTCGATATCAGCTAGCTGAAGTCCAAGTAACTGGATTATCTGCCGCTACGAACGCTGCCAGCTGCAAGGACAGGGAGTAAGACGTTTGAGAAAATACAAAGTACTATTATCTTATTTAGTTATAGTTGAACATTTTGCCGCAAGATGCCACTAGCAGCGAGCTGAAGTCCAAGTAACTGGATTATCTGCCGCTACGAACGCTGCCAGCTGCAAGGACAGGGAGTAAGACGTTTGAGAAAATACAAAGTACTATTATCTTATTTAGTTATAGTTGAACATTTTGCCGCAAGATGCCACTAGCAGCGAGCGCTTACACAACTGTCATACGGGTTAACATTCTATTACGTTTATACTGAATGCCAAAATCTAACTAAACAGTAGTTTTTTGCCACATATCTGTTCACGAATAAAACAATGTAAGTAATATTGTAAACTCAAGCAATTCGAATTTCAAATACTACAAAGTAAAATTTAGTTGACATTTTTAGCAGCAGGTTTATAAAAATATAAGTTCAAAAGATTTTAAATATGAAACTTGAGAATGTTTAAAAGACGGAACTTATTTGTTAAAAAGGAAGAAAGGAAGACTCTATCAAATGATATGGTTAAAGAGATTTGGATTTAAGCAATCGAACAGAGTGAACTGTCGAAAGAAAAGGTCTTGCAGATACAATAAAAGATTAAATCCCCTTTTCTTGTAGAGTGCACTTGGAGCAATGATATTGCCTTCACTTTGGTATTACTCAGCACATAAGCGCGACACTCGGGCAGAACTGTTTCCATGAATTTATTGGTCCGGGTAACTGACGGTAAAACTAGACAACCATGCTAATTTTTCTTTTTTGAAAATCCAAATTTTTAAATGTTCATATAACTTAATTTATTTATTATTTAAACTGCCTTTTACAACAATCAGTTTCTTACTACAGCCAGGTTTTTTTGTTAAGACAGTTTAACAATCTCCAACAACAATTAAAAAGATTTGTACGATGATCAAACTCTTACGACAGTCAAAACAGACTTTTAAGGACAGTGTAACAATCTTCTAAAACAATTAAAAAGATTCGTACAACGATCAAACTCTTACGACAGTCAAAACAGACTTTTAAGGACAGTGTAACAATCTTCTAAAACAATTAAAAAGATTCGTACAACGATCAAACTCTTACGACAGTCAAAACAGACTTTTAATGACAGTGTAACAATCTTCTACAACAATTAAAAAGATTCGTACAACGATCAAACTCTTACGACAGTCAAAACAGACTTTTAATGACAGTGTAAAAATCTTCTACAACAATTAAAAAGATTCGTACAACGATCAAACTCTTACGACAGTCAAAACAGACTTTTAAGGACAGTGTAACAATCTTCTAAAACAAAAGATTCGTACAAGTGTTACGACTGTTGTTAAAGCCGTTACAAACTTTTACGACGTTCAAACTTTTTACGACAGTGTAACAATCTCCTACAACAATTAAAAAGATTCGTACAAGTGTTACGACTGTTATTACAACTATTACAAACTTTTACGACGTTCAAACTTTTTACGACAGTGTAACAATCTGCTACAACAATTAAAAAGATTCGTACAAGTGTTACGACTGTTGTTACAACTGTTACAAACTTTTACGACGTTCAAACTTTTTACGACAGTGTAACAATCTTCTACAACAATTAAAAAGATTCGTACAAGTGTTACGACTGTTGTTACAGCTGTTACAAACTTTTACGACGTTCAAACTTTTTACGACAGTGTAACAATCTGCTACAACAATTAAAAAGATTCGTACAAGTGTTACGACTGTTGTTACAACTGTTACAAACTTTTACGACGTTCAAACTTTTTACGACAGTGTAACAATCTTCTACAACAATTAAAAAGATTCGTACAAGTGCTACGACTGTTGTTACAGCTGTTACAAACTTTTACGACGTTCTAACTTTTTACGACAGTGTAACAATCTTCTACAACAATTAAAAGATTCATTACTGTTCTTTTACAGCCGTTACAAACGACGACTGTTGTTACAACTGTTACAAACTTTTACGACGTTCAAACTTTTTACGACAGTGTAACAATCTTCTACAACAATTAAAAAGATTCGTACAAGTGTTACGACTGTTGTTACAGCTGTTACAAACTTTTACGACGTTCAAACTTTTTACGACAGTGTAACAATCTTCTACAACAATTAAAAAGATTCGTACAAGTGCTACGACTGTTGTTACAGCTGTTACAAACTTTTACGACGTTCTAACTTTTTACGACAGTGTAACAATCTTCTACAACAATTAAAAAGATTCGTACAAGTGTTACGACTGTTGTTACAGCTGTTACAAACTTTTACGACGTTCTAACTTTTTACGACAGTGTAACAATCTTCTACAACAATTAAAAAGATTCGTACAAGTGCTACGACTGTTGTTACAGCTGTTACAAACTTTTACGACGTTCTAACTTTTACGACAGTGTAACAATCTTCTACAACAATTAAAAGATTCGTACATGCGCTACGACTGTTGTTACAGCTGTTACAAACTTTACGACGTTCTAACTTTTACGACAGTGTAACAATCTTCTACAACAATTAAAATGATTCGTACAAGTGCTACGACTGTTGTTACAGCTGTTACAAACTTTACGACGTTCTAACTTTTACGACAGTGTAACAATCTTCTACAACAATTAAAAAGATTCGTACAAAGCGCTACGACTGTTGTTACAGCTGTTACAAACTTTACGACGTTCTAACTTTTTACGACAGTGTAACAATCTTCTACAACAATTAAAATGATTCGTACAAGTGTTACGACTGTTGTTACAGCTGTTACAAACTTTACGACGTTCTAACTTTTACGACAGTGTAACAATCTTCTACAACAATTAAAAAGATTCGTACAAGCGCTACGACTGTTGTTACAGCTGTTACAAACTTTTACAACGTTCTAACTTTTTACGACAGTGTAACAATCTTCTACAACAATTAAAAAGATTCGTACAAGTGCTACGACTGTTGTTACAGCTGTTACAAACTTTTACGACGTTCTAACTTTTTACGACAGTGTAACAATCTTCTACAACAATTAAAAAGATTCGTACAAGCGCTACGACTGTTGTTACAGCTGTTACAAACTTTTACGACGTTAAAACTTTTAACAACAGTGTAACAATCTTCTACAACAATTAAAAAGATTCGTACAAGTGTTACGACTGTTGTTACAGCTGTTACAAACTTTTACGACGTTCTAACTTTTTACGACAGTGTAACAATCTTCTACAACAATTAAAAAGATTCGTACAAGCGCTACGACTGTTGTTACAGCTGTTACAAACTTTTACGACGTTCTAACTTTTTACGACAGTGTAACAATCTTCTACAACAATTAAAAAGATTCGTACAAGTGTTACGACTGTTGTTACAGCTGTTACAAACTTTTACGACGTTCTAACTTTTTACGACAGTGTAACAATCTTCTACAACAATTAAAAAGATTCGTACATGCGCTACGACTGTTGTTACAGCTGTTACAAACTTTTACGACGTTCTAACTTTTTACGACAGTGTAACAATCTTCTACAACAATTAAAATGATTCGTACAAGTGCTACGACTGTTGTTACAGCTGTTACAAACTTTTACGACGTTCTAACTTTTTACGACAGTGTAACAATCTTCTACAACAATTAAAAAGATTCGTACAAGTGTTACGACTGTTGTTACAGCTGTTACAAACTTTTACGACGTTCTAACTTTTTACGACAGTGTAACAATCTTCTACAACAATTAAAAAGATTCGTACATGCGCTACGACTGTTGTTACAGCTGTTACAAACTTTACGACGTTCTAACTTTTACGACAGTGTAACAATCTTCTACAACAATTAAAAAGATTCGTACAAGTGTTACGACTGTTGTTACAGCTGTTACAAACTTTTACGACGTTCTAACTTTTACGACAGTGTAACAATCTTCTACAACAATTAAAAGATTCGTACATGCGCTACGACTGTTGTTACAGCTGTTACAAACTTTTACGACGTTCTAACTTTTTTACGACAGTGTAACAATCTTCTACAACAATTAAAAAGATTCGTACAAGTGTTACGACTGTTGTTACAGCTGTTACAAACTTTTACGACGTTCTAACTTTTTACGACAGTGTAACAATCTTCTACAACAATTAAAAAGATTCGTACATGCGCTACGACTGTTGTTACAGCTGTTACAAACTTTTACGACGTTCTAACTTTTTACGACAGTGTAACAATCTTCTACAACAATTAAAATGATTCGTACAAGTGCTACGACTGTTGTTACAGCTGTTACAAACTTTTACGACGTTCTAACTTTTTACGACAGTGTAACAATCTTCTACAACAATTAAAAAGATTCGTACAAGCGCTACGACTGTTGTTACAGCTGTTACAAACTTTTACGACGTTCTAACTTTTTACGACAGTGTAACAATCTTCTACAACAATTAAAAAGATTCGTACAAGTGCTACGACTGTTGTTACAGCTGTTACAAACTTTTACGACGTTCTAACTTTTACGACAGTGTAACAATCTTCTACAACAATTAAAAAAGATTCGTACAAGCGTTACGACTGTTGTTACAGCTGTTACAAACTTTTACGACGTTAAAACTTTTAACAACAGTGTAACAATCTTCTACAACAATTAAAAAGATTCGTACAAGTGTTACGACTGTTGTTACAGCTGTTACAAACTTTTACGACGTTCAAACTTTTTACGACAGTGTAACAATCTTCTACAACAATTAAAAAGATTTGTACAACGATCAAACTCTTACGACAGTCTAACAAATTTTTTACAACAGTGTAACAACCTCCTACAATTAAAAAGATTCGTACAACTGTTACGACTGTTGTTATAACTGTTACAAACTTTAACGACAGTGTAACAGTCTTCCACAACAATTAAACTCCTACAACTCTTACAAACCCGTACAACGATCAAACTCTTACGACAATCTAACAATTTTTTTACAACAGTGTAACAATCTTCTATAACAATTAAAAAGATTCACACAACGATCAACCACAACAGTCAAACAATCTCTTACAACAATTGATGTTACCTATGTAAGTCAAACAAAATAACCGATGACCACGTAAAAAAGAAACGCGAACACCATTCTTGCAAATCTTGAACAAGAACAACTTAACTTTAACCATCTATTGTAGTTGAATAATTTCTCCAATCCACGTTGCGAATAGCCCAATCAAACCAATCAAAATAAGAAACGTTCAGTAAGTTTCAACAATGGCGGGAGGTTTTTCAATCACAAATCGATTTACAATTTCCTGCTTTTATTTGAATCACTGGGCCATTACTTCGCCTTCTGTAAACATAAATTAATCTATACTCACCGGAATGAGCAAAAGTGTTTAAAAGTCCGCTATTAAGGTAAACTTTCTGAACAAATTCAAATCTGCGTTCAGTAATCTTGGAGATAGACTTTTTTGTTGATATTTTCAGTCATTGTAAGATTATATTGCAAAAAATAACACATTGTTTCAACATCTAGCACGCTGATAAAGCAAGTTTAGCAAGTTGAAGTCGTACAGTCGTCTTTATTACTTCCATGAAATATGGTCGTAATAATTGGTTAACTCTTTTGTACTTGGAAAACTGTTTAAAAAGGCTACACAGCAATTATATCCATCGCGGATCTCTTTATAATGGAAATTTCTCTATAACGGCAAAAGGTCAACACCTTTTGCCCTTACCATTCCTATAGTAAAAATATGTACTTTAACTTTCTATACCGATGAAAACAAAATTCCAGGAATCTCTCTATAGCGGCGAAACACGTGCACACTTCCTACTCTTCTGCCCTATTTCTCAGTATGCAACGCATCATTCGAGTGTTAAAAGCAGTGCTTAGTGCTTCAACTGAATCGAGTGTTTTGTGAGTAGTACAATTTACAAGTAGTGCATTTTTTTATATATATAATTTTACAATTGTATCGTTAGATGTAAAGGTTAGAGTGTTGCGTGAGTTAGAGAAAAGTGAAAAGCAAGTAGATGTTTGCCGAAATTTTAGTTTAGCTAGTTCTCCTGTTGGCACGATAGTGAAGCAAATTGCTTCAAGGAAATTCGAAAGTCAGAATCCGAAAAAATTGATGAAGCAGTTCTGCAGTAGTTTCTGAAAAATATTGCCTTTTTCTTACAATTCCAATATTTTATTCATAGAGGATTATTTAAAAAACATTGTTTTTTAAAGACTGTATGTCATAGTTTTATTTCAATATGCTTTGCTCTCAATACTTGAAACTAAAAATAGTGTACACACACGTTTTGGTTGAGCGGAAATCTCTTTAAAGCGCGTTGCCTTCAATGCAGCTATATAGAGGTTTTACTGTATTTGCAAAAAGACTTTTGTTTTAATAACTTTTTAATAATTTAATTTATTTCTTTAAAGGCAAAAATATATCATTCGAAACCTACAAAATACAAAAACAACTTTTTAAACACTGCTAAGGCGAATAAATAGATCTTAAATTCAACATTCTAATTATTTTAGATTTGTGTACTCCTGAAAAGTATTCATTCAGTTGCTTTTAAGGAGGAAAACTAATTTCGCCTGATATCTTCAGGACGATAAGGATCGAACCTTTGTCCTCTTACAATAAGGGAAAAACGGAAACCATGCACAAACCCACATTGCATTTCTTCAACATCAAAAAAAGAAAAAGAAATATGCCACGAAATGAAAATCTTTTGTCTATTAATCACAAAAACGTTTTACTGCAAAGGAGAACGAAAGCTTGGTAGCGATAAACGAATCAATAGCATCTTATACTAAGCATAAACGCGTCAACAATAATTAGTTTTGTGCTAAGTTCACGCAAGAACGTTCGGCAACTTACAAAAACATCACTTGACACACATAGCGACTTCTTTCTTCTATTCTACAATGTCAGCGTTTCAAAACATTTTCGCTGTCTCGCGCAATTCTTTATGCGGATATGCTGAACAAAGCCTCGTACATTCGGTTACAACGCCAACCAATGTTGCGCCAACCAATTTATGGGGCATTCGATGGCGCGGTATTTGGAGATAATGTCTGCCGTGACGCTTTATTCAAAGCTAATTGTCTTCAAAACATTTTATGTTTGGAGAGAAGATAATGTCGCGGCAATGATATATTTCCGAGGAGCAGTTGCGGAATTGATTTCACAGTTTTAGTAATTCAATGTTACCTTTAATAGGCCTTACAGCTGACATGTATCGGTCATGTAAGAATACAAATGAAATCTGAGTAACATAACAACGCTTCTGGGAAATGTATTTTTTTTTTTTTTGTGTTTAACGTCTGACCATTGCATACTTGGGTTAATGCAAACGATGGGATGATTTATAGCGTATGAAAATGCCAAGCCCTGGCCGGGAATCGAACCCGGGTCCTCGGAGTGAAAGCCCAGTACGCTATCTACTAGGCCACCGAGGCGGCTCTGGGAAATTTAAAGCTACATTCAAATTACTTTTACGGATTAGGGTATAAGCACTAACTTTGTATCGACTGTAGCTACAGGTTAGTAACATAAGATTGTTCATATATTACGTACAGAGGCAACAGACGCCAAAACAAACGTTTCATAGCAGAACTCTGGAAATACCGTGTTATTTGAACAAGAAAATTTGGTTAAAAATGCAATTAATTAATTGTATTATGATAGCACAATGCAGGTGTAACAGACCAACTGTTGACAAAGGATTTGAAGTAGAAACACGAAATATACGAAGCCAATTTCTGTGGGAACAACAAAAGAAAATATTTTCGTAGCTGTTTTTCAATTTTTTTTAAATCTTGAAAAACATTTAAAATGTATAACATTAGATGTATTAAAACATCTAAAATGGCTTAGAAGCTTTTTAGAAGCATTAGGCCTACTACAAGATGTTGGAGTAGAAAAAATATGTTCCTTTGTTACAAAAGGCAACCATACTTTTGTCACTTATATGCCTTGTAATTTTTATAAACGATAACACCGATCATTAAAGAAAACAAATTAAAACAGCTTAACATATTGCTTTCAATGACAAGTTTGGGGTTTTCTGTAATTTTGAAATGTTTACGTACTGCTTAAAAAGCCAAACGTTAAAAAAAATGTTTCATCTTTTATTTATTAGAAATATTTTTATTTTTTTAAACACTCAAACACTTGATACGAATAGTCTTTTAAAATACACCTTGTACTTTAAATCAAAAATACTTTTAATTCTCTCGTTCAAATCGACACAAACTTGCATATTTAAATTTTGTTATTCATATGCGATTGCCTGCACGTATGTGTTGTGTACACACGTACGTGATTCCTGTAGGCTCCATAATGTGGAATCTGCAATGAGCGACGCGCTCTGCACAAAGTGCGGTTTAAAGATATGATTAGGCAATGCTAAATCAAACATATACGATTATTGGATAATACAAACTGAAGAATACAAATCAGTACATATTTTTTCTTCTGAACTAACAATAAATAATAAAGATAAATCTAATCGAATAAGTTAATAAAACTGTCGCATTAAAATGCAATAATGTAATTACGTTCGGTTAGTTCTCAATCTCAGATGTACATTTATCAAGCTACAATATTGTTTTTATCCAATTAAAATTCCCTTTCCCCTTTGTATTAGAAGAGTTGAACTGCAACTCTACCAAAGTATATTTAGATTGGATACATTACTCGAAATTGTTGATCAACTCGAAATACATTGTAAAATCAACACTGCACTCATAAATACAATTACTATACACAGAAGTATCCTGTACGAAATAAAGATTGAGTAATTTTCACTCTCGTTAATATTTTAAATTTTACTGTTAATTTTTAGGATTCGAACACTAAGGTCAAACACAGTAATTTGAAAACGTTAAACACACAAGTAAAATATAGAAAACTGAAAACGTTGAACGCTAACGTGAAACACAGTGAATTGAAAACGTTGAACGCTAAGGTGAAACACAATAAATTGAAAACGTTGAACGCTAAGGTGAAACACAATAAATTGAAAACGTTGAACGCTAAGGTGAAACACAATAAATTGAAAACGTTGAACGATAAGGTGAAACACAGGAAATTGAAAACTTTGATCACTAACGTGAAACACAGTAAACTGAAAACGTTGAACACTAAGGTGAAACATAATAAATTGAAAACGTTGAACGCTAAGGTAAAACACAGTGAATTGAAAACGTTGAACACTAAGGTGAAACACAGTGAATTGAAAACCTTGAACGCTAAGGTGAAACACAGTAAATTGAAAACGTTGAACGCTAAGGTGAAACACAGTGAATTGAAAACGTTGAACGCTAAGGTAAAACACAGTGAATTGAAAACGTTGAACGATAAGGTGAAACACAGTGAATTGAAAACGTTGAACGATAAGGTGAAACACAATAAATTGAAAACGTTGAACGCTAAGGTGAAACACAGTGAATTGAAAACGTTGAACGCTAAGGTGAAACACAGTACATGAAAACGTTGATATTTGTATTGTTTTGGATGTGTTAAAAGAAAAGGATTAAAAATTAAATGTTTACAAAGTATGCCGTGTTTTGGTGGAAAAGGTGATTACAAATAATTCACCTAAATTAAAATTACGACCGATTCAGGATGCGAGAAATTAAAAATGTATTACTTTAGAAAGTGAGTGTACACTTATTAAGAAGAAAAAGATGTACAAATGTTTTCTGCAATACGACATCATCGACTCTTTAAACGCATCGGTACATCAATATTTTTTTTCCTTTAGAAAAAAAATATATTACATTTTGAAATTAATTCAATTGTTATTTTATTTCATCAAATTGAAAACACTTTATCAGTACAAACATAAACATGGCTAAATCGATGAAATATTAATAACAGACGATATTTGAGTGCTTTCGCAATGCTTTTGGTTCTGGTGTAAACTATTGTTATGCTAAAAACGATTGAAGTAAATCCAGATTAAAGAATTAAAACATCGTTTGAGAAAAATCTAATTGAAACACACACGCACACGCGCGCCCGCGCGCGCCTAGCTTGTTTCGCCAAAAACTGTTCTGAGTATTACTTGAATGAAGTAACAAAGTTTGTTGGTATACATTATTTAGAGAAGTCTTGAAATTTTGTTTAGAGGACAAATTTTATTGTATAATTTTATCGATTGTTTAACCAACACGCTGAGGCTTCGCGAGCTGAAAGCTAATACAGTTTAGCCGTAAGACAAATGTACGTATTTAAGTAGAAGTTTAAAAACACTTTAAAAACAAAACCATTTTCTCAGTGAAGAAATTGTCGTACAATTTTTTATATATAACGCTCGTTTTTAAACGAAAATATTTTAAAACTCGTACTGAAATTTCAATTTTAAATTATCATCGTTGTTTTACACGGGATAAAGCAAGATCTTATATAAAGTTGGCTTTGTTCGCCGGCCAGACAAAAGAAACAATCTCTTGAAGAAAATAGAGGTCAACTTGCGCCAAGTCCAATATCCTGTTTAGCGCCAAATACAACTTAACGTACACCGTCTCCGACTGCCTGTAAACAGTTCGTTTCTCCTTACATTTCGCGAAAAACTGTTGCCCAAAAATATATTCAACGAATTTTGGCGGTTCACGAACTTGTACAAGCTGTATTACCAAAATCTATTTTCGTGCTACGTATGGATCGAGTCGGACTAAAACACACACACACACACACACACACACACGCGCGCGCGCGCACGCGCGCGCGCACACACACACACACAGACAGACAGACACACACACACGCACGCGCACACACACACACACACACACACACACACACACACACACACACACACACACACACAGTCAGGTTCGGTACATTTTACGTTGTATTTATTTAAAATTGCCGAACACTAAAAATTAGGGCGTGTGGCATGAAACCTTGTCAGTCAATAAAATATTTGGGAAAAGTAAAAAAAGAACTTCAAGATCATTTGTGACAGAGATAACACAAAATTATACATCCGCCAGATAGATAAAGGCTATAAAAATCTCTTGTACACATTGCAGTAGTTCTTGTCTTTCGAATTACAGAAGAACTTCAGAAACATTGTACATATTGTACACGTGTTCATACTCTGTACTATTTCTACTGCTTTATCTGTTTATTTTTTGTATATATACTACTGTGTATATATATATATATATATATATATATATATATATATATATATATATATATGCAGAATGTAATCAATACAAATTCTAAATAAAACTTAAAACCTAAACAATTTTACCTTACAAAACATGCCTGCTTGTACATTTCAAGTTCGTTCTTCCTAACCATTGGGTACAGAGAGTTAAAACTTTCTATTTACAATTTGTTTAATTGAATTCAAAAATGCCACACGTTTAAATTACTTGCTCAATCTAATAAATATCGTACGACAGAGAAACAATATCAAAAATGACCATTAATTTTTAGATAATCTGTGTAACATCTGATCGTTAATTACGAGGATCAAGAGACGAAACACCCCCCTTCTCCTTGAGATATCTCAGTTGTTGGATATTGGCTTCGTTGACGGATAACACGGTCGGCGTTACTGACAAATCTATTTACAGACAAAATCAATATGAATAGGAAAGGGGGCTTAATATAGGAAATTAAAAGTCACTCGACACATCCTCGCGTTGGCGTGGCGTGGCGTGGCAATTTAATTACCGCAGGCTTGTGTACAGTATTGACAGAAACATCATCTACATGTAACCAACCTGGAAGCCCCTATACATAAAACCAGTGGGGATTCCGTGCGAAATTTCGCACTATGTAAGTTTTAAGTAAACACAGTCTTTTGAATAAGAGAAGTCCTTGTGGTGAGGGTGGTAGTTGGAAGGAAGGGGAAAACTTGTTTAAAAAATAAATCAAAAATGATCGTTTTGAAATAATAATCACAAATTTATGAGTCATTATAGTACAAACATTTCAATATAGATAAGTATTTTTAATAGCAATTTTTACGAGGCATTACAATACCTCGTTGTAAACGATATTTGATGTAAGAATGTAATCTTCTTGTACTTTTTGTATTTCGTTTTCTTTAATGGATATAAACATGTTAGTTTAGTTACCCTTGAAAAGGCAACATACAATTGTCCGTGAGTAAAGACGATATTTGGTAAATACTTTTCTGCTCTTTAAAGTGTTTGTCCCTGCGACTTGTTTATAGTGAAAGCAAACGTTATTTTAATTGGTAACCGTCGTGTAGTCAATTGAAAAGGCATGTTTGATAACCTCTAACTGTATTTTGACATTTTAATTGTACTTCGTATTTTATGATACCCATTTATTTTACAATAAATGGAGAAATAACAATAAATGGATATCCGCATGATGAAAGGAGAAACAACAAATATATTTGTGTAAAAACAGTGTACAAAACATATGTTTGGTATTCGAAATGCTTGTTCCGGCTTGTACGACGGGCAGGGATAGCGGACTGTCAGTAGGCCCACATAACGTAACTGTTTAATGACTTTTAAGTAAACATTGAAATTGTTCTAAGCACATTTTGCAAAAAGAGGCATTTTTAATGGGATTGTCTATTCGTTGGATTGTCTCTTAATAAGTTAGCTTCGTAAAATATAAAAAATATTGTCTGATTTGTGATGCCGCGCATGCGCATCCATGATGCCGTTTTGTCTGACAGTTAAAAGTGTCTTTTTTTAAAAAAATTTCCACAAACAAACAGTAAGTTTTAGCGCAAAATCGTTTTGCAATGTCAGAAGCCGGTTGAAAAATCTACCTCATTATGCCTGTACGAATAGTATGTGCTGAGAAAAAGGGATGTTGACTCAAGAAATTATATATATATAATTTGTATATATTACACACGCGCGCGCACACACACACACGCACGCGCGCACGCACGCGCACACACACACACACACACACACACACACACACACACACACACACACACACACACACACACACACACACACACACACACACACACACACACACACACACACACACACACACACACACACACACACACACACATATAGAGGGGGGAGAGGGGAGAGAGGGGGAGGGAGAGGGGAGAGAGAGAGAAGTACCTAGTTGCCTCGGTGGCCTAGTTGATAGGGTACTGGGCTTTCACCCCGAGGACCCGGGTTCGATTCCCGGCCAGGGCTTGGCATTTTCATACGCAATAAATCATCCATCCCATCGTGTGCATTATCCCAAGTGTGCACAATAGTCGGACGTTAAATAAAAAAAATAATAAAATATATATATATATAAGTACCTGGAAGACACAAATATTAACGTACTGTGATAACAGGAATACACCAAAATTGAAAAAAGGACAAAAACTGGTTCAAAAAATTAAATACAGAGGTGAAGGATCTGACGAAAAAAATTTGAAAGAAGAAAGGCGATTGCGTCAGAAGGAAACAGTGCAAAGGCGCAATGTGCTCATAAAACTTTTCGAAATCCTACCTTTGCGGGCGTTTAGCAACGAACAGCGACTACGCCTAATTTTGGTTACAAGTTGATCACAAACGTTAGATTCGGAATGTTCATTTCGCACTGTGAGATTTAGACCGACTCACGCAGGAACAAAAGTCTTCAGGACAATTTGTTACCGTGTAAAATAATAACCGTTCCAGAACTCGCCGTGCGCAGGAACTGTAACTGTTACCAGTAACAGCAGCTACGTCCGTCCTGGATTCGGCTTCCATTTGGCCTACATTATAACACGTCCCGAATCAATTAATTACGCTATTTTAATTAGATCTGTGATTGCGCTGACACTATTTTACCTGGATAAGATATAATCAAATTTAACTTTAAATTAATACACACCGTTGTAATTTGGTTGCTTTTATACGGTGGCGCGACATTATGTTGGGAATAAATTTGTACGAACCGGCATAAAGTTGCGTTAAAATATTACCGGTAGGCCCTATTGTTACTGATGTAATGTCTTTATGGTTGTTGGTAATCCGATCGTTTTCAACCAGTATGAAGTACATGGTCACAAATATAGATATGTGATATTAAAATATATTTGAACCGATTTGAAAACTATAAAAGTTTATGTTCCCGGTACTTGTTATTACGGTGACGCATTTTTTCGTCTAAAGATTTAACACGATTGTTCAACAATGCTATTAATTCACAAAAGTTTACAACCATAGTTCACAGATATTGTAATATGTAGAAGTATAATGAAATATAAAACATACATTATTATGGTAAAAAAGTGACAAAATAATTCCGTGCGGCAATTAACTAAGCTTCATGATACTTTGAGATAACTACATAATACAGATACCCTATTTGCAGTGACGGCCGGGGTGGGTATTTTAGTAAAGTACTGTGTAAAAATGTATCCCCCCCACCAAAAACCCAATTTAACAGTACAGTATATTATAAGACATGTTATTTAAAAATAAAGTTCAATTTTCCGTTTGTGGGTTAACAAAAATTTTGTAATAAAGTCTGTTATTTGCGAAATCATACTTTTTCCGATTAATGTATTCAGACCTGTTAACTTTTCCTGGTCCCCTGCATTCCCTAATACGATTTTACACTTTTTAACGTAGAAATATTCTGGTTCTACCGTTGTCATTTTAACTGTTACCAATATTTTAATAAGTTTAATGGTTTTGCTACGCACACATGCAAAGTTTTCTTCACTACACAAAACAATGAAAGGCACTGCAGAATTCGCAGTGCCGCTTTGCCTCTACACTGGCCATATCCCAAGGCAACCGGAAGCTTGTTTTACCGAATGCAACTGTGCCTTCCTTGAGGTTACAACAGTGTATTTTAACAATATCATTGAAAAAGCTGTCTTATCATATTAAAAACATATAATATTGCTCTCTACTGTACATAAAAGTAATGATTTTTTTTGTTATTTTAAGGCGAAAAGCACATTGAGGCTATTATCGCCTCCCTAAGTGTAAGTATGTGTTAAACTCTGGTACCGCGAGGGACGTCTAAATCCTCTCAATAGGTGCAGCTAGTCTGCACACCCTGTACTGTACATAAAAGTATGAATGTTAGTTTATTTTTGTTTGCAGGGTACTGCAGTTCCACAGTGCCAACGGACCTGCCGCCTGTTTGTTGACTGCAAAGCTGTGTTCTTCGTTACAGCTACATAGGCCACACGCTGTAACAGTTTAATTCCTATTTCACTTATTTAACCGTCCAACAAGCCCATTTGCACAAACGGATTTAAACGGACAACATTTTGGGTTTTAATCTTGTTTATCCAGTGACCGTACTTGAATTGCTGCAATAAATAGTGTACTGTTTGTAACGTGATCTATACTGTTTAACTGTCAAACAAAAGGCTTCGTTTCCTATTCGTCCGCCTGTGTTATGGCGTCCATAACATTTTAACTCAGCACTGTGCCACAGATTCGTGTAAAAAAGTTAAAATACGTCACTTTCTTTCAAACGCTCCCCTTTGATACACCTTGCTTCCCAATACAACCCAGAAAGTTGTTTAATTTGTATCTAGAAATAAACAGAAAAACACTGAACATTTTGTGTTGGTGGGGATATTTTCTAGGTCTGTTAAGCTGGTGGATTTCTTCCAAAGTGGCTCAGAAACAGTCGCCTCAATAGCAGACAATTTTGCTCCGAATAGGCAAATGTTAACCACTGTATTTTTCTGCAACGGATCTCCCGGGGGGGCGTTAATTGGTTGGTGGTTGCGTTGGATTTGAGTTTAGCAGCCCCACGTTTGGCGCCACTTTACTTTTATCTGCAACGGAACCTACGATAGTTCCAGTCGTCGAGTGGTTTGAATTTAAGTTTGTTTTAGACTTTTACCTCCGGTGCAGATTCCTATATTCCGAAATCCAGCAGGATATTCCGAAAGTACAGTGGCGTGAAAATATGAGCTACCCCTCCGTAAATGGACTCAAGCTTCCCGTTGAGCCTACCTACTTACGGAGATATACTCAAACTCTGGCCTGCAGTGTTTGCGGTCCTCCTTACCGTTACCGAAATATAATTAATGTTTATTAATTATATTTTTTGCATGATTTACACTGTTCTCGGGTCTTAGGTTCGTAGTTGGGTTAATCACTCAATAGTATATGTTTATTTCAGGTTGGCAGTAAATAAGCCCTCATCAATACCAATTTGCAGTTACGTAGCTAGGAGGGCAGTGTTTCTGTAGTTGTTCTTGGTGGTTTTCAACGCCTAGACTCAAGTTTGTAGCCTCATGTCTCACATGAGTTTGTAGCAAAAACTCACATGAGATAGCCTAAAACAAACTGAACTGGCCAAATGCTTTCACAGATGATTTTTAGTCGATTGAAGTAACAATATTTCTAATCAGTCATTGCATTATACAATTAGCTATTGAAAAACTTTTATTTTACAATTTTGTAGTCGACACAGTATTATCGCTCCAATTCTTCTTTCCAATTTTGAATAATCATTAGCTTCTACATACGTTTTCCCAAGGCGCCAAAAGACTGGGGGGGGATCGTAATTTAATTACAAATTTAATCACACTTACTGGAAACAATTTATTATTATTCGGACGGTTTTAAAATCAATTATCATAAAACATTAAAATTTAATACTAAACATATTCTACCTGACTGATGAATACGTGAAAGAGTTTGCCAATTTCATTTAGATAATGCATTAAATTAATCATTTACACAAACATTTATTCAAAACTAAGCTTGTATTTCGTTATTTATCAGCAACATATTAAAATACACTAACAATACTATTTTAAAATTGTTAAAAACCAATATTCTTTCGCTCAGTGAAGTCCAAACAATGAGTGTTGCCGTATTAACTTTAAAGTTGCCAAACACCACGGAAATGACAAGGAAATTTTAATTTTAATTCGTTTTCTCGGCAATCTTTGAATAATAAACTCGCCGTTGAACGAAAAACATTTCAAAAGGTCGACGTCCACAATCAAAAGCGCACAAAAGCCCACCTCTGGGGGTCGGGCCGACCCTTTCATTCGTCTCACTTTATATGGAAGTGGGTCGGCTTCCTGCCCTCACCTAGGGCTGCTGCTACGAACTCTGAAACTACTTTATTATTTAATTTACCGCTTTATACTTTAACCATACTGTTCTTTTTAATCTCGCAGCTTGTATAACGTATGCATTGCTGATGTTTTCGTTGCTTAATTATTTTTACACTTGGCTAACGTAAAAATACTTCTTCACTGAACTCTTTCAATGGACACGTGCGTAAGTTTTCCCTCAGAGTGCTCGAGTTCCGCAGTCATTAAAGAACCGATAATGTGATTGGATTTTGTATTATTTATGCTTGAACAATCTTTATAATTACGGAGAATTAATAGAAGGTCTCCGACGTATTTTCGTTGAGTAACCGCGATTGAGCGGCCATTTTGACGTAAGCTTTGTTGTCAAAAATTGTTATTTGCTACTAGGGACACCCTTGATGGGTTGTCACACTTTCACTAATCATCAAGGTTGTTCTGCTATTAAGAAGGGTGTGTTTTTTTATTTAAAAACATATTTCAAGTTAATAGTCGATTTGTCTTGAAGTAAAAAACTTCAAAGTTAAAGGTTTGTTTACGACTTCTTTTTTATTTAGTTTCAACCAATTTGTGATAACAGCAACGGAAACAGATTGTTTGAGACGTGAAATAGTTCACGAAATAAACTGGTTGCAAGTTAAGCGACTCTTTGAGACGTGAAATAGTTCACGAAATAAAGTGGTTGCAAGTTAACAGGTTCTCTGAGACGTGAAATAGTTCACGAAATAAACTGGTTGCAAGTTAAGCGACTCTTTGAGACGTGAAATAGTTCACGAAATAAACTGGTTGCAAGTTAAGCGACTCTTTGAGACGTGAAATAGTTCACGAAATAAACTGGTTGCAAGTTAAGCGACTCTTTGAGACGTGAAATAGTTCACGAAATAAACTGGTTGCAAGTTAAGCGACTCTTTGAGACGTGAAATAGTTCACGAAATAAACTGGTTGCAAGTTAAGCGACTCTTTGAGACGTGAAATAGTTCACGAAATAAACTGGTTACAAGTTAAGCTGACTCTTTGAGACGTGAAATAGTTCACGAAATAAACTGGTTGCAAGTTAAGCGACTCTTTGAGACGTGAAATAGTTCACGAAATAAACTGGTTGCAAGTTAAGCGACTCTTTGAGACGTGAAATAGTTCACGAAATAAACTGGTTGCAAGTTAAGCTGACTCTTTGAGACGTGAAATAGTTCACGAAATAAACTGGTTACAAGTTAAGCGACTCTTTGAGACGTGAAATAGTTCACGAAATAAACTGGTTGCAAGTTAAGCGACTCTTTGAGACGTGAAATAGTTCACGAAATAAACTGGTTGCAAGTTAAGCGACTCTTTGAGACGTGAAATAGTTCACGAAATAAACTGGTTACAAGTTGACTCTTTGAGACGTGAAATAGTTCACGAAATAAACTGGTTGCAAGTTAAGCGACTCTTTGAGACGTGAAATAGTTCACGAAATAAACTGGTTGCAAGTTAAGCGACTCTTTGAGACGTGAAATAGTTCACGAAATAAACTGGTTGCAAGTTAAGCGACTCTTTGAGACGTGAAATAGTTCACGAAATAAACTGGTTACAAGTTAAGCGACTCTTTGAGACGTGAAATAGTTCACGAAATAAAGTGGTTGCAAGTTAACAGGTTCTCTGAGACGTGAAATAGTTCACGAAATAAACTGGTTGCAAGTTAAGCGACTCTTTGAGACGTGAAATAGTTCACGAAATAAACTGGTTGCAAGTTAACAGACTCTTTGAGACGTGAAATAGTTCACGAAATAAACTGGTTTCAAGTTAAAGTTCTGTTTCATGTAGTAAGATTGATCGCAGACATCTTACTTTATCATTAATAAAATGCGATTCCCTACATTGTGCAACGAGAGTTGTATCCTAATGTAACCCGTGTAATCTTATAAAGGCAACATGTTTTTGCATGTTAACACAAATCTGCCTGCAATTAAAAAAAAAGGCTTACATGCAGAGACGTTGCTTCCACCCAAAGGAGTTGAACCTGTTTACAGTTTATAGTTGCAAACAGCAAAGAATCGCGACCAAACTTTGTATTCAATTCCGCGCACAGTAAATCACTTCTGCTCAGTAAAGTCATCTCCCTATAAATGTCAGCCAGGAAGATACAAAGAACTTTCTTATCCTCTCCTGTGGTCGTAACACCCTCTAACCGTAAAAACTTTCAACTCCATACAAGACATAATCGCATTTTACCCTGTTCACCCTTACGGAAGGAAAAATGAAAATCTGTTATTTGTGAGAATACTTTATCCATTTATATTATAGTAAGCCTGGCAACTGAATATATTGTTCTTGATACAATTCCATACGTTTAACTGACGAATAGCTTAACGTTAATTGGCTTTCTACGAACGACTGTTTTGGCCATTAGCGAAATTCCACTGGAAAATGAGCTTTTGGGGTGGCCATTACAGTAAGACCCAGATCCGGCATCTCGTAGATCCTCATGTCTGGGCCACTTTTTGAAATTTGTGTTTTTTTAGCACCCAAGCTTTTGCAATTTTGGTCCGATTGTTTCAAACTTGACAGAAAAGGTTTAGGAATTTTAAATTAAACACGCTAATGTATGCAGATATTAACGCTAATTATGTTAGTGAAATAATATTTTCAAAAAGTCTTTTAAAACTGTTGTAAATATGCTTCTAACACGTCAGCGAGATAGATGCATACCGCGTCTGATTTTGTAACCTAAAAAAGTAGGCATAATTCTTTCTTAAAAACTCTTTCAGTTTATCATTAATTTGGCAATGTTACTTCCAAACAACCTCTGCATTTTTGACAAATTATAAATTTATATTTTTTATCACTAGTTTAAATATTTGTTAAATTTTAATTTTTCTCCTACTTTCATAAATTTGTTTTTAATCGTTCGTAAGATTTCGGTCTTAGTTCAACTTTCCAAAAACAAAAGAAAAAGTCTTGAACACTGAACACGGTAGTTACGCGTTAAAATACAATTGATCACTAGGTAACGCGGGGCGCTGGGTGTTGACGTGACATTTGTGTTATAAATAGCTTTGCATTATTCTGAAGCCAATTTTCCACAGCCTATTTGATAACCACTTATGTCTAATAGAATACAGTATTAGCGTCGCCGTCATATCGAATTTACTACATGAAAATCCATCGGAGCTCTGTTAATAGGCTATCAACCGATTATTAGAAAATATCAAATTGTGCTGGCAAAACGGAAATGATTTTACTAATTAAAATTAAAAGCACGAAACTGTCTCAAAATTTACTTCTGATCCGGAGCAAGAACTGAGCCACCATACATAGCCAGCTTTGTATTGATAATGTTACGTTTGCACCGCGGCGTTAGATATGCAAAGTTCGCTGTTGTAGATTCAAGAAATACATCTAAAATTTGGGGCAAATTTAATTTGCATCTGGTACGCTTCTCACGTGGTTAGCACATGGTGATTCCTTAGTCAAGAAATGCAATTATCATCAAGAACTCTGCAAATTTTTAACGGTTAAAATTCTTCCTTAGTTGGGAGTGCTTACAGAAGAAAATCTGTATATTTGTATTCATAAGGCATTGAAAGCAACTGCACACTTCTGGCTCTCTCTACTTAGAAGCATATCATATCTTACTACGATCAATTTAAAAAAAAAAAAAAAAAAACAGTTTAGATAATCAATACATGATGAAAACACCTTAACAGCTACATATGCTGATGACACTCCTGTGTCCTTGCTGTCGCTGGTAGTATCGAAGATGCTACACACAAATTGCAGAGAACAATGAACAATGTGAACAGCTGGATAAGATGTTGGCGAATCAAACTTAATGAAACAAAGTCAACCCGCATACATTTTTCATATAATCGTTGCGAAGATGCTACACACAAATTGCAGAGAACAATGAACAATGTGAACAGCTGGACAAGATGTTGGCGAATCAAACTTAATGAAACAAAGTCAACCCGTATACATTTTTCATATAATCGTTGCGTACCCTGTTGTAGTCAATAACCAAATAATACCACATGCTAAAGAAGTCAAATATCTGGGAACAACGCTAGACGCAAGACTTAAGCGGAAGGTACAAGTGAAGAAAAAAAGATGTATTAAATATAGACCACTGTACTGGTTGCTTGGACGTAATTCTGAACTTTCGGCGGAAAGTAAGATATTGATATACAAGCAGATACTGCTATCTGGACATAAGGTATCCAGTTGTGCGGCTGCACAAAGAAATCTAACAATCATAATACAAAAATGTCAGAGTAAGGTGTTACGTGGAATAGTGAACGCATCACGGTGAGGAATGAAGATTTGAACCGTGACCAGCATATCCATTGGTCGCCGATGAAATAAAGAAGAACGCAGTCACAAACAAAACCAGCGTCTCATACATGAGAACACGGAAATGGAAGCAGTACTTCAAGTGACAATGTGCTTTGCCTTAAACGAACTAAACCTTATGAACTGTTTTAGTAACTGTTAAGGACATTATTTTGTAATCATTTTCCTACTCGTGTGTGTATTATATGCTTAGTAAAATCATTAATCGATCTGTAGATTGGTCATGATAAATATAAAAAAAAGGGAAGATATTCAATGCTCCTTAGGCTAGGTTTTTATTAAATGGTAGAAGCAAGCTGTGCAATTTCTAACCTACTTATTAGTTATGACATACAAATACACAAGTACTACTGGCAAATACTCCGTTTACTGATCCTACAATTTCACTAGACTGTTACGTAAACCACAAATTCCTAAGTAAACCAATGCAGTGGAGGAATCTTAGGCTACATCCTGTATCCTTAGCTACTAACTTTGACTTCTCTTCGTGTAGTAATTACAAAATGTATACGCTGTTATCATAGTGCCCAACATTCCTTTTTTCCGTGAAAAACATTTTTTTTTTTTTTTTTTTTTTGTAAAACTGAGTGCAGCGTTCTTAACAATATATGTCTAACTTAAAATTATATCATTAAAAAAATTAAGTACCAGTGACAAGGAATCACGTTAAGGTTCTACGGATACGCCCTTTTAACACATTTCTTGCTCGTGTAGTTTAATCTAGGGAATTCGTTATTATACAATATCTAAACAGTGATGTTACGTCAAGAGTATCAAGTACCAGTGACAAGGAATCACGTTAAAGTTCTACGGATACGCCTTTTTGACACATTTCTTGCTCGTGTAGTTTAATCTAGGGAATTCGTTATTATACAATATCTAAACAGTGATGTTACGTCAAGAGTATCAAGTACCAGTGACAAGGAAACACGTTAAAGTTCTACGGATACGCCCTTTTAACACATTTCTTGCTCGTGTAGTTTAATCTAGGGAATTCGTTATTATACAATATCTAAACAGTGATGTTACGTCAAGAGTATCAAGTACCAGTGACAAGGAATCACGTTAAAGTTCTACGGATACGCCTTTTTACCACATTTCTTGCTCGTGTAGTTTAATCTAGGGAATTCGTTATTATACAATATCTAAACAGTGATGTTACGTCAAGAGTATCAAGTACCAGTGACAAGGAATCACGTTAAAGTTCTACGGATACGCCTTTTTAACACATTTCTTGCTCGTGTAGTTTAATCTAGGGAATTCGTTAGTATACAATATCTAAACAGTGATGTTACGTCAAGAGTATCAAGTACCAGTGACAAGGAATCACGTTAAAGTTCTACGGATACGCCTTTTTACCACATTTCTTGCTCGTGTAGTTTAATCTAGGAAATTCGTTATTATACAATATCTAAACAGTGATTTTACGTCAAGAGTATCAAGTACCAGTGACAAGGAATCACGTTAAAGTTCTACGGATACGCCTTTTTGACACATTTCTTGTTCGTGTAGTTTAATCTAGGGAATTCGTTATTATACAATATCTAAACAGTGATGTTACGTCAAGAGTATCAAGTACCAGTGACAAGGAATCACGTTAAAGTTCTACGGATACGCCTTTTTACCACATTTCTTGCTCGTGTAGTTTAATCTAGGAAATTCGTTATTATACAATATCTAAACAGTGATGTTACGTCAAGAGTATCAAGTACCAGTGACAAGGAAACACGTTAAAGTTCTACGGATACGCCCTTTTGACACATTTCTTGCTCGTGTAGTTTAATCTAGGGAATTCGTTATTATACAATATCTAAACAGTGATGTTACGTCAAGAGTATCAAGTACCAGTGACAAGGAAACACGTTAAAGTTCTACGGATACGCCCTTTTAACACATTTCTTGCTCGTGTAGTTTAATCTAGGGAATTCGTTGTTATACAATATCTAAACAGTGATGTTATGTCAAGAGTATCAAGTACCAGTGACAAGGAAACACGTTAAAACATCACGTGTTACGTAAAGTCACATCATTTCTTACTTTAGAACTGTTTTAAAAGTTTCATCTTTGCCGCAAAACAGCTCCGGCCAATAGCAGCCAGCTGTCACGGTCATACAGCAGGATGAAACCAATGGTGTATGTACTATGGCGGGGGTTGTAAAATTCTTTTATTCTGATATGCATGCAACCCTCCCAAAATCAAGAAGCAATGCGTAACAATGGACTTCATTTGTTAAAACCAACTATACAACAGACCACCCTCGTTTTAGCGTTGTACAAGTCTGCGTTAAACATAGTACAGCCCCTTACTAGCATCGTAATCTTCCTGGCAGTGGAAGCCTCACTGTATCCTGTGCGACAATTACACCAGTTAAAATGCTGTACTGATTCTCCCCTTGCGAGAACATACAGGTAGTAAAACCAATGAATACAATCTATAGATTCTATAGATAGAATCTATAGATAGATAGAATCTATAGATAGATAGATCTATAGATAGAATCTATAGATTCTGTATTCATTGGTAAAACCGAACACCTTCTAGACCGTTAATTATAAGTAAAAAACTCAGTGGACAGTTCTTATACAATTAAAATTCCTGTCACACAATCAAAAGCCCAACTACTAGATACTGAACCAAATGCATTGTATAAACTGCAGTGCTTGCTTGATAAATTAACTGTGCAGTTGTCTACGACATCCAGAAACAAACACAAAATGATTGACAGCTATGTCTACATTTTGATTGCAACATAAGATATTAACATGTTATTTTCTACCGGTCCTCCGGATATTTCTATTGAACTGGTAAAATTTACTGTTTTTACAATAAAGAAACATGATATTACTTATTTAGTTTTGGTCCCCTGACCAGAAGTAATCTCTATATAATATTTCTCAAATGTGTATTTTGTCAGTATGAAATACTCCCTTAATACTGTATCAAAATTAATGTTTGACAGGCCATTTTGAAGTTTATTTTCCTTTCTAATGATGAAAAATAAGTAAATATTAATGTTTTCTTTCAAAAATTACATTTTAAACATATGGAAGCTTACAGTGTTCTGTTTTTTCACATGAACAGTGATATGTAGCTTTTTCACGAGTCCACAGACTTAAAGGTATCTTTTGTGTTGAAGATTCATACGGGCAAAAAGTGAACTATGATCACGTTATAGCCTCCATTATAGTTTTTAAAAAAGTTTTATGAAATTAATTTTTTTTAAAAGGAAAAAATACTGTATATTATGTTGATATCATTTACAATAACTTTAATGTTGTATCTATTTTTTACAATAAAATATTTTGAATTGAAAAATATTTATATTTACTCATTTTTACTTTTTCCACATGAACGGTTCTAAGTGGCTTGTTCACGAGTCTGCAAATCTAAAGATAACTTTCTTTGTGTTGAAGATTCAAGCAGATACGGGCAAAAAGTGAATATGATCAAGTTATATCTTCCAACATTGTTTTTAAAGAAGTTTCGTTAAGTTAATTTTAAAAGGGGGGAAAATAATGTATATAATGTTCATATCATTTACAATAATACAAACTTCGCACAAGACACCTAGTATTAATTCGTGTTGATATATAAACATATTTTCCTAAGAATTTTGAAATGATACGTTACTTAATTCCAATGTGCTTTCAGTTAATCGCGTATTAAAGGTATTATCAATTTGTATGATAAGATAATAAGACACTTTTAATTCGGCTGGAAAACAGTTACAGTGCCAGCCGTCACAAACGGTATTACGTTTGTTTAAAGCAGTGAATATTGTACTGCAAACCGGGTTGATTACATTCGGACAACAAAAAGCATTTCTTCAGTTCTGCTGCGATCATTTGCGCAATTAATATTTAGAATTAACAACTGTAATACCAGAATATAAACGGGACATCACTAACATTTTGTATTACTTGGCGCGAATCCACCCATGTGCCATTTAAATCTCTTCTAATAACGGTTTAACCTCCTTTCTGCCGGCTTATAAATATTCAATGGATTGTCAATTAATTATTTAATTAATTGAGTCCTCAGACTCAGACTCAGACACACACACACACACACACACACACACACACACACACACACACACGCACACACGCACGCACACACACACACACACACACACACACACACACACACACACACACACACACACACACACACACACACACACACACACACACACACACACACACACACACACACACACACACACACACGTTTTTAGTGTAACGTTAGTTATATTACACAACATAACACAACTATAACAATAATAAAATACAAAGAAGACACACCCATGGCCAATAGCCGTTAGGGGAATCGTCTCTCTCAAATTAATTCATTACATTGGATAAACAAATACATTTTTTCTTTCTTTTCACACAAATATACTAAACCTGTCATAAAAAAATTATAAAAAACAAAAAATATTCACTTTTTTCCTTTTTATAAAATTTAAAACATTTTGAACAATAATCCCTTCTCCGACGTTTTATTGTTTCACAAACTGCACCAGATCTGTACTGCCACGCATGCCTGTACATATGCAACTTCACCATCTGTGTAACTGCTCAGCTCAGTTAATACGGGACACGCAGCAAGGAAATGCAACAGATCGCATTTGTCACTGAATCTAATTTTAATTCTTTGTACAGTTCACTTCCAGACGAGTTCTCGATAATATTATAAAAGATTTCTTTCACACGCTGATCAACTCCAACAAGTGCATTGCAAAAACGCACTCCAAAATATCAGCATCGGCATTACCCTCTGGCACAGCTATCCCCAAACTGAATTCATTAATGAAATTCTCTACTTCTACTACTACATGTTTTTCTGTTAACAATTTTTTTGACAATCTCTCATCTGGACATTCTTAAGATTTAAATACGGATCCACATATCCAAGAAAACAGGTTGTGCAATATTTGCGGCAATCTAAAACGCCTTTTAAGAAAATATACAAGTACTCTTTCTACGTCTTTATAACTTCTGCTGCCCCAGACTTGTGCACCACAGCACTAGATAGATCTGCTAAGTGCATTAAACAGACCCTCCTTGTCCGAAAAACTTACAAATTATTTTTCAGTATCTCGTTCCATACCGAACTTAAACCTACTTTGGCCTTCTCGCAGTTTTCTTTCAGATGTTTATTAAATGATGTCAGTTTAACCCCTAGATACTTATATCCTTTGACTACATTTACTGGCTGATTTTTGTAAAGCCATTTTCAGTCTTGGTAAATCACCCTTTCATTTATAAACACCTTAATCGCGGATATGGCCAAGTTAACTCTTAAATTCCGCATGCTGACATAGTATTCTACATATATACAAACAGGAAGTCCGTTGAACATCTCTAAGGCCGGGTGGCCACCAAATGGGAAGCGGAGTTGTGCTGAGCGTAGCGAACTACGCATTCGAAATCTAACCTACTGTTTTTAATGTAAGTACGGTCATTGAGAACGTAACTGTGCTGAGCGGAGTCAGGCGGCGTCGCTGGGCTCCGCTCCGCGTTGCTTGGACTGTCTCGTTCGGTTTCAAGCTGACTCCGCTTCCCCCCACCACCACGCTGACCACGCCTCCAAATTTTATTATTTCTCGTTACCTAGGTTACCGTTGCCTAGGTTTTTAAAAATAATAGTTCCTAGAGTTAAAGGCGGTCTAAATATTTAGATTAAAAGATACAAATGCGTTCTTTAAATTGACTGAACTCCGTCCGCTCTCTTTGCCGTTCAACTTCATTTCGCTCCGCCTTTATTTATTTTTTTTTTTTAACGTCCGACTATTATGCACACATGGGCTAAAATGCAGACGATGGGATATAGCGTATGAAAATGCCAAGCGTTGGCCGGGAATCAAACCCGGGTCCTCGGGGTGAAAGACCAGTACGCTATCAACTAGGCCACCGAGGCCTAACAAAAAACTCTAATTTGTTAGTCGTTTGATCCGACTGGTTTCATTTTTTTTTTTTTTTTTTTTTTTTTTTTTTTTGATGTTTAACGTCCGACTATTGTGCACACTTGGGCTAATGCAGACGATGGGATGATGTATAGCGCATGAAAATGCCAAGCCCTCGCCGGGAATCGAACCCGGATCCTCGGGGTGAAAGCCTGGTTTCAAACTTGGTCGGTAGTATTTGTAACTCTAACACATCTAGATAAACAGCGTGTTGCATCAATATTACTGACCTACATTTCAAGCGAAATCACTGTACATCAAATTCAATACTTTTTTATAGGAAGATGAAAAGAAAAATCTACTCGACTTTCAAAATCCATTATTTCCTTATCGTTACAATATTAATCAGCCCACTGGGGACTGTCGACACCCGGCTACTGTAACACTGACACCGTCTAATTAAAGCTCAAGTAGGGTGAAGGTCGGTGCGTGCTGTACAGCCATTTACTTTTGAGCTTCACTTCAATATTATTAGAACCTTAATGTTTAAATTATCATAGATTAATCCTTTAATTAACATTTAATGTCTTCATTAACATATTACTTAGTGTTATTCAAATTCGCACTATAATATAATTATTTCATTACAAACTTATCAACGTCGGCTGTTACGTGTTATCTTCGTACTGAGTGGCTTTTGTTTACAACTCGTTTCTTTTTTTAGAAGTTCTTTTCCTCTGACCTACGCCTGAGGTAGCACTAAAGTATATATTAACAATTTTTTTTTTTAATAATTGCGCTTGTAATCATAATTTTGTACAAAAATTGCACTTGAAATTAAAATTTTGTACAATAATTGCACTTATAATCACAACTTTTAAAAAATTGCACTTATAATCACAACTTTTTAAAAGAATTGCACTTATAACCACAACTTTTTAAAAGAATTGCACTTGTAATCACAACTTTTTAAAAATTTGCACTTGTAATCACAACTTTTTTAAAAGAATTGCACTTATAATCACAACTTTTTAAAAGAATTGCACTTATAATCACAACTTTTTTAAAAGAATTGCACTTATAATCACAACTTTTTAAAAGAATTGCACTTGTAATCACAACTTTTTTTTTAAAGAATTGCACTTATAATCACAACTTTTTAAAAGAATTGCACTTATAATCACAACTTTTTAAAAGAATTGCACTTATAATCACAACTTTTTAAAAAAATTGCACTTGTAATCATAACTTTTTTTAAAAAGAATTGCACGTGTAATCACAACTTTTTAGAAGAACTGCACTTATAATCAACAATTTTGTATAAGAATTGCACAATTTACAACAGGTATTTTAAACACGTTTTTTAAATAATTATTTATGAAATATATTATTGCCCGTTAAGTGTATTATAGTACCGTATCAGAAATGTTCTTCCGAAACAAAATTTGGTAAATGAAAACACAACTTATTAATACAGTAACTTAATATTGCCTGAACACCTGTGGTATATTGCTGCCAATACTGTATTCATTTTTTCTTCAGTTTCGAAGCAACACTATTTTCAAAAACCGTTAACATCCTGACAATTCGGTGGTGGGTCCGACTATCGCACGTTACTTTTAAAAACTTCGTTCCCTTTCCTCTCACTGGGCCTATATTTATAGTTATTAGGCTGTTCTATTGTATGCTTGTACTACTGTATATTCTGTCCTGCAGTCCTTTTTCAATTATCAGTTACTTGTTAAGTTGAAATTCTACTTGTTAAGTTGGAATGTTCGCTTGATTACTTACTTTTTCGTTTTTAATATTCCAGTTTATATTTAAACATTTCCAAATATATTTAGTCTGCGCCCAGTATTAAAAGGACATATTTTCATACCCTTTAACTTGTGATTTTTCCAGTATTAAATGTGCTCACTTATTGCATCATACCCATACAAAAGAACTTATGTTCTCTAAGTTGGATTTTCATTTTTCTCCCAGTTTGGTCTACATATATAGCTTATATTCACATTTTACTTCAGGTACAAATAGACACTGTAAAACAAAAACCTAGTTAACGAACTAATCTGCTGTTGTTTCGTGCAATTATTTCAGCGCAATCTTGACTGAGCACAACGCACTTCCTAAAAAAAACTCAGGCACTGCGGGACTGGCCTACAGACGCGAATACTTTTGGCATGCCTGACTGTATACTTTTTCTATATTATGATTTAATAATTTTTATAAAAATTTAGATGCATGCAGGAAAAGGCAACTCTCGAAAATTATTTTTGTGTTAAATTACGCGTTTGTGTAGGTACACAACTTAAAAATTAACTGAAACTGTCACAGACTGTGAATTTGAGTAGCTTAGGCTATATAAGGGACTTAAATACTTAATTAGTTTATAACCCTAATTTTGACAGTTATACAGTCTAAGTTTAATAATAAATATAATATTTGTGATTCTGGCATTCAAAAATCGGTATAGGTCATATACATTAAATAATGTAAGTACACAAATTTAGAAAATACTCATTTTTTAAATTAACAAGAACAACAAACATAACCTCAATTGAAATTATATTGAAGCGAAATCAGCTGTTTAGAAGTAGTCACTTCCAGCCTAGATATATACAAAACAATATGAATCACAGATTCAAGCGTGACGCTAACGCAAATGTTTACAGCCATGTTTTGTCAACCGCGACCATACAAGTTTTCACTTCAAAAGTACATTTTATTAATCACTAAACCAAAATCGGAGCGTTCTGTGACTGCAAACTGTTTTTCCCCCTGCAAAACATACACGTATACCACGCGATTAGTCACTTCAAAACAAAATCTCCAAAACCCAACAACTAAAATTACGTTATATAATAAATTTTACAGAATCACTGTCTCCATATTGTGTGTAAGTTCATTAACTGCTTGCAACAACCGAATATCAACGTTTTGAATTATTTATCAACAACACATTTCGTAATCTTACAGTGATAATGATAAAACAGGAACCAATGAATCAGAAGGAAACGGTTAATCACTCAGATCTGTGTAATTAGTGTTGAAGTCAGAAGTCACCAAAAATTACTCACAAGAGGAATAATTAATGACATTCAACTTAAAACTAAAACAAACTGGAAATAACAATATCAGTTTTAAAGTAGTGCAGGCCCGTGAAATTTATTTAGACTATATAAAACAGTGTAGTTTGGTTTTGCAAACTTCAACAGTATTTACAAACAACTACAAATTCATTAGGCCAAAACTATTTTCGTTAAAATTGTAACTAATTATGAAATGTTCTGTTAATGTTCATTTCAATCATATCGAGCAGCTTGGTACGGTGGCGCGAGCTTACAAGTTGCAGTTCAATTATCGAAAAAAAAAAATCATAACGGCAAAGATACTTGAAAGTTTATAAAACCAGTTCTCAATATCGTACGCCATATTGTTACCGTAATGTACCAAAGTTGATCAGTAAGTGTTGTTGCATTATCTGTAGGTTATAAAATATTTCAACCTAAAACAGACGTATATGTTTACAGGAGAGAAACATTTCCACAAACTAATTAAAAATTATGCGAAAACTGAACACCCTTCTTCGATTCTATTACTATTGTTGTTTCTATTGTTGTTTCCAGCGACTGATTACGCTTCGCCTAATCACTGACAGTCACATTACTGGTTACGTGTTATCGGAAACTGAAATCCGTTTACAAACAGCGCACCTAATGAAGTATAATTAGAGGCCACTTTGTGTGACAAAGGTCCGTCTGTCTGTACGGCCGCTTCTCAGGTTTTAATTAGACCAAACATGGCCGCAAATTCGAGCTGATTAATTCGTTGACAGACCCACCCTAAATGCGCTGACAAAACTAACGCGATTGATAGAATAACAAGATCGCTTTGTTAAGATTTTAAGCGCAGAATTAATTGGCTGATTAGCTCTGCCTATTGGCACGCTGATTAGGAATTAATTATTATCTGTGACGAATACATTTCAGACAACGTGTTTAAACGTTTTTTCGAAATGTTTTTTACAAAATTCGTCGGCAGATGTTCTGTTATACTGAAAAATATTTAACACAATTAATTCTGACTGCAGTACTTTTAAAGAACCGCCAAAGGTTAATGTTTTTTAATAAAAATTATTTTTATTATAATAAAAAAGCTATATTATTAAATTATATTATATAATTTATTAAATTATATTATATATTTAAAAATGGGACTTAAAGTTTCATTTGAAAAGACTAAAATATTGACAAACATACAAAAACCACCAAAAAAGCTTCAAGTGGGAGAACAATACATTGAGATAGTGAAAGAATTCAAATATCTTGGGGAATGGATCAGCTGGAATGCTCTAGAGAAAAAAGCTATGGAATCTAGGAGAAATAAAGTTGAATTAGCCTTCCAACTTACCAAGGACACATACAACAAGAAGTCCCTCTCTTGGAATACAAAGATAAGGCATTATCATACTGTAATTAAACCAGAAGCCTTATATGCAGCTGAAACATTATCTCTCACAACCCAGGGCCCACTTGAAAGGCTGGAGATCAAAGAAAGAAAGATATTACGAAAAATCTTAGGCCCCAAATTCCGTAACAACCAATTACTCCACATCAGTAATGAAACTCTTTACCAAAAAACTGAAACACTATCAGACACAATAAGAAAAAGGAGAATTGATTTTTATGTGCACATCCTCCGAATGGACAAAAATAGACTAACCAAAAAAATATTTGACTACTTTCGCAGTAGAAGAGCCAAACCACTTTGGTTTAGAGAAACGGAGAAAGAAATAACAGAACTGCAGATCACTGACACTATGCTCATGGACAGAACAGCCAAAACAATAACCAAGGACAAGAAGCAACGGTTCCAAGGCAAAGTCAAATCCAAGCGAACGATCCAAATCTCTGACGAAGAAAGAAAAGCAAGATCACAACGTTGCAAAATGAAGCAATACTGGGCTACGAGGAAGGCACAGAACATTGAGAAGTGATTGATTTGGTGTACCCCAAAGTTGGGTGAAACAAATAAAGAAAAAAACTATATGTAACAAAATTTATCATTTTTTAAGGTGCAAACACACGAAGACTAAATTCTGTTTACGCGAGTGTTGGTCTGCATTGCACCTCTAGCGCCTTACCGATGAGGTAATACGAATGAGGCCTTGATGAGAGAAGTCAACAAGAAATGTTGTTACCCAAGATAATATTTAAAAAATTTTGGCGTATTCATCACGGATTTATTATTGGAAATAAATAAATAATATTATTTACATAAATAAATGAACGTTGTTGCTTTATAGATGTATATACTTCTACAATACGTTCATCCATACATTACTGGACTCAAACGCAGGTGTTGTACAGCAAGGAGGTGTGTCACACGGATCTCCTCGCCCCCAATGGAAGTCAATGTGCAAGTTGTACCGTACAACCTTATACAACGTGTACCAAGCTTTTTTTCTGACTTTTCATTTACTTTTTTTAATACCGTAATAATGTATATATTACTGTATATAAGTAAGTTTAATAATACATATTTAAATCTTAATTAACGTCATTATAGTACATACTCAGCCCTTCTCGCACAGAACTGTTATAAACTTTTATAGTTGAAAATACCATTCGAATACTTTGAAAAAGATTGTTCTTTAGTATTACGTACACAACTGAGTCTAATACTCAACATTTAACGCCACCCAAGTAGCACAAAATTATTACATTTTTACAGTTAAATATATATTTCGCATACTTTGTAAACATTTTAAAAAATATATAATTATAGAAAAAGTTTAATAATACATATTTAAATCTTAATTAACGTCATTATACTACATACGCAACCCATCTAGCACAGAATGTTGGAGCATTTACAATTAAATACATCTCGTATATTGTTTATTATTCTTTAATACTGTGTATTATAGTTAAATTCTCAGTAAAGTCTGTTCTTTATGACTACGTACACAAATAAGTTTAATGATACAGTACATATTTTAATTACAATGAACGCTAATGCTCCTTGTTCAATGACTGAACATTATGCTGTGTTATTGTAAAATTTCTATATAAGACATTGATTTTTCAATCATAGAATAACAATGTAGAAACAAACTGTATGTCTTTAAAGGCATGTTCATAAGACTATATACGAGGTGTGTTCAGAAAGTAATGAGAATTTTTAAATTTCGCGGGCTTGGAGAGTCCGATTGTCAAACATTTTTTTTTATTATGTTGGTATACATGCCCTTGAAGTATGATAACACTTTCAGCCATTTTCATTATTCACTTTGTCTGTGACAGCCACTAGGGTTAGACGCGTTTTTATTAGCTCGGCGATTTTCGTTTGTTAAAAGAAATGGATCAAAGAATTTGTATCGAATTTGCGTAAAAATGGAATAAAGTGTAACAAAGTGTGTGAAATGTTAACAAAGGCCTATGGTGAGTCTGCTATGAGTAAAGCAAGAGTTTACGAGTGATATAAGCGTTTCCAAGGAGGCCGTGAAGACGTCGAAGATGACGAAAGCCCACGACGCCCCAGCACATCAACAACCGATGAAAACGTGGAAAAAGTGAAAGAAATTGTTATGAACAATCGCCGAATCACAATTACAGAGGTCGCAGATGATGTTGGCATATCGATTTGATCATGTCATGACATTGTTTCCTACGTTTTGTGTATGAAACACGTGGCAGCAAAATTCGTTCCAAAATTGTTGAATTTTGAACAAAAACAGCCGCGAATGGAAGTTGCTCAGGAGTCACTAAATGAAGCCAACGACGATGCAGAATTACTGAAACATATTATAACAGGTGACGAAACATGGGTTTACGGATATGACGTCGAAACTAAGGCTTAATCATCCCAGTGGAGGCATTCTGGCTCGCCAAGACAGCAAAAGGCTCGACAAGTGCTATCGAACGTGAAATTTATGCTCACTGTGTTCTTCGGTATTAATGGCATAGTGCATCATGAATTCCTGCCATCCTGTGAAACGGTCAGTAAGGAGTATTACCTACAAGTTCAACGCCGTTTGCGTGAAGCAATCCGAAAAAAACGCCCGGATCTGTGGAAAAACAATTCATGGCTTTTGCACCACGATAATGCACCAGCTCACATTGCTTCATTGCTTGTTCGTGAATTTTTGACCAAAAACAGTACTGTAACGATGCCCCAGCCTCCATATTCGCCAGACATGGTTCCCTGACTTTTTCTTATTTCCAAAAATAAAGAGAACGTTAAAGGCTGTCGTTTTACAGCCGTAGATGACATTAAAAGCGCATCGCTGAAAGAACTAAAAGCTATCTCAAAGATCGAGTTTGAGAAGTGTTTCGAGGATTAGAAGAAGCGCTGGCACAAGTGCATAATCTCCAATGGGGACTATTTTGAAGGCGACAATATCAATGTAGAAGAATAAATAAATATTTTGTTCAAAAAATTAAAATTCTCGTTACTTTCTGAACACACCTCGTATATCTACTTTTGACTTCGGAGAAGATATCAATGAATTCACATTCATTAAATTAATTAGTCATCTACTTTTTTAAACTAGAATGTAATCATTCTGTTAAAGAAAAAAACCACCGTGACTATTTTGTCAAACCTAGAGAAACGGCAAAAAAATTTACTGAATTAATTTTATTTAGCAATATGTAAACAGACATTTGTTCTGCTTGTCAACATTTATGTGTTGAAGAAAAATTATTAAATAATATTTTATACATAAATTTGTAATTTACTGTACTACATTCAAGCATTACTTCATTAAATAATTAACTTATATGTAGGTTAGGTTTTAACTATTCAATTTTAAGTCGCTGAATAAAAATATTAAGCTGTTTCGATATAATGAAAATGAAGAACATAATGAGAACCACTGTCACTGAATCTGTTAACATAATGTAAAGCCAAAGGTCACAGGAACGAAAAGATCAGTCAACAAAAACAAATTTCAGTATTGTTGACATCCAGTGGAGGGGAGGCGCTTTGCTAAACCGGATCGTGTTTGACCAACTTGCTTATCAATCCAGTATTTCTACATCGATGGTCTTTCTACGGGTGAAGTTGACCGGATTTGTTCTGTCTGAACACGAGTGTAGGCCAAGCGTCACCGACGCATGCGATGAGAAGATGAGCCCCACTCACCGCTCTAACAAACAACACTATCTATAATTTACACTCAAGTATCTACAGAGTAAGAACTTACAAATTGCTCTACTTTCTTTAAGTTGTTGTTGAAAATACAGACCGAACAAAGTAACCACGTGACGTGCAAACTTTAAAATTTATTTAACACATTTTAGAACTCTGAAACAACTAACTTACGACCGGCAAAACGTCATCTTAACTTTTAAGAAGATAAGAAAACTTTCCTTGTAATTGTTTATTTTTTTATCTTTGTTTAGGCCGGTGCTTTCCGTTCGCGTAACCTTTGGCTACGCATAAATTTTAGAACTTTCCACCATCCTCCTTTCTCTATCACACTAACCTGACATATTTTATTAAAAAATTAAGTTTTATAAATATGAACAATTTAATCAGTTCTGAGATTTTTGTAACGATTTTTAAAAAAACTGATGAGCTCAAAACCATGTAATAATGGTTTTACAACAACACTATATTTTGTTATATTTAACAAAAAAATATATATATAATGTTAAAACAAACAAAAATTACTGTATCTTCCGTAAATATTCAACGAGAACTTTGGCCTTAGTTCAAATTGTGTTTTTTTTTTAATCACTTTTGATTGTTGGTAGGTTAAGCTGTTCCAAGTTTGTAACAATATTTGTTCTTAATGAAGATATAAGACGAAAAAGCTTTAATTAAAAATTATCAGTTGAAAAAACATCTTTTTTTCTTTTACAGTTACTGATATTTCAGTTTATTTAAGAAAATAATTTTTGAGTCTTTCGAATCTTCAGTTGAAGTTTTCCGTTATAAAGTCATAAAATGTTTAGAAAATTTCACACTGATATGTGACTTCCAAAAATCAAATCCCTTTATTGTAGAACAATCATTCCATGAACTTACAAAATATTAATGAAGTATATTACTGAATATTCTTTTTTTACAACGAAAGTTAATGTGTAAGGGGCCATTAACCTCTGGGCACCTCAGCCTTTACGTTTTTTGTACACTTCCCAGTCTCTTAACAAAAAGTTTAGTTTTCCTTCGTGAGTTTTAGAACTAAACTGATTTTATAATTTTCGTACCGCCACACCCTGTCTTTGTACCAGAACTGAATTTCCCCCCCCCACCAAAAAAAAAAGAAATACTCTGTTTTCTATTTACACTCAACAAATCATTATTATCTTCCGTGTAAATTGTGAAAGGACGTATTTCATACCAAATAAATTTACTTTATTTGAAAAAATTTAGATTTTTGAAAATTAAAAAAACATTAATTGAATATAAATTTAAAAACAATTATAATTTATTATTAATCATAACATACAGATTCGAAATACGGTATAGTAATATTATAAACATTTTATTATATTCTCCCCCATACGATGTAAACAAACTTTTGACTGTAAGTACTGATTATAAAGGCACTGCAAGTACTGCCACCATTATAAAAAACGAACTGGGTAACAGCGGCTGAAGTCAATTAATTGGACTATCTGCCGCTACTAACGGTGCAAGCTGCGAGGACAGGTGGGGTAGAAACGTTTGAGAAAACAGACAGTAGATACTATTACTTATTTAACTGTAGTTGAACACTTTGTCGCAAGATGCCACCAGCAGCGAGCGCTCTCTCATACGGGTTATCATTCTAGTACGTTTATATTCAGTAATGTAAGCTATAGAGTTCAAAATTAATAGCCTGTTACAAAAAACGTATAGCTAATCTAGTAAACTAAGATACCAGATCTATTTTAATTATAAACACTAAGCGATGAAAACAATTACCAGCTACTTGAAAGAAAAGAAAAACCAATTTAAATACTGTAGAATATATTTACAAGTTAAAAAAAATTCATGGAACATAAATTTCAATCCCGATAGTGACTTATGTAGTTACAGTAATAATTTACAAACAGATAACATTTACACAATAACATGATTAAATACCTTGTCATTACACATAATGACGAAAAGGAGAGTTTGGTCTATCAGTAAACTGAGCCTATTAAAATTTTATCGCCGAGAATTTTGATTAACGAAGTTCAGGAACGTATCTACGCTCTCGCTGCAAAAACCCCGAGCGAGTGGAGTAATTAAAAATTAAAATACAAACTGAAGTGGTTCGCGGTTCGCGGCCGCCTTAACGCCGTAAATAACTGCAACGTTTTGGAAAGTGTTGCGAAGTACAGATAGGAGGAACATTAATGTTCCCAAGTACTGTACTGTACTGTACAACTTCAGTAAGTGGGTCAACAAGACAATGCTTCACCCGGAGATTATTATACACGGTACTTAGGCAACGTAATCTCTAATTAAATCTGTTCATCTGTCTTCCTGGAAAATTAAAATACTCCCGGCACTCAGCTGAGGCAGAATTTTCCCTTTCAAGGTTATTAAAATAAATTTGAGAAATGCAATTCCAAATAATAATACACGACACTACTCATAATCAGGCTTCTATAAAGATGTGGGTCGCGTGGTTAGCGCATCGCTATTCACAGACTACGCGACCTGTCCAGTATCGTAGCCTCGCAGGCAAGTATTCGATCCCATACAAGAATCGAACACGGGGTTTGTAATATTTTCAAAGTGGGACACTAAAATATCTTAATGTACAGTATTATGTTAATATGACACAATGCAGTTTTTTTTTATTATTATTATTTACAGATAACGACCGTGAACTATTGATGAATTAATTGGAACTACCCTAATAACAAGACGTTTCTTCAGCCAGTGGTTCAAAAACTCGTTATTGCAACATGCCACCGGACCACATATTTCAGGAACCAAATTCTATCCTGTGTATTTTAATTGTGTAATTGTGTTTAGTGTTTGTGACGTGTGTATTCAATGTTTTAACTTTGTTTTTTTTTTTTTTTTTTTGGTTGTCTTTTTTGTGTTTAAAGTCCGACTATTGTGCACACTTGGGCTAATGCAGACGATGGGATGATTTATAGCGTATGAAAATGCCAAGCCCTGGCCGGGAATCGAACCCGGGTACTCGGGGTGAAAGCCTAGTACGCTATCAACTAAGCCACCGAGGCGGCTCTTTTTTAACTTTGTGACGACCTCGCCAGAAGGATTTAAAATTTTGTATTACGGCCTGAAGATGAAACAGTAAGGTTTCGAAACCGCGGTAGCCTGTACGAGGTGAGTACACAGACCACTAGACGGAAAAATAGGTCGTAATCCTAATTATTTAAAAACTCGATTATACAAACGGAAACCACTAACTGTTGCAACGTTCCAGTGAAAACTAAAGAACACAATTTTGGTTTTTTAACCTTAAAATGGGTGAAGTATTCTGCCGCAAGCTCGCTTAAAGCGTCTCGGTTTCGGAACTAACAAAATAGCGAGAAACGGATTCACGAGTTCCTTCCCAACTGAAATAATGACAATATTATACAGCGCAATAAGCTCGGGCATTTTTATTTTAAAGTTTTTATGGAGTGGATTTAGGTCACGTGAAACACGTGAATCAAATAAATGCGTTCTAAATATTCATACAAATCCTTCCACCGTTCTGACTGCTCGGTACGGTACAGGCATATCTGTTCTCGCCTTCAGCCTCTAAATGTCTAAATCCTTCTTATGGACAACACATTTCGCATTTAGCAAAAAAAAAAAAACAATTTTCACTCTCAAGCTTTAAAAATATTTAAAATGTCCATACCAAAATTTATTTTACAAATAAGGAGACTTTTTTACTTTCATGTCTGCAGGTTTTAACAATTTCTATGTATGTACAAATCTCCTGTGTCTAATTATTTTTACGCAACTTATACTGTGTTTTCCTTGTAGACCTTTAGGATGGTAGCAAAGACCTACAGGACGGTAGCACAGATCTACAGGACGGGTAGCACAAATCTACAGGACGATAGCACAGATCTACAGGAAGGTAGCACATATCCCAGGATAGTAACACAGATCTCAGGACGGTAGCACATATCTACAGAACGGTAGCACAGATCTACAGGACGGTAGCACAGATCTACAGGGCGGTAGCACATATCTCAGGACGGTAAGCACATATCTCAGGACGGTAGCACAGATCTACAGGACGGTAGCACAGATCTACAGGACGGTAAGCACAGATCTACAGGACGGTAGCACAAATCTACATAACGGTAGCACAGATCTACAGGACGGTAGCACAGATCTAAAAGACGGTAGCACAGATCTACAGGACGGTAGCACAGATCTACAGGACGGGTAGCACAAATCTACATAACGGTAGCACAGATCTACAGGAAGGTAGCACATATCTCAGGACAGTAACACAGATCTACAGAACGGTAGCACAGATCTACAGGACGGGTAGCACATATCTACAGGACGGTAGCACATATATACAGGAAGGTAGCACATATCTCAGGACGGTAAGCACATATCTCAGGACGGTAGGAGATATACAAGACGGAAGCACATATCTACAGGACGGTAACATAGATCTACAGGACGGTAGCACATATCTACAGGACGGTAGCATAGTTCTACAGGATGGTAACATAGATTTACACGATGGTAGCATATATCTACAAAATGGTAGCACAGACACTGGTAGCATAAATCTACAGGACTATAGCATACTTCTATAGGATTATAGCATAAATCTATAGGATGGTAGCATAGATCTACAGGATGGTAGCACAGATCTATGTGAGGGTAGCATAGATCTATAGAGTGCTAGCATATACCCTGGTAGCATAGATCTACAGGATAGTAGCAGAGATCTATAGGATGGTAGATCAGATCTGTAGGATGGTAGCATAGATGTATACGACGATAGCATAGATCTAATGATTCCATATAACTTTCATCTTAATCAATCAGAACGGCTGAGGGTGGACAATAAAAAACCTAAAAAAAGCTCTTAATTTTCAAAAAAAGAAACATTCCGTGACCTAATTAACCGACTGTGGTTGTTAACTTTCTATTCATAGCTTTACTTTAGGTTTATGGTGTCAGTGGCCCTATACAAAGTTTCTGTTAAAGTTTAGAGCTGTAAAAAAATTAGAGAGATGAAAGAGAGTGTAGCGTTACAGTAAACTAAAAGTGAAAGATGATGAATCGAAAGCAACACATACAGAAGTCTGAAGCATGTTATCAATTAGAAGTTTATACTGCCTCAGGTAATAAGACAGATGGAATGTTCTCGCCAAGTTTAAATCCAGTTATTTAGAGGGAAAAATATTGCTACTTGCTCCGTAGAAACACAGTTCTTTTTTATCACAACACATCTCATAGTAGCATATTATTTTAACTGTTACTAATAATTAGGTATTGACCCTTCCCGCCCACTTCTTTACGAGATAAATCATTTTATATTTTCGTTTATTATTTGTAGGTAAAACCGAATTATTTAATTTTGGTTTCAAATTAAAAATATTTTAAAGTATTTGCACACTACAGGCCGATATTTTGAACATATAGATGTTTTCGACAAAATGTTAAAAAAAAATTCAACATTTCGTTATAATGTTCCCAATTCAAACAATATACGGCGATCATACATATAACTACAATTAGATATTTAAGAAAGTAGGCTACCTAAAGTAACGGGTTGGAACTTTGAACTATAATAATTCGTACAATATAAACACTGCATTGTGTTACACTTACACATATCTTAACAAATAAATACGTAACTTTCTCAACTTCTCAATTTCAATTACACTAAACCTTCATACGTCATAATGGTCACGTTACTAAAACGGTAACCACTAAGTATGTGTAATATCCATTTGAATAATGTGTTTCTCATCATAAATTTGTTTAAAAGTATTTATCAACTGTATTTAATAGATCTTTTTGGATCCGATATTATGTGCAAATAAGTTTAAAAACGTAATACTGAAATTTATTTATTTATAATTTCTGAAACAAAATTAATTATTTTTGAATTCCGCTCTAGGCAAATGTAAAGATTTCCCTACAACATCTCTCCTATTGAAACATTTTGAGTTTCTCATTACCCTCTTCACACGTATATAAAACCAGTGCCTACAGCAACCCTAAGATAAATGAATAAAATACAAAATTAAAAATTATGTGCGGTTATACATTTGTACACCTTATTCTTTTAGATATAATTCAGGGCAACGCGAGAAATTATCAAAATGAACACGACAGCTTTTTAAATGAGATTGTTTATACACTTCAACGCAGTGTATGAATTCGGTTAGATTCGGCAAAACTCGTTGAGATTCGTTTTACTCTCGTGTGTGACGTCAGTGACGTGGTCTCAAAGCGGAACCAGCACTGTTAATTTACGTAGTTCTTTTCGATTACTATTTGCGAAGTAAAGCTACCCAAACAACAAACTCTAATAATGAAAACAACACAAAAATAACGGACTTTATCTTTAAATAACGTGTATCAATATTCTGTATGATTTGCAATTTGTAATAATAATAAAAATAAGCCTAATAATAATAATGTTTTATTTAACACAGAAATAATAATCATGTAAATGTTACAAGCATTTTCAGGCAATGGTCAACGTCTGCCGGTTGGTACACCTTTTTGTAAATATGTGTATATTTTAAATACGCTGCCAACATATAAAACATCTCAAATAATACAAATGGAAATTTAAATTTTCAGCGATGAAAAAGTATTACTTTAATCAGTTTTATGTTATGTTTGCTTGTTTACAGTCTTTCCAAAGTGGTGCATTAATACAAAACTGGGACAAACTCCAAATTGATTTCACTTCCAACTCCAACGTATCAGAACTCTTCCATTAGCGTGCCACTCGCAATTGAAAAATCCTATTTTGTAATACTAAAACATTTACTGTATTACTATTACTACAACACACACACACACACACACACACACACACACACACACACACACACACACACACACACACACACACACACACACACACGCACACGCACACGCACACGCACACGCACACGCACACGCACACGCACACGCACACGCACACGCACACACACACACACACACACACACACACACACACACACACACACACACACACACACACACACACACACACACACACACACACACACACACACACACACACACACACACACACACACACACACACACACACACACACACACACACACACACACACACACACACACACACACACACACACACACACACACACACACACACACACACACACACACACACACACACACACACACACACACACGTTACAAATCAAAACAACTTTACTTAAATGAATAAATTTATCTTGAATTTCTCACAAAAAGTGGCAATAAAATAAGAACCACCGATAGATTTTAACAAGGAACAGATGAAACTAAAAACTAGCGCTGTTATAATTTATCTAATTTAATCTCTTAAATTAAAAGAACAATACTATAAAGTGCACAAGGCTGAATACGGGTAACATCGTAAAATATTTAGATCCTAAATTAAAAACGTGTTTTTTTTTAAATAAAATTGTAAAACAATATAACAGAGCGACACACACATACACTAAATGCATCAGCGCGCACATCAATAAAAACTAGACCCACAAACATAATAGTTTATGTGCACTTTTACGCTAGCTAGCTATTCACAAAGCAAAGACTTGCTGTGTTTAAACGTCATATTTCCCTCGTAGTCCATACTGTTACTCTATATGCCGTCTGTTAATAGTGAGGGAAGTCTTCGCTTCTGTCTGCGAAGACATGTAAAGCAGGTTGCTGTAAAATAGGCGATATTCTGCTGCAACGCATGACTCGTAAAATAATATTGATTTTACATTCAAAATAACGTTTTAATTTTATTTTTTGTATTCGGAATAACGACGAATATGTGTAACTTTATGTGGTTGGGCTTTTTATAAATGTTTTTTTTTAATCAATACTTGGGCTTCGCAGCTAGCCTAGCAAGCCTAGAAAATACGCCACTGAGCGCACGCGCTGTTCATCAACTACTGCCCAAAATATAACTACTGGTCACGTTTTTCAATTTAACTTATCTTGTGAACGAATCAATAAACTCGATTTAATTCGAAACTACATTCTGCAACATTATTGTGTAAAAAACAGACTATTACATACAAAATAGAGGACCATTCGAGTGTTATTTCTTAAGCGTTGAAAACACAAATTAAATTAACATTTTTATTACTGCTCATTCAGAAGTTTCTTTTTAAATACATTGTTCAAATAAACTGATTTGTACAGCAATTGAAAATAACCACGTTATTGTTGTTCACTACGTACTAACTGTAGAAAACAAGTGAAATTAAACTCAACTAAGCCAATAATTCTATAGCACGGTCCATAAGAAATCACCAACACGCCTAATGTTGGTGATGAGTCTATATAATAGTTATAATACCTTTACTGTACCCCAACGCCAAAACAGTAAGTCGGAAAAGTGACCGAGAACTCACCCTACGGAAAAAAGTAGCATTTACAATTTTAAAACAAAAATTAAAAATCATAAGTAATTAATCTGTTTCATAACGTTTGTAGGCTATTTCGTGATTCTAAAGCGAATTTACTTTGCTGATTAAGTATAGGTAAGTTTTAGATTCCAAAAAAACATAATGTGGCAGATAAGCACTGAATTATGAGTTAAAATGTGAGATAATCTATAAGAAAATTAAATTTTAAACTTGTTTTAAAAATTCTTATCTCCTTCGGATTTATTTTTGAACGTTGAAAACTTGATGGGACTACTATACAAATTAATATTTTTATTAATAAAATAAAAGTTAAGTACATCTAGATAGCATTGTTGCATATCTAGATAGCACTGGTACTGCCTGAAATCAGGGGCAAAGAAAGTAGTTGTCGTGGGACAGTATGCAACAGTATTCCAGGCTGAAGTAATGACCATTAATGACTGTGTCCGAGTGAATTTGAAACGGGCCTTCCAGGCAGCAATCAAAGCACTTGTGTGTCCTACAATTCGGTCGAAGCTGGTCTGGGGGCACTTCTACATTGAGGTTGTTTTTCCTGGGAAATCGAGTTCCTCTTCACTGGGGTTAAGGGTAATGTGATGGCAGACCGACTGGCTGGACTTGGATTTGCAGCTGAGTTTATCGGACCCAGGTCGGCTTTAGGGAGTTATTTATCATTGGCCAGGTCTGTGGACTAACAAGCAATACCACGCAAGATGGGATAAGCTTCATGGGCATTCCCATGTAGAACGGAAAGGTTCCACATTCAGGATTTAGAGGGACGGCAGATATCTTGAGCACGGCACAAGTTAAGTAAATCATGGAACTCATTACATGGCACTGTGGTCTGAGAGTGCACATGAACAGTACAGTTACGGAACGAGAGAAACCTTGTGTAGATTATGCAGTAAAGAGGAAGACATTGCAAAACACACAATTTATGACTGTAAGGCTCTGCTAGTAGGAGGCTAAGAACTTTTGCTTTCCACCTACGGATCAGCAGAATGAGCTGTCAGTGGATTGTTAGAACTTATTAAGGGCACCAATACGTTGAGCTAGGTCTTAAGGAGGTTTAGTTGCACAACAGGTCGTCGATCATAGTGCCTGGGATTTTATAATCCCTTCCTCTAGTATGTAATCTATATATCTATCTAGCTATATCTAGATAATTAAAGGGTTTTCCAAGTAACAAACGACGCAATTTTTAATTTTTCACCCTAAGTGTTCGAACTGATATCTACAGAAAACGATTTTATCCGAGTACGTAAAGACAAGATTGAGCAATGCTAAATCAAAAAAAAATATTTTATAGTCTTCGTAAATATGTTTCTAGACTTTATATATGTGCACAGCACATAATTAGTACTTTTATGTGCCAACTAAAAAATAAAGACAAATCCTTGCAATAAAAGTTTCCCAATAAAACCAACTTACACTGTTATATTCAATGACGATTGCTTCACGGAGTTCTGGACCAACAACAAAGTAAAATTAAAACTAAAAAAACTTCCATTTAAGTAGCCCCTGTCCACGGATCCAACGGAAATTCTTTTCTACTCGTGTTTCGGATCCCCACAATCGTAAAACTACGACATTAAAGAGGTACAAGGGCTGGAGGAAGAAAATACTACGTGTTTGACCACTGCTCTTTCAGAAAAACAAACTCTTGTGCTTCAATTGTTTAGTATTTCTACTGGAATTCAAAACAAAATGAGATTATTAATGGTACAAGGGCGTTCCGCAAAATTACGCAACCTTAACAATCGTTTTACCTTATGCGAGCTGTCGAATATAAACGGACTACAAGTATGTTCGATATTAGCGGTTAAAGTCTAAGTAATTGGGCTATCTGCCGCTACGAGCGCTGCAAGGACATGGGCAGACGTATGAGAAAATAACAGTACTATTATTTATTTAATTGTAGTTGAACACTGCCACAATATGCCACTAGCAGCGAGAGCTTACATACCTGTCATAAGGGTTACCATTCTCTTACGTTTATATTTAACGGAAAAAGCTAATTAAACAATCGTATTTACCACATATCTGTTCACGAATGAAACTGTAAATAATATTGTAAACTCGAACAATTCAAATTTCAAATATTACAAAAAGTTTCGTTGAAATTCTCAGCAGTACGTTTAAAACAATACGTTAATTCTAAACATTTTAAAGATATGAAATAAGAAATGTTTACAAAACAAAACCTATTTGATAAAAGGAAGACTATATCAAAATGATATGGTTACAGAGATTTGGATTTAAGCAATCAAACAGAGTGGGACTGTGGACAGAAAATGTCTTGCAGATACAAAAACGTTGTGCAGATCGGAACATTTCACACTGCATACTCTGGAAGAAATGAAAATATTACATTACGAATATAAAGTAAAGCGCTTAAATAATTTAGAAATATTTTTGAAATGTTTCATGAAAAAACGTTTTGAAAATGTTCACCGATTACATGTAAGGATTAAGTTGACCTTGGGAAGAGCAAACAGAAATGAGCACATCAATAAATAGAAACCGGACTAGGCGGCAGAAGTAGGGAGGGGAGGGAAGAACGAACCTAAATTTGAGGGAGCCGTACTGGTTCAGACGTTCTGAAAATGGAAGTATTCCGAAACGCGTCAACAAATATAAAATGTTTGAAGCTAGGAAAAGCAGATAAGTACTCAACACAATTACACCAATACCAGCGGGAAAAATATGATTGCATTATGATTTAGGGTTCATTGACAGCTTCGTGTCTTATAAAGGAAATGTAAAAAAACCTTGTTTGTCGTTCAATGACCTGATTTAACATCTTCGAAACGTTAGACATAAAAATTGTTTAATGCCTTTCGTTTTGAAACAGAATACAAAGTCTAAATCAATTTGTACAGTACACAAAGTCTAAATGTTGTTTAAATATGGGCTGACTGGTAAATGGTTACATAACAACAGTGTGGGTGTGTGCGTGTGTGTGTGCGTGCGTGTGTGCGCGCGTGCGCGGCGTCGTGTGTGTGTGCGTCTGTGCGTGCGTGTGCGTGCGTGCGCGCGTGCGCGTGCGCGTGTGCGTGCGCGTGTGTGCGCTGCGCGTGCGCGTGTGTGTGCGTGCGCGTGTGTGTGTGTGTGTGTGTGTGTGTGTGTGTGTGTGTGTGTGTGTGTGTGTGTGTGTGCGCGCGTGCGTGTGCGCGTGTGCGTGCGCGCGTGTGTGTGTGCGTGCGTGTGCGTGCGTGCGTATGCGTGCAGTTATACATATGCGCGTTCGTGCGCGCGTGTGTTTATAACTGCATTGCGTGCGCGTATGTGCGCGTGTGATGTACGTGCGCGCGCGCGTGTGTGTGTGATGCGTGTGCGTGCGTGTGCGTGCGTGCGCGTATTACAGTTATACATATAACTTTATAACTGCATTATATGTCACTGTGATTACGTGCGATAGTTGATGGACGTAACAATTTAATTTGCAAAGTTCGAGATTTCTACCAGTAAGATTCCTGGCAAACTAAGGTTTGAAAAGCCCTGAAAGCCTACTTTATGAAGTGGTTTAACCATTTTACTGGTTACTGCTGCCCTTGATATAACTGCACCGACACGTACAGATTTTCTATCCTGTCTTTATAATGTTTTCAATGCTCGTTGAATCAAACTATTAAACTTTCCATTGAAAATAGATTAACCAAGCACTTAACATTTCCGGCCATCCGTTTGTATTCAAAGACAATCAATTAGCCTAACTGCCCATGCACTGTACAAGCTACCAACCGAGCTTGTGTTTGTTTGTTATCGTGAATGGACTTCGCACACATTTATTTGTGTTATTAATTTAGGACCTACTGCTTGATTTCAGAATTCATGTTACAGTATACAAATTTATAATTTTAACAGCGACATGACTTATTCCAATTGGTGGACTGAATTATTATAATTAAATGGTAATATTCAAAACTGTATTTCCCTCAAACGTTTATAATAAAAATAATATATAAAGTACTATATTATAAAGCACGCAATTAATTCATAGTTCAAAGAACGATAGACCTCGCAGTATATTCTTTAATAATATACAGAGCGCGCGTGCTTTTTCCGCCAATCTAACCGGTAACCGTAATATTTACGAAAAATGTTACTGGATCAATTTTACTGGAATTTTCGTGCTCTTTCTCCTTGAAGCGGTCAAAATTATGCTAGGTTTTGCCGTCGACCAATATTACAGGAAATAACCGGCAACTACAGAATCAACGTTGAATCAGAGCCCGCCATCTTGAAACGGATGTAAATGGGGAAAAATCTTGCACATAAGTCTTTGGACTTTATACAAGACACCTTCGTACCAAATAGCCGCCTCGGTGGCCTAGTTGATAGCGTACTGGGCTTTCACCCCGAGGACCCGGGTTCATTCCCGGCCAAGGCTTGGTATTTTCATACGCTATAAATCATCCCATCGTCTGCATTAGCCCAAGTGTGCACAATAGTCGGACGTTAAAAAAAAAAAAAATTTTTACCAAATTTCAAAACAATCGTTTTGATTAAAATTGCGTACACTCGTTGTCTTTAAATCAAAGGCCTCCATCTTGAAACAGAAGTAAATGGGGAAAAGTCTTACACATACGACATTTGGGCTTTGTACAAGGTACCTTTGTATCAAAACAATCGTTTTGATTAAAATTGCGTACACTCGTTGTCTTTAAATCAAAGGCATCCATCTTGAAACAGAAGTAAATGGGGAAAAGTCTTACACATACGACATTTGGGCTTTGTACAAGGTACCTTTGTATCAAAACAATCGTTTTGATTAAAATTGCGTACACTAGTTGTCTTTAAATCAAAGGTCTCCATCTTGAAACAGAAGTAAATGGGGAAAAGTCTTACACATACGACATTTGGGCTTTGTACAAGGTACCTTTGTATCAAAACATCGTTTTGATTAAAAGGTACACTCGTTGTCTTTAAATTCTCCATCTTGAAATGGGAAGTAAAGGTACGACTTGGGCTTTGTACAAGGTACCTTTGTATCAAATTTCAAAATAATCGTTCGATGCGTTTGGTTAAAACCGCCTAAACGCGTTATTGTAAATAAGAAGCCACCACCTTGAAACGGAAGTGAATGGAAAATACCTTACATACGTCTTTCGAACTTTAAACAAGGTACCTTTTTACCAAATTTTAAAACAATCCGTCAACGCGTAACTGCGTAACAAAGACGCAAATGTGTAACGGTCGAATGGAAACAGAGACCTCGTTTTGCTCGCTCAATAAGAAAAGTGTGACTGGCAACAATTTACTACTTTAAAAAATTGCAATTAGGCATTCCCAGCTTACTTTTTACTTTTTCTTCACCCTTCATTATTATTTTCTAGTGATAACATATCTGAAAGTTCTTTATAAATTTGTGCTGTATTTCACATATTTTACGTACTCTTTCAGAAGTTCGTTTAATAAATTAACCTAATCACAAGTACAAATATACGTTGCAAATGTTAAAACACTGTCAAATTTCGGAAAAACGATTGCGAAGTACTGCGCAAAAATACACAGATCTGCCATGGAGCTAATTCAAAAAAGGCAATTTCAAAATAAACCGTACGAGAAAGGCAGAGTAACCAAAGCAGTTATAGTATTTCAATATTTGACAAGCAGGATCTACTCGAACAATGAAATGCAAACATTTTTTTAAGAACAATGCACACGTAACAAACTGCAATGTTTGCGCCGCCTCAACAACAGTATTCTGTATATATATAATGTAGTATAACAGTCTATTGATTTTGATATGCAATACAAGGAAGTAGGCTATGTCAGCTAACATCTGCATACAACGAAATATCAATAACAGAACTGGGTATTCTGTAATTTAAATATAAAAAGTAGACTACCTTATCCTATGATAATCCACTTTTCATTTATTCTTTGAGTGGTTTATTTTATAAAGTAGTTTTTAATTTTTGGTAAATATGCAGTGTAGGATGTCCTGGATTATTCGATTTTTTTGTTACTAAAACGCTTTATTATACTCCCAACAGCAATAATCCAAAATATAAAAGCACGGATACCACGAGAAGTACGACAAAAATCGAAAATAAAAAGTGACCAACATAACCTCAAAATTGCTACCGCGCGAAAGTCGGTAACTTGTTTGTAGATGACTAAAACAATAAAAATATGTCTAACACGGGTTTTGGTGATACAAAATCTTATTTAAAAAAAAAAGAATACTCCATAGCCTAACTGACACGGTTGTTAGGCCAATCACGGTGATGCGTGAAAAGAACCTTTATTTTTTTTATTTTTAAGAATACTCCATAACCTAACTGACACGGTTGTTGGGCTTGATATGGTGATGCATGAAAACCCCTGACGACGGTTTTGCTTCCGTCGTACATCTGCACAACGGTTGCAATAAAACGATAATTTTTCTGTATTAATAATGCAAATATTGCCGAACTTCGAACACGGCATTCGAAGATGCCGTGGTTCAGAAGAAATTCGACAACATGACCGTAATTCCAAACTAAAGACTAAAACAGAGGCAAATCGCAAAGTTCACAAATAACAGCGGCCATTTTAACGACGTTTCATTAACAAACAAGCACAGTAATAAATCATAAAATTTAGTAATGCCTGTGAGATTCTGTATCGCGCATGAGCAGTAAGTACACATACATAACAAGAATGCTCATGCCCGGTAAATCGAAGAATGAATACTAGTATCTTCAATGCAATGTAAACAGTAACGTCCTGTAAATGTAGTTCCATAAAAACTGGCTTAAAATCCTATGTATTCTTTAAAAATTTATTTTCTGCGGGTGAATATGTGTTCATCAGGTAATAATAAAATAAAACAAAACAATTGTCAAAAATCACTATTTTAACAGGGCATGCCAGACTGCATAAATACCTAACTTTTTTTATAAGGCCTGTTGTGTTATGTTTCCCTGTAAACTGATGTTATTTTAAGTGTTTGGGATGTTTAAAAGTACCAAGTATGACTGTAATCGTCATACTAAGGATTACTTCAGCATTTTCAATCAGACCTGTTGGTCATGAACGTCCACGGACCCTAGATGTACAACGAGAGAAATCAAAGTGTTTACTTACAATGATCGCAGATTACACCTACACAAAGGTTTCCAATTAGTCTCAGCACATACCTGCAAAACAAGATAATGAATATAAAATGATGTACTAACACAGGTTTTACGCTAAACACTTAACCGGTTTAAGGCGCCACACGTCGGTGGTGTCCGCGTTATCAGTACAATACACAACGTCTTTTTAAAATGATACACACACGCACACTGAAGCTTAAATCCAAAGCATAGGTTGTCCTCGTGACTTGTCTAGTTATACACTTGGTAGTTGTATTTAATAAAACGTGTGGAACTCGGGGCGTTACAGACAGAAGCTAGTCTTCCATAACTTTTCTGAAATATATAAGTACGGTTCCCAAGGGGCTATGGCCGCTGCGAACGTTGTTACGCGGGATCCGGTGACCTTGGCTTGCAGCTTGGTTCCTCCACTCCCAATCCCCACTCCGCGATCGGTCTGCGACGCTCAGTCTTGGCTTGGTAGCCGTTAATAATGGAGTTGACTTTTCTATCTCCCGCCAGATGCGAATTACACTCTGTAATTCGTTTTGTGTGTGCAAAAAACACTGCGCCGGTGGATATTCATATCCAACTGTGTGAAGTCTGCGGAGAAAAATGTATGAGCATACAACACGTGCGCAATTGGTGCAGAGAATTCAAAGACGGACGTACAGACGTTCATGATGAACAGCGTTTCGGACGAAACGATTGCGAAAGTGGAAGAGGCAATGCTGAACGATCGAAGGGTGACTGTTAGGGAGCTCTCCGAGATGATCCCTGATGTCAGCAACACCTGGATTGATAAAATTTTGACAGACCATTTAGGGTATAGCAAGGTTTGTGCAAATGGGTCCCAAGCAGACCACAAACGGCAACAGATTGATGCGGTCCGCAAATTTCTTCACGCCTACGAAACCGATGGCAAGAAATTCTTGGACTCCATTGTCACTGGGGACGAGACTTGGGTACACTATACGATATCGGAAACGAAAAAACAATCATGTCATTGGAAACATCCAGAGTCGCCGAAGCCGCGGAAGTTCAAACAAACACTGTCTGCCGGCAAAGTCATGGCGAGCGTGTTTTGGGAAGGAAGACGTTATTGTTGTGCGAATTCATGGATACCGGCACAACAATCAATGCTGATCGTTACTGTGAGACGTTAAGGAACCTTCGCCGCGCGATTAGGAGAGGCATGCTCACGAAGGGAGTATGTTTCCATCAAGACAACGCTCGTCCGCACACCACACGTGTAACAACCGATCTAATCAACCAATTTGGATGGGATACTGTCACACATCCGCCCTACAGCCCGGACTTAGCCCTAAGTGGTTACCACCTTTTCCCTAATTTGAAGAAACACGTAGGTGGGACGCATTTCAGTACCAGAGAGAAGCTGAAAGAAAAAGTTTTAAGCTACCTTCGCGGCGCGGCGGGAGAGTTTTCGACTCAGGCATATAGAAATATTCGTGAAAAAATAGAAAAAAGTGTAAGCTTTCCAAAAATGTATTATTCAATGCAAATAAATATGTTTTTCATTGTGAAAAATTATTGGGAACCTTATTTTACGGACAACCCTAGTATATACAGCGGACGAACTTCCGGTTTTTCTCATATCATGTGAGTTGGCCGTTTTTGATTTAAGGCGACAATATACTGCATACAAAACGTATTATGTATTAAGTGTTTAATTATTACTTACAAACTATTATACCTATATTTTTACATCATGAACATGTCATTATATGATTATGTCTATTTGTTTGTGTGCGCGCGCATGCGTGTGATATTTATATATGTAATTGTTTATGTATAATACGAGGGCTATTCAGAAAGTAGATTACGTTTTTGGATAAAAAAAAAACTAAGTACAGGAAAAAAAATTTATTATATACATTTGAAAGAGGAACTAAAATACTATTTTTCGACATAATCGCCAAACAAATTTAGACATTTGTCATATCGGTGAACTAGCTTTGAAATTCCCGTGTCGTAGAATTCCGCCGCCTGTGACGCCAGCCAGTCAGTCACGCCCGCGCGGAGATCTGCGTCGTCATCGAAGCGCTGTGTTGCAAGCCAAGTCTTCATCTTCGGGAATAAGTGGAAATCACTAGGTGCCAGGTCCGGACTGTAGGGTGGATGAGGAAAATCTCCCACTTGAAGGCCGTCAAGACGTCTTTGTTCGATTTGCCGTGTGAGGGCGGGCATTGTCGTGCAAAAACAACATTTTTGCACTCAGATTTCCTCTCCGCTTGTTCTGGATAGCTCGTCTTAAGTTTCGTAATGTTTGGCAATACCTTCCTGAGTTTATGGTTGCTCCACGTTCTAGGAAGTCAACCAGAAGAACACCTTTCCTGTCCCAAAAAACGGTCGCCATGATCTTCCTTGCTGACAGGGTTTGCAAACATTTCCTCGGTTTTTTGGGGGAATTTGTGTGCCCCCACTCCATAGACTGTAGTTTTGTCTCACAGGTAACGTGCTTAACCCAAGTCTCATCTCCCGTTACGATGCGATCAAGAAATGATTCACCATCTTTGTCGTAAGCGTCCAGAAATGACAACGATGCAGCCATACGCTGACCCTTGTGCTGTTCTGTCAGGAACTTTGGCACCCATCTGGCACAAAACTTATGGTATCCTAACTTTTTGGTGACAATTTCGTACAACAATGTTCGCGAAACTTGTGGGAAACAAAGTGAAAGTTCGGTTATTGTGAAACGGCGGTTTTCACAAATTTTTTCATTGACATTTGCAACCAGCTCATCACTCACAATGCTCGGTCTGCCACTCTTCTCTTCGTCATGAACATTACTTCGTCCACCCTACAGTCCGGACCTGGCACCTAGTGATTTCCACTTATTCCCGAAGATGACGACTTGGCTTGCAACACAGCGCTTCGATGACGACGCAGATCTCCGCGCGGGCGTGACTGACTGGCTGGCGTCACAGGCGGCGGAATTCTACGACACGGAAATTTCAAAGCTAGTTCACCGATATGACAAATGTCTAAATTTGTTTGGCGATTATGTCGAAAAATAGTATTTTAGTTCCTCTTTCAAATGTATATAATAAAATTTTTTTCCTGTACTTAGTTTTTTTTTTATCCAAAAACGTAATCTACTTTCTGAATAGCCCTCGTAATTGTATGTAAAAATATATCTTTAATTTCGTTGGGACCTGGGTCGTACTGTATATAACTTGAATCGTCACTATCACAACCTAAATTATCCATAAAAAGTTTTATTTCATGTTAATTTGTTGAAAATAAGTTCTGAATTGTGTTTTACTAATTTAGTTTTTTTAACCATAAATAGTTTGAACGTATGTTTACAAATATGTTGTTTTGTTTAAATAAAAATAAATAAGTGAACCTAGCTTAGATATTATTTACTGTAGTTGTAGTAAAATATCAGCTGTTTTATATTAATTCATAACGACCAGCTGATTTCATTAAACAATAAGTTTTCAGGTAATGTTAAAAACGAGCCATATTAACAACAATTATTATAAAGTCTGATATTAATTTCGTATGTATATATGTATTATAAACGGTTACAATACAGTTTCGAAAGTTAAATTTATGGGTGAACTATCGAATTCATTTGAAATAAAAACGGGAGTCAGGCAGGGGGATGGGCTCTCCCCTTTATTGTTAATTGTGCACTTGAAAAAGTAGTCAGGGAATGGAAGAAAAATATAAAAAGTGGAATAGGATTGGGTTACAAAAAGAAGAATCTCAGAATTAGCTGTATTGCATTTGCAGATGATATGGCCTTGTTTGCTGAAACAATGGAGGAAGCAAGGGAGCAGATTCTTGAATTGAAGAAACAAGCAGCTAAAATAGGTCTAAACATATCGTTTGAAAAGACCAAAATCATGACAAACAACAAATACCCAAATAAATACCTTAAAATCCAAGAACAGAAAATAGAAATTGTAAAAGAGTTCAAATATCTTGGTGAAAGGATTAGTTGGAATGCAGATGAGGGCAAGGCAATGGAATCCAGGAAAAACAAACTTGAATTGGCCTTCCAATTGACGAAAGAAACATACAATAAGAAATCCCTTTCATGGGGGTCCAAAATTAAACATTATAGTGATCAAGCCGGAAGCACTGTACGCAGCAAACATTAACAATGAATCGCATAGGCCAGATAGAGAAGCTTGAAATAACGGAAAGGAAAATCTTAAGAAAAATTATAGGAACAAAATTTCAGGATAATAAGGTAGTATATATAAGAAATGAAGCTCTCTATAAGAAAATTGAAAACTGTCAGATACTATGAGAAAAAGGAGAATAAATTTTTACGACCATCTTTTTAGAATGGACTCCAATAGATTGACGAAACAGGTGTTTGATTTTTTCCATAATCGTAAAACAAAACCGAACTGGTTTAAAGAAATTGAAAAAGACCTAATAGAATTAAAAATTACAGAAAATTCACTGCTTGACCAAACTGCTAAGATAAGTACCAAGGACGAAAGAATAAGATTCCAAGATAAAGCCAAAATAAGACCTAAACCTGTCATTTCGGAAGAGGAGAGGAAAAGAAGATCGGAAAGAATGAAGAGCTACTGGGAACAAAGAAAAGTGCAGCGCGCAAGAAATGATTGATTCAGCGTACCCCAAAGAGGGTGAAACGAAGAGAAGAAAAAAACGGTTACAACGTGTACGTGTTTTTCAACTATGGAAAAATAGCGAAACCAAAGTAACATAACGTTTTCGTATAATATGCGTGTACTGTTATCGAAAAGGAGAAAGAAAAGAGGAGACAGAAACAGAGTGACGAAATTCGTTTGTTCGTTTCCGTTCCATATTCCCTTCCATCAAAAAGGTTCAGGACACTTTCTATTCACTCCACTCACCAACAATTACTGCTCGATTGTGATGGTTTCCAAAATTTCCGTGTTATGTGCGGTCTGAGCAATTGTTTGCAGACGACGTTGGGAGTAGTGCCTCGGCCGTTGACCGAGTCCTAGACTTCCTTCATCGTCTGACTTTTTTAAATAAAATTTAATTTATATTTTTGTTACTGTTTGTGGTGGGGCCCCTTTACAGCCCTAACAAGATTATTTATATTTGCTGTTTTATTAATTTATTTTTTAAGTTGTTTTTATTTTATTTAGTTTTAGGTATGTTTATATTTCTTTTATTTATCTTGTTATTGTTGTAAGGCCAATTTATAGCCTACAATAACTTTGTGTATGTTCTTTTAACATTTACACTATTGTTAACTAGTTTTAGGAAAATATTTATAGTTGTTACTGTATTTTGTATTGTTAATGTTTTATTTGTTGTTTTAAATTTTTTCTGACTTGTTTGCCCGTTTTCTGAAATTGTATTAAATAATTAATGTCACGCCTCGGCGATGATAACCTTAAAAGATTTTTCGCCGGAAAAAAATCCACTCGCCAAAGCTAACATTAACAGTTTCGCTTCAATATGAATTCTTAGAAATCTACAAATAAGTTTTATTATATTTCAATAATGTCTCTAAATAAATAAACCATAACTTAATTTAAAAAAATATTATACAAAATATAATGTCTAAAATTTACACCCCCCCATTAAGACACATGGTGCGGATCCCACTGCTTTTTAACGGATTATAAAATTTACTTAACGCCTTTACGCAGAATAAGGAAAACGTCGAGCATTAGTACTCGAATACAAACGTAAGGCCATGTGGCAAGGCACGCCGTGGCTGAGCACAATGGTGTGTAAGTGTAAGTGTAAGTGTAAGACGTATACGCGGCCGTTAAGCCACTTCATTGTGGAGAGAAACTGCAGATTACTAACATTAACTTTATTGTGGTTAGCGACATCGGCTCGATCTTCTCTTAAACCAACAAAATGACTTCCTTTTCAGTTTTGACAGCCATTCTATACACGGATAACGGCACGCTATTTGTAACAGTCCAACACCTTCATACGTTCCAAATACGGAACGTTTTTAAGGAACTGATAATATGAATTATTTTAACATTTTTGAAGCCTTCTGCAGGGTTTTCCCCGGACAGTTCGGGTTTTTTGTGTTTCATCCGGGGTGTTATACTGTATAACTTATAGTCTATCAGCTGTTCAATGAAATCAGCTGATCGTTATGAATTAATATAAAACAACTGATCTTTTACTACAGCTGCAGTAATATCTAAGCTGGGCTCACGTATGTATTTATTTAAACAAAACAAGATATGCTGTACTGTATTTTGGAATAAAAATTCTACTGGTTTGGGTCATTTGAAGAACTTGTGCCACAACTTGAGTTCAAAATTTTGTATTTATTTGAACTAAAGCACAGTTAATCCTACCTTAATCGAAAGGTGGCAAGAAAATATCCATGTTTTGTAAAAAAAAACTAATACAGTACTTCCTATAAAGAAGTTTAAAAACTATTTATGTGGAGTTTTGTATATGTTCTACCTGCAACTTCTGCACCATTGGAGAGGGTATTTTCAATCGTGTATCTGGTCAACAGACAGAGGTACTGTACAGTTTAAACGTTACTACATATTAAAATGAACACCCAACTTTCTTGTACTGAGTTTTATGGTCTCATTAAAAATAACACAATACAGTTTTCACAGAAAATCTGTATAAGTGAAAACTATAAATGTTTTACCGTTGGAGCTGGACCCGGTGAATGATACACAATCTGTGTATTAGGCTTTTATATAGTTTTTTTTAATAAATTTTAGAGTCAGTTTAATAATCAGTGTTACCACAAAACGTTAAGGTTAAATAAACAGTAATTTTTAAAAATGAAAATAATTTTTTGTTTTTCCTTTTAAATTTGAACCTTCATAAGTAAAATATGACCAATATTTTTTGCATTCTATTTCAGTTTTGTAATTTTGAAATAAAATTTAATGGCATAACTTTTGTACCTACATCTCAGGTTTTTCACGCTCGGATTCAAAGAAAAAATTATGTAACTCCCTTAGGCCTATTATTACATTACAGAATAATTGGGAAAAATAAACAAAAGCCAATTTACTCCCAAAATCGTATTTTTCTATTATTTTAATTTGCTACCGATTTTGAAAATGAAGCTTTTTTGATAGCAGTGCAAAAACATCTGTCACATAAAAACCTATTTTTTGGCATCTAAGTAACATAACATTTTTGAGATAATTATATAATGTAGTAAGAAAAAGAAAGTAAACACATATGTGAACTACTTTTTTATGATTTATAGCTTCACGAATACTATAGCTAGTACCATTGGGTAATATACTAATACTACTACTAAGTAGTACATATATACGAACTTATAAAGCTTTCGAAAAAAAACTTTCCCATTGACTTGAGTTGAATACAAAATGACTGAAGTCTTAAACTTTTCTTACCTAGCCAAAACTGTAACAGTTCCTACAGACTATGGAACTATTCACTAGTTTATGTAAATATGTCGAAGTTAAATTACATTAGGTTAGGTTAGGTTATTGTGCCAAAGCTACAACTTGCTGCCAAATCCTAATCAAGAAACATGACAGTTTACAACTAATAACGCTGTTAAATTAAACTTTGTCACCGTGCACTGTGCCAGTACAGGTAGCGATTAGTAGGGACAGATGTATATATTATAGTCTACTACACAGTTCTGTACCACAATTTGCTTTCACGGAGTTAATCCATCTTTCCCAAGGCTCGTGCCTTTAATTTCACATTCTAATCACTTATTTTCTTGTTAATGATAAACGAATAAATTTACTGGATTTTAAAACAACCTCGGATTGTTTTCGACGAACAACCAGGTTTTCGTTATTAAATATTGTCAATATTGTCTCTTAATTCGAAAATTCACGATTTGAAGTGATCTCTCCTTGGCTTCATATCATCACAAGATAGTGATATGATAGTGAGATCACATAAGGTTACAGTATAATTTCTCACCCAGATCCTCCTGCCTTAAAGTAAGCCCAAAGTGTAATTGTGGCGTTATAATACAGTAATGGATCCTACCTGCAATACCAGAGCCTAGTGACCACGTATAACAGTTGGCAAACACAAAATACAACAAATATGAGGGCGGTTTGATAAGTCAGTGACTTTTTGAATTTCCCGAGCAGTTACTCCAAATGCAACAGTGCTGCCGTCAACTGTAATCTAACACTAGGCAACTTTCTAATTTTGAGCAAGCTACGTCGTTCAGTTGGTATTTGATAGCCGTTCAAAGCAGACAACCTCGTGAATTTTTACGAAAATTGAAAAAAGTGAATTTCGTGTGCTGATTAAGCATTACTTTTTAAGTAAAAAATCCATCACTGAAACTAAGGAAAGACTTGATAAATACTTAGCACCATCAATTTCAATGGTTAAGAAGTGTTTACAGAGTTCCGTTGTGGTCGTACCAGCACTAGTGACGCCGAACGTTCAGGTCGCCCAAAAGAAGTGATCACGCCGGAAATCGTCGATAAAATCCATGAAATGATATTGGATGATCGGAGAATGAAAGTGCGTGAGTTGGCTCATGCTGTAGGTATCTCAACTGAACGGGTACATCATATTTTACACGAATATTTGGACATGAAAAAACTCTCCGCGAGATGGGTGCCGCGATTGCTCACACTCGACCATAAGCGCAATCGTGTGACCACTTCAAAAGAGTGTTTAGCGATGTTCAGCCGTAATCTGAACGAATTTTTGCGCCGTTTTGTTACTGTGGACGAAACATGGATCCATCACAACACGCCAGAGACCAAGAAACAATCGAAACTGTGGGTTGCTAGGGGTGAACGAGGACCAAAGAAGGCCAAACAGAGTCTGTCAGCCAACAAGGTCATGGCCACAGTTTTTTGGGATGCACGCGGTGTCATTCACATCGATTACCTCGAGAAAGGTAAAACGATCACCGGCGAATATTATTCAAAGCTTTGAACAGATTCGACGTTGATTTGATGCAAAAACGGCCGCATTTTGGCGAAGAAGAAAGTGTTGTTTCATCAAGACAATGCACGTGTGCATACTTGTCTAGTCACGATGGCCAAAATCCACGAATTGGGATACGAACTACTACCCCATCCAGCATATTCTCCAGATTTAGCCCCCTGCGACTATTTTCTGTTTCCAAACCTAAAGAAATGGCTCGGCGGTAAGAGATTTGAGTCGAATGAAGAAGTCATTACCGAAACAAACGCGTATTTTGAGAGCTTTGAGGAAACCTATTATTTGGAGGCAATAAAAAAATTAGAAAAACGCTGGATTAAATGTATCGAGCTAAAAGGTGATTATGTAGAAAAATAAAATGTTTATTTGCCGAAAAAAATTTGTTTTATTCAAAAAGTCACTGACTTATCAAACCGCCCTCGAACACAAATAAAATATTCAGCTCTAATGTTTGACGGCTTTTGAAGCCAAGCTTTTAACGTTAACTTTGGCGAGAAGAGTGAATAGTTTTCTATGTGTTCCGAACCTTTTTAGTGAAACGGAAACGAACTTCGTCTCTCTATTTCTGTATCTTTCTTTTTCTCCCTCCTCAAACAGTACACGCGTATGAAAAAGTTGTTTTGCTTTTGTTTCGGTATGTTGTTTTTAATTAAAAAACACGTGCACGTTGTAAACTTTTATAATACATTCCAAACTGATATGAACGTTTACATCAATTGTTGTTAATATTGCTAGTTTTTAACAACATAACCTGAAACGTATTGTAGCCTATCAACTGTTCAATGAAATCAGCTGATCGTTGAGAATTAATATAAAACAACTGATCTTTTACTATAACTACAGTAAATAATATCTAAGCTAGGTTCACGTATTTATTTATTTAAACAAAACATATTTTCAAACATGTAATTTACAGCAAAGATATTATTAACAAAAGCTTCGCTTCTATCGATAATTCCCAGAGTTTTAGACGTGTACTTTCTTTAATTTCTAAATCTGTGTACTTTTGTGAGACAAACTGTAACAGTGTAAGTGGTGCTTAAGGTTTACACTTCTCAAAATAAAAGAGATATTAAGAAAGAACTGGAAGTTCAGGAAACGACTATACGAACAAGAAATTGCCCTACTTCTTCTAACGGATAGTCAAACTCGCAACAATGGCGCCAGACTGGAATATAACATTCACAATTCTACTTCTGACTATTCTTGCCTTCAGGAACTCTCTGTATAAAATAATATAAAAAAATGGGCTGTACTGCAAATTGTACAGATAAAACGTTAGGCTATGTTTTCGAAAATTTTGTAATTTAATTTGCATGCAAAAAATCACGGAAAAAATTAATACCTACAAAATTAAAAGCCTTGCAATAACGGTAGAATTTACAACTTTGAGGTTATGTTTGAACTTCCGCGCAAAACAAAATTAAGTTCAAGCAATAAATGTTTTAATTTTCGTTAGATTGGCAGCGCTAGGAACACAAAACGTTAGTGTTTGTGTTCTAACATAAAATCGACCTCTTCCAATCATTTCAATTCCGAAGGGTATTTTGTTTGTCTGTTTTATGCCTTTATTTATGATCATGACTGAGTCCTTCCGTAATACAAGTCCCTACTCCCAACTAAACTTAGGCCAACTGCCTTACCAATTACACTACAGCATCAATGTAACTACTGTATAACTCTTCAGATTGTTTTTAATATTTCTTTTATAAAATTTTCAAATTACTACGATGTTTAATTATACCAAAAGAACCTATTAAAAATAGTAACAATGAATATTAATCAAGTAGAAAACTCGTAGGTTATGGCCTGCCGTATTCATAATTTTATCTGCACATTCGTCGTGGCGTTGAAACAAAATTAATTATCTTTAAGTATTAATCCGCACAGACAGCTCTTGCAACACTGTTCTACTCCAGTTGTACAATACTATCTCTTTTAATCTTTCTCTTTAAAATGGTCTCACGTCTTCGTACCGTACTTCAAGAAATAAAACTATTATTTTGTACACTTATACTAACAAAATAGGCCCAAGTTATCTTACTACTGCATTTAGAAGGCCTTTTAATTGTTAACATTCAACAGTGAACTAGAAAACATACATCAAATTTGTTGGTAATTAATCCATATTAATTTGATTGGTGTAAAAAATTAATTCTGCATTAACTTACGTGTTGAGCAACCCAACCTGTCCGCTAGTATTTGACTACAGAAATTTGAAGCCTGTACTCTGTAATCGGTTTAATGAAGGTGACAATAATTTGCAGCCTGCAGAGGAAATACTTGGCGTGACAAAAGCCAATAGGCACGCTACAGGCTACATACAAGTACCTAACCTAACCTAACCTAACCTTACCGCTTACACGACCACATTGCACTTTGCCAACAAAGTTCCGTTAACTTCTCGTTGCGCTGCACTTGCTTTGAATAACTTAACCTAACTTTTACAAAACACTCATGTGGAAAATTGTATCTTCAGTGTTAAAATATACGCTGAACTTACGGAAAATATAACGCTGTAGTGTTTCAATCCTTTCTGTACGCTATTGATTAGTAACAATTAACCTAATACTCTACAATACAATATCAAATCATTACCAAAAACAATGATAAACAAAAATAAAAACAATTAGTATAAAAAAAACGCTCTTATGTACATAAAAACCTGATATTGGGAGGAAAAAATTATGACACCTAAATATTGTCTGTGTATAGCTGAAGATCGGCATTACAGTATAAAACAATTAAATTTAAATTTAATTAAAATAAAACAAATTTTTATTTGTTAAAATAAAGAAAGAAAGTTAATAAGGAAGATATTGGGCCAAAACTTTAGAAATAATGAAGTAAAGTTGATTTCTAATAAAAACCTGTATCTCAAAATTGAGAGACTCTCAGATAGCATGAGAAAAAGACGACTTAGTTTTTATGGCCATATTAGTAGGATGAACAGCAGTAGACTTACTAGGCGGATCTTTGCTTTCTTCAGAGATCGGAAAACGAAGAGTAATTGGTTCAGGCGGGTCCAGGAGGACTTAACTGAGCTGGCGATATCAGATGAGATGATTGACGATGTACTTAAACTGCGAAAACTTTTACATAATGAAAACCTAAGGTTCCAAGAAAAACCAACATCTAAAAGGGGCGGGGCAGTCTCGGATGAAAGAAGGAAGGCAGCCTCGGATAGAATGAAGCAGTATTGGATACAGCGGAAGGCAGCTAACGCACATCAAAGTCATTGATTTGGCGTACCCCAAAGTGGGTGATCCGGATGAAGAAGAAAAACAAATTTTAAATACATTATTTCCAATTAGGTTACCAAACATAAAAAACCAAACCAATTTCTTTTCCTCGACATATTTACTGTTATCTTTATCAAGGTAGAATATTTAATAATAAATAAATACAAAATTCTAAAATAACCATTGCAGCTTGTTTACAGTGTTACTCCAATAAACGACACATGTAGAATTGTAGGGCGTACACAGATTGGGAAAATGCTGCATTAAAATTAGCATTTACAAAATCAAATTCATTCGGATTTAAAACTCATAACTAGACAAAATTTTAAAATAAATTCTCAAAAAAAAAGTAAATTTCATTCTTGATACAAATTAGAGCCTATTTTTGTTTGTTAATATAACAAGCATAAGATTTCTCTAATAAATAAATTGATGTTACAAATAATTTGTTAAAATAAGATATCAATCATACATTTTGTGAATTTATATAATGTTGCATTCTTGTATAGTTTACCTGGGGAAATATGGCAATAAATAAAATAAAATAAATATATTTTTATAGGTTACACTAATCGATATCTAGTTACATATTTGTGGTGTATTGTGATGAGCCTGCCAATTTGTCACAGCGATGCTGTCAGGATGTCCTGCGGAACGTTTACAGGTTTAACGCGATCCGATCTAAAAAACATGTAAACTTTTTTTTGTGTTTAACGTCCGACTATTGTGCACACTTGGGCTAATGCAGACGATGGGATGATTTATAGCGTATGAAAATGCCAAGCCCTGGCCGGGAATCGAACCCGGGTCCTCGGGGTGAAAGCCTAGTACGCTATCGACTAGGCCACCGAGGCGGCTTAAACATGTAACCAAAGCCTACAGGAAACAAGTATCTAAAATACGCGTTTTACTAACATAACTACAGTACAGTCGAATAGTTTTCTGAACCTCACGCGCAATTAAAAAGAGGAGGGGATAGGAACCGGGCGCGTGAGGGGAAATGAGCTACTATCCTAGCTAAATACATTTACTGATGAGCAATAATTTTTTTTTTTTTTTTTTTTTAACGTCCGGCTATTGTGCACACTTGGGCTAATGCAGACGATGGGATGATTTAGCGTATGAAAAATGCCAAGCCCTCGCCGGGAATCGAACCCGGGTCCTCGGGGTGAAAGCCTAGTACACTATCCACTAGACCACCGAGGCGGCTGATGATGAGTAAATATTCCCATGAATTTGTTTAAATATAAAAATACGATCTATGAATCAATTTCATTTGTATTACCTTTTATATCACTGTTTCCGCTGTAAAATGTTTTTGTTTACGGTAATGTTTTCAAAAATGCCTCTACATGATTGAAACGGCTCGGAAGACGCTATCAGATTGCGAAGGAAAATGTAGAGAAACGAAGCATGCGCACATCTTGTCTTCTTCGCACTTGTACCTGTAGTTTTCGCAAATACCTGTATCTGTACCTGTATTTCTTTTTTTTTTTTTTGTGTGTTTAACGTCCGACTATTGTGCACACTTGGGATAATGCACACGATAGGATGATTTATAGTGTATGAAAATGCCAAGCCCTCGCCGGGAATCGAACCCGGGTCCTCGGGGTGAAAGCCTAGTACGCTATCCACTAGGCCACCGAGGCGGCTACGTATTACAGTAATGACTTGTGTTAGCGAGTTATTTTTTGTAATTCTAAAAAAATAGGCTAAAAGAAGTTTTCTTCTTTTTAAGTAACTGGGAAAACGCTACTGGTAAACACTGCAGATTCATCTACCAAAGCTACTTTCTCTCCACATCAACAACTATTTAAACAAAGGCTTAAACGGGCGTGACGTCATTAACAGACATTCATGCTCGAGCGAGACAGAACACTGTCATCACATCACTCAATGGTCTCAGGACTCGGGACGCCATCGTTTTGTTGTTTGTCTCTAATCTTTTATTACTTGACTCTGTCAAAGACGTGATAATATGGGGTGTAAACACTGCCTCATTAAGTACCTCTTCTAAACATATCCAGATGTGATGGCTCTGCACTCATCTCTCTTTTCCGAGAAGTGGCGTCGAGTGAAACGTCTTCCAAGAAGCCACTTATGGCAGTCTTGGATTTCAATCCAACGATGAAATCATGTGAGCTGTGGAAGTATTAATCCAGTGGGCCAGGCTTTCTGAGATTTCAGACCTTTAATATTTGTTTCTGAATATTCATCAAATGCCGCCTCGGTGACCTAGTTGATAGCGTACTAAGCTTTCACCCCGAGGACCCGGGTTCGATTCCCGGCCAGGGCTTGGCATTTTCATACGCTATAAATCATCCCATCGTCTGCATTAACCAAGTATGCACAAAAGTCGGACGTTAAACACACTTTTTTTTTATATTCATCAAATCTGATGTAATTAAGGTTTAATGTACCGATAAAAAAGTAAAACTTGTTTGGATACTCGTTAAAATTCACTTTTTTTAAATTATTAACACAAAATTAGTGCGGTTTTAATTACTTACTGCATTGCTAATGACTGACGAAACAACCAGAAGCACGGACATTCAGGAAAGATGTCAACACAAAAATAAAACAAAGACCAACTGGCAATAGTAAACTTTTCTTCTAAAGAGAAAGGAATTATCAATTATAACACTAACAGGACCGTGTGTATTGGTTCCAGAACTGAACATTGTTCGTAATTTGTGTTAACGAAAAATATAATCAAATTTACTTTAATCAAAAAAAAATACAGAATTCTGAAGTGGTTAGCTTCTTCCTATTGTACTTTAATTCACTGTTATTTATTGTAGATGATCACTGACAAGTTCCGGTTAATAATCATAACAGTTTACTGAGAAAATACGTAGCTGAAATCTTTTCAAATGATAATTACTATTTTACTCAAAACTGAGCTATTTTTTCATTACGATTTTGCACAGATTATAAACATTTGCATAACCAAAAAACTGTACGAAATCTACAAACAGATGTCCCTAAAGGCTAGGCCTAACAGCTATAGAGAAGTAGTAATATATTTATATGTTACATTAGCAGAAGATTTAATTGAAAATTAATGTCACTAATTGCAAACGTAGGAAAATCTATAATTACCTCAGGCAGATACGAGATGTGTCTGACAGCGACACAATTACAGTAGGTGCTATAGCGTGTTATTAATCTCTATACGTGTCCTCAGGTACAAAAATTCTTAATTTATTTGTGTAAAAAAACATCGCCTTACAGAATTACATTCACCCAACAAGAGCTCCAATGTAGTAATTTTGAGACTCCAACTTAAAAACCATTTTTCTCGTCTATATTTTGTCGTAGAATTAATCATAGTCGACATTTCATTTTCAAGCTGTGATCCAGACCTATGCATGCAAACAGCTTTTGAGTTTTTACAAGTTATTGAACACACAAAAACCTGACTTTAGTAAAAAATGAAATGACGACCATAATTCTACGATAAAATATATGAGAGAAAAATGGCTTTACGTATTAACATTATTATGACTTGCAGACACTAATCCAATTACTGACAATTTTTTTTTTTTTTTTTTTTTTTTTTTTTTTAACGTCCGACTATTGTGCACACTAGGGCTAATGCAGACGGTGGGATGATTTATAGCGTATGAAAATGCCAAGCCCTCACCGGGAATCGAACCCGGGTCCTCGGGGTGAAAGCCTAGTACGCTATCCACTAGACCACCGAGGCGGCTTAATTACTGACAAATATCGCTCACAGGACGGAGCGATGTTGACAAAAATTAGTAAAATTGAAATGATTAAGATCTACGTAGCCTACGGTACATTTTTTTTAATCAGCTCTTTTGCAAATCATTTTGATGTTTATGAAAATCGTTAAAGCAGTGTCAGAAGGTGTGTTTGTTTTGTGTTTGTGTGTGTGTGTGCGTGTGCAGCTGATAGTTACGAACGCTTATTTCTAAAGCACTGATCAAACAAAGCGTAACCTCGGCTGCACCGACAACTGACTACAAAATAATACTCTGTTCTATATATGAGACGAGAGGCTACTGAAAACGTAACCAATAGAAATGTAGAACAAATCCAACATGGCGGCTGTCCATCAGGTGTTGCTTAAATCATTTGTCACAACTACTGCACGCCGAGGCTGCCCCGGCTACCGCATGCTTGTGGCGTGATAGATGAACGTTATTCAGCGCTCTCTGGAGGACGGTGTGCGCTCTTTCATTAATTTATATCGCGTTAGAAAATAGAGAAATTCGTCAACGTTAAAACTGTCAGCGCGTTTAACCGGAGAGATTTTATGTAGCCGAATATGTCACTTTTATAATTTAATTTCGCGGCGGCAAATAAACACACATTGCGGTTGGCATTTAATAAACACCGGCGAAATTTATGACAATTGCGCAGGGTATTCATAATAATATAGACGAAATGCGGTCAGCGTTAACATTGCACAAACTTTTCACAATCAACTGAATTATTTAAGAGAGGTCTTAAATAACTTAAAATTAAATTTGTAAATCTTTATATTAATTTAGAGAAAATGTATTTAAAAACACAATAACATCCACAACCAATTACAGTCTAAGTTAATATTACAATTCATACATATGAAATAAATATGCATAATACACGGTATACTCGCGGTAACATCGTCCATCCGTATTGCCGGATTACCGAAAACGACTGATTGTTGGAAAGGAAAAGAAATAACAGTAAATTTGTATGTAAACTAAGAAGTAATTGAAATACAATACAAACACTTTAAATAACTAAGTTTAAACGAAATTGTTATTGAAAAACATTGAAAGAAACTGAAGATGTCTCAAAATTACTGTGAAAAAACAATAAAACTGCTCTATACACATTACAGTATACAATACATATGCATGAAAGTTTATTTGTAGAAGCATCAACCAAACTAAACCCCTTTCGTCCGTACTGTAAACTTGTTTCGGACCTAAACTTAAATTATTTAGGCTACTGTTTCTTTAAACTTCCCTACGAACGAAGCAAAAAACATTAATATCGCACGATAGGTTTTCACCAGAAATACACAAAAAACAATTCCATAACGTTTCTTAAATTTATCCAGCACCCGTCAATGCCTTTTAAGATCATCGTTGTTCGTAATTTTTGAATCGAAGCTTTTAATGTCAGCTTTGGCGAGATGAGTGAATAGAAAAAAAAAGTCTACCGAACGAAGAATGTAACGGAAATATAGAACAAACGAGCAAATGAATTTCATCTCTCTATTTCTGTATATTTTTTTCTTCCTCCTTTTCGATAACAATACACGCGTATTGTATGAAAACGTTGTGTTGCTTTGGTTTCGGTATTTTTCCTTAGTTGAAGAACACGTGCACGTTGTAACCGTTTGTAATACATTCGAAGTTAACGTAAACGTTATAACAATTGTTAATATTGTTAGTTTTGAACAACATAACCTGAAACTTATTATAGCCTATCAACTGGTCAATGAAATCAGCTGATCGTTACAAATTAATATAAAACAGCTGATCTTTTACCATAACTACTTTAAATAATATCTAAGCTAGGTTCACGTATTTATTTATTTAAACAAAACAAGATATTTGTACACATATATTCAAACTACTTATATATTCAGCAAAGATATCACTAACAAAATCTTCTCTTCTGTCCGTAACTCCCCAGTTCCACACTTGTACTTTTTTTATAAAAATCTGTTTTTACGCATTACCTTCCCCAGAAATTGTTGTATGCCCTGTCTTTTTTGTAAAAAACCAGGAAAAAGCGCTTTTTCCGGAAACTAAAAGAATTCCACTGTTTATCGTTTACTTTGATTTCCACTCGGGGTTGTTGACGCACGATTTTTATATTTATTTATTTTTTTTAAGATCATAACACCGACGGATACACTATATTGAGCTACGTAACCGGTCTGACCCCTGTAACGCGGAAACTATACAGGCAAGAAAATAAACCTTTTTCTAATAAATAATACTATTAGACACACATAAATTAGAATCCGTTTGCATTACAATTAACTTAATTAACCCTGAACCGGAAATTGAATAATTTACTCAAACAGGAAATAATTAGTGATAATATCAGACACATTTCCCTTGTGAACTAATTCCTACGTATAATATTCTTTTTATACCAATGCGGTTGTCTGTAGGTTACAAGCATTGCAAACGTTAGTCTACTTCTTTACTTTACTATCACTTAGTGTAAAAATTTAACTTGTAAAATAATACAGCTACTGTATTACAAAGGGGAACTCATGCTATGCGCCGATAGGCTATACGGAACCTGAAACGACGGTGTAAATATATTTTTCGTTAACGTAGGACAACGAGAAACAATTCAGTGCTGTCTATTATCAGCTGTTGGATGAATAACAACCAACTAAGTTATTTTATTAAAATGTAATTCTGCAATGGCCTGCGCTTCCAATACTGCTATCTTTTTTTTACGTATTCTAAAAGTCTTTAGAATAGGCAATCGGGCATAAATGAGAGACAGACAAGGAAATCTCAAACTTCCACAGCGTAGGCAATCGGACATAAACAAGCGACAGGCGAAAATATTCCAAACATCCATAGGGTTTGGCAATCGGACCTAAACGAGGGACAGACTAAGAAATCTCGAACTTTCATAGAGTAAGCAATCGGGCATAAACAAGCAACAGACGAAGAAATCTCAAACTTTCATAAAGTAGGCAATCGGGCCTAAACGATCGATAGACGAAGAAATCTCAAACTTTAATAAAGTAGACAATCGGGCCTAAACGATCAATAGACAAAGAAATCTCAAACTTTCATAAAGTAGGCAATCGGGCCTAAACGATCGATAGACGAAGAAATCTCAAACTTTAATAGAGTAGACAATCGGGCCTAAACGAACAACACACGAAGAAATTTCAAACTTTCACAGAGTTAGGCAATCGAGCCTAAACGAACGACAGACGAAGAAATCTTAAACTTCAATAGGGTAGACAAACGGGCCTAAACGAGCAACACACGCAGAAATCTCAAACTTTCATATGGTAGCCAATCGAGCCTAAACGATCGACAGCCGAAGAAATCTCAAACTTTAATAGAATAGGCATTCGGGCCTAAACTATCGATAGACGAAGAAATCTCAAACTTTAATAGAGTAGGCAATCTGGCTTAAACGATCGATAGACGAAGAAATCTCAAACTTTCATAGAGTAGGCAATCGGGCCTAAACGATCAATAGACGAAGAAATCTCAAACTTTCATAGAGAGTAGGCAATCGGGCCTAAACGATCAATAGACGAAGAAATCTCAAACTTTCATAGAGTAGGCAATCGGGCCTAAACGATCGATAGACGAAGAAATTTCAAACTTTCACAGAGTTAGGCAATCGAGCCTAAACGAACGACAGACGAAGAAATCTTAAACTTCAATAGGGTAGACAAACGGGCCTAAACGAGCAACACACGCAGAAATCTCAAACTTTCATATGGTAGCCAATCGAGCCTAAACGATCGACAGACGAAGAAATCTCAAACTTTAATAGAATAGGCAATCGGGCCTAAACTATCGATAGACGAAGAAATCTCAAACTTTAATAGAGTAGGCAATCTGCCCTAAAAGATCGATAGACGAAGAAATCTCAAACTTTCACAGAGTTAGGCAATCGAGCCTAAACGAACGACAGACGAAGAAATCTTAAACTTCAATAGGGTAGACAAACGGGCCTAAACGAGCAACACACGCAGAAATCTCAAACTTTCATATGGTAGCCAATCGAGCCTAAACGATCGACAGACGAAGAAATCTCAAACTTTAATAGAATAGGCAATCGGGCCTAAACGACCAACAGACGAAGAAATCTCAAACTTTAATAGAGTAGGCAATCTGCCCTAAACGATCGATAGACGAAGAAATCTCAAACTTTCACAGAGTTAGGCAATCGAGCCTAAACGAACGACAGACGAAGAAATCTTAAACTTCAATAGGGTAGACAAACGGGCCTAAACGAGCAACACACGCAGAAATCTCAAACTTTCATATGGTAGCCAATCGAGCCTAAACGATCGATAGACGAAGAAATCTCAAACTTTCATAGAGTAGGCAATCGGGCCTAAACGACCAATAGACGAAGAAATCTCAAACTTTCATAGAGTAGGCAATCGTGCCTAAACGATCGATAGACGAAGAAATCTCGAACTTTCATAGAGTAGACAATCGGGCCTAAACGATCGATAGACGAAGAAATCTCAAACTTTCATACAGTAGGCAATCGGGCCTAAACGATCGATAGACGAAGAAATCTCGAACTTTCATAGAGTAGGCAATCGGGCCTAAACGAACAACACACGAAGAAATTTCAAACTTTCACAGTTAGGCAATCGAGCCTAAACGGAGCAACACACGAAGAAATCTTAAACTTTCATAGAGTAGGCAATCGAGCCTAAACGAGCGACAGAAGAAGAAATCTTAAACTTCCTTAAAACAACTAAAAAAAATAGTCTCCGTCTAAAATAAAATTAAAGATATATTTAACGTGTGAACGGGCGAAGCAGGCTACTGCTCCGACAATCTCAGCTGAAAGCACTCACGATTTTTCAATTACAAATTTTGACTTTGTAACTTGCTCACAAACGGTTATATCTTATAACCTATAGATCTGTGAATCCGTTACGATTGAGTAAATTAATGTACAGTTAACGTTTTAGGATATTTTTTAAAATTTAAGCAGACTCAGTTAAATAACCATAAAATCAGGTTAGATTAAGGAAATGAGAGAGTTTAAATCAATTTCCAATGGTTTTAAAACAAATAAACTTACAAAATAACATTTGAAATTCCGAAGGTCTACAACATTATGTTAGTAATTATTTAGTAAATTCCAGACTGAAACTTTAAAATAACCGTTGACCGACAAACGAGTAGACTAACCTGTTACCTTATTATAGCGCTCCCGTGAATCATTAAACAGGAAATTATAATACAATTTCAATTAAATGTGAAATGAACCGAGAATATTTCATGAAGGTGCACTCACGCTATTTAAACTTTGTTCGGCTGCGCTCATACTCGTCTCGTTCAAGGAATCTAATTGCACCCATTAATTACTTGCAAACTTGCAGCGAACTTGAGAATTTCTTCCATGTAGATCATAACAAAGGAAGAAGATATTTTCACGTGTTGCAGGAAGCCTAGCAAGTTGGGAAAGTAACAATCCTTTATTCCTTATCCCGCAAACGTTATAAAACTTCATATAGCCTAAACTACATGAATGATTTTATCAGGCAGTTTTATGTACAATATCAATAACTGCGTTAAATTAATAGAGATTAATGCCTACTTTAATAATTACGCATTAAATATTTTTTTTAATCAAAAACGCAAACATTTATTAAAGAATAAATATTAAATTATTTAAGTTTTTAAGTGCTTTGCAACAATTAATTCAATATACACTAATGTTCAACGGTAGGCTATTAGACCTATAGCATGAATTATTTATTGTTTAATAAATATACAAAAGCTTACATCAAAACAAATGATTTATCAAGCAAAATATGTAGTGTCAAAATTAATATAATGAAACTTTCTACAGAAAAAATATTTTATAGAAACAAGGTTACACAGACAAACACAATTTTGTAAAATCAACAACCACACAATTAAAAATGTTTATTACATTTTATAAATCTTTTGTGTTGTCTATTTATAATAATTGTATAACTATTCAACAGTTGGTAACTTTAGGCCTATAACATAATGTTAAAGAAGTAGGTTCCTCATGTGTGGATAAAATTAATTTTCCAGGACTAAACAACTTAAATCGTTTTTGAAATTCTTACTTTTACCAGGTTTTACTAATAGGTATCTTCCACGAATTAGGCTGGAAGTATAAGGGTCGGAGTCGTGGTTACACATATTTTAAAACTGAATGTTCCCATACAGTAACAATAGCAGGTCAGTCGGTTGGCCCAGGTCTAAGCCTGAAGTAGGAATGTGTATGAAAGCTTGGAATTTTGTAGCTTAACAACGGCCTACTTTATGATGAAACAATCTTATCTTGGTAGTTGTGAAAGTTGGATCAGGTGTGTCAAGTGAAGAGTTAAACATGATTCAGATACCGATGAGTAAGCGTCAGTCACGTGTACCAACCTAACCTACAGAAGGAAGAAAATGTCTTTTACCGGATAAAATGTTTATTTAAATTCTATGAAAAATATTACTAAACGTTCATTTTCATGAATCAGGAATAACAACTTCATCCTATTGCAATTTTTTAGTTAATTCATACCACTTATTACATATTTTATTTATTTAAACGGTATTAAATTCGTGAACACCATTTTACTCAATGTACAGAGGTTATACAATCACGTAGATAATACCAATTACTTAAAACATTGAAATATAGTACTGTACTATTATCATTTCATGACCGTATATTTTATTTATTGCAGAAAACATAATATCATTGAAGTTTGCAAAGATTTAGGTTATGAACAAAAAAAATCGTAAATATTTTGTAGTAACCTAATACATTTTAATGAAGACCTAGTTAGCATTATAATTTCTAATAATAATTTCTAATATAATTTCTAATTCAACTTTGTTGAATGAATATCTAATAATAAAAGTAATCTACAGCTCAACGTAAACTTACCGCCAAAACTAATTTTGCGTAACCTAACCAAAGACTAACGGCAACAATTTTGTGTCCTATTATTCATAAACAAATATTTTCAATATGAACTTTAAAGCTAAAAGATATAGGCCTATGCAACATTTAATTTAACCAGAGTATCTAAATTTAATCGTTTCTGCCTAAATTCAATATCCTAACCTAAAATAGTTTATCCAATCTAAATTCATTACCTTGTTGGTTTCCAGCTAATGCAAGAACTGCAAGGCACACTTCACAAACAACACAAATAAATAAATTTAACGCCATATATAAAATATTTGTAAAACAACACAACACTGAAACTCACATAACACCACACTACACTGAGCACTACACACACAACCTTCTACCAACGTGGACTCTACACAACTGAACGAACTGACTCAGCTGTCTGTGGTTGACCTTCATGGACTGCGTTGCACACTGAACTGTTGCAGACAATAGTTCAGGTTTTCGTGTTGGAGTGTTGGTACTACTGCTCTGTATTCACATCCCACCCAACCGGTCACAAAAACCCAGGTAGCCTTTGCTGGCCTGAACCATAACGCGTTAGTCCGAAAAGACTTTGTCGTGTAGTAAGTTTTGTGTTAAAATGGTTGTTTATAATACATTACAGTTATTATATAACACTCTGTTTATACGTTATGCAATGAGTACTTGTAGGCCATTTTATTTCGATAACAAAATTACGATAAATAAAAAATGTCTGATCTTTTGTTTTCCAATGATTGTAGATGTAGACAATGGACACACATTTCACTGATGGAATGATGACTAAACGTTCATTTTCATTAATCACGAATAACAACTTCATCCTATTGCAATTTCTTAGATAATTCATACCACAGTATTACCTATTTTATTTATTTAAACGGTATTAAATTCGTAAACATCATTTTACTCAATGTACAGAGGTTATACAATCACGCAGACAATACCAATTACTTAAAACATTGAAATATAGTACAGTACTATTATTATTTCATGACCGTATATTTTATTTAAATGAATACTTAAGATGAATTTAAAATGAATAGTTATAACTCTATGATTCATGAATGTTAATTATAACATAGCATTAAAAGTATATAGGCCCTACAATTAATTTTTACTAATAAAAATAGGATAATTTTTTGTAAATTCTTTATAAACTTTTTAACCTTAAAAATGTTCACTCTATATTTTTCTTAAATTTCTGTTCACTAACTTATGAATTTCGTACCTGTTAATTACAACACAGGTTAATTACATCATTCTTTAAAAATGATCAACTATAAAGTATTTCAAACTTGTAGCCTTTCAAGTTACAAACGATTTCAAATCAGTTCAGATTTGTATAATAAAAAATCAGTAGCCTAGAAGTTATCAAGTCATCCAATCTTATTTACATTTTTAATACTGCTAAAAGTTGCAGATATAACTTTTAAGCTCAAGAAACGGATAGAACGAAAACAAACTAAATTGAAAATATGCATATTCTGTGAAAGTTGAGCCTTATAAATTTTTTAAATGGCGGAAAACTTGAATACAGTATAGTCAGAGCAGGCCGTCCTACTAGTAAAGTTTTCAAATAACTGAGAAGTCAAGTTACAAAGGCACTCTCATTACTCAATCAGATGGCTGCACGTAGACTTGTTGGGCACAACGCGACTGTTTCATATTCAATGAACTTCTATAATTTTATTTTCAAAAATAGAAGGGTTCAGTGGACGAGGTGTTAAGACACCGGACAGTCTGTTGCGTCTCTGAACTTGTCCACTTAAAGTCGTGGGTTCGAGACTACAGTTACTGCTGTAAGATTTACCCTTTCCGTTTATCCCTTGTCCTCATTATTCTAACTGGTATTTTATTTATTTATTATTATTTTTTTTTTTTTTATTTAACGTCCGACTATTATGCACACTTGGGCTAATGCAGAAGATGGGACGATTTATAGCGTATGAAAATGCCAAGCCCTGCTCGGGAATCGAACCCGGGTCCTCGGGGTGAAAGCCCAGTACGCTATCAACTAGGCCACCGAGGCGGCTCTCTAATTGGTACGCCTACAAAGTATGGACAACGAGAATGGATCTAACTTTGCTTCCGTATATACCGTGTACTATTCCTGCGCAATTCCAGTTACAATATAGGCTGTATACCAATAAAGTTGTATAAATTAGCAAAAGTGCCTTATTTCACACCCAAAACAGCCATCTTTCTGTCCGTTGGTACACTAAATCAGGTTGGATTATAAAGGTAGGTTAGAGTTAACGTTTATCAACAAACAGGTTGGGTCTAGTATTTAATGTAGGGTTAAGGTCTTCATAAAACAGATCTGTGATGTTCCTATTATCACATGAGAGGAAAACAGTTGATTAACCATCTATATGTTGTTTTTTTTTATTAAAACTAAATATGGCTGAATCAAACCTTTGCTTTCAACCGCAATTATTAAAAAAAAAACAAGTGATAAGAAATTTATTAAGGAAATATTAACGCCGGGCGGCCAGCTAATGCGCAGCGGAGCGAAATGAAGACTAACGGCAACCGGAAACGGATCTCAGTCAGTCTAAAGAACGCGTTTGTATCTTTTAAATCTAAAATATTTAGGCCTACTGAAACGGATCCTAGGAAACTACTACGTTTAAAAACCAAAACCTAGGTAACCAGGAATAATAACTTTGGAGGCGTGGTCAGCGTGGTGGGTGTAGCAGAATTAGCTTCAAAACCGAACCTAAACAAATGTTAAGCGGAGCGGAGCCCAGCGACGCCGATTGACTCCACTCAGCTCCGTTTCGCCTTCAGTGGCTGCCCTTACATTAAAAACAATAGGTTAGGTTTTGAATACGCTCCACGCCGCTCGGCCTAATAAGAAAATAGGTAAACAGTTCATATGTACAATACTTATCGTATATTTTAAAGTATTATAAGAAGGTTTATACCAAATAATTTTAGTTTAGAATAACGCAGTTTAGACAAAAATATGTTTATTAATAATAAAAGAACATTTCATATTGTTTCCATAGTCAACAGTCAGCATTCACAACTTTTATTCATTCAACTAATTTTCTTATCATATAGGTTGCACTGTAAAAAGGAAATATTTCTTTTTTCTTTTTTTTTGTGTTTAACGTCCGACTATTGTGCACACTTGGGCTAATGCAGACAATGTGATAATTTATAGCGTATGAAAATGCCAAACCCTGGCCGGGAATCGAACCCGGGTCCTCTGGGTGAAAGCCCAGTACGCTATCAACTCGGCCACCGAGGCGGCTATTTCTGTAAAATATTGCAAGGCAAAGGGCGGATATATGGTGAAGGAAAGACCGATTAGAAATGCACAATTAAATTGTTCACATTATCATGTTTCCGTATAACGCCAACAGATAGGGTTACAATGTTATGTATCATGTTATGACCTCAACGGGACTTGTTGACTGTAACCTGACTTTATCCCGAACTTTATTCTTTTTCAAGCTTCTCTCGCGTGACCAAAGCCCAGATTGAAATCTAACCTTAACAGTGAACAGGAACTGTGAGTTTACCGAGTGAACACGAAACTGGAGCAAAGATTTTACGTAAGATCACTTTTACTTTGCTAAATCTAAACGAGATCGTGTTTAATACTAAAAATAACACATAGCCTAGCAGGACATAGTGCTGTTAATAAAGCCTAATACGTACTCGTAGTTACATACAGTTCGGCCTATTTAGAATTTCGATGTTTGATGTTATTCTTTTCAATTTTATAAGAGTAAAATAATTTATACACGCATCCGTTTGGCCTACAATCTGCCCCGTTTTTAATGTAAAGTAACACACGTTTTTCCATCGGTGAAAAGGAATTAACTTCATTAAGAATTAAACAATTATAAAAACGTATTCCAAAATAAATGTAACACTGCTTAATCTCTGTTAAGAATGTTACTTGTTCAAATTAAAGAAGCATATGTTTTGAATAACATTCTTTTATTGATCGTGGAATGTGTAAGTAATATTTATTGTCGTTTCTAAATGCACTAAGTGCCCCGTTTATATACGACCATTATTTCTGTAACGAATTACGAAAGTTCGAATAAAAAAAACGTATATTTAGCTAGAAACTTACGTAAAAACATTCCTGTTTTACTTATGAAGTCATATATTAAAACTTTAATGGCCACCTACAGATACTCATGTGTCAGTTTTTAAGTACGCGCCATCTTGGACTAGAAATGTCACACTGTCTTATCTCAAAGTGTTCGATCACCACATTCCAACAGAAGTGAGACAGGCCTAACAGACGCTGCAAAGACAGCTTTTAGAAGTACTGTTTTCATGTGCCTTACCATACATAGGCCTAATAACTACGGACAAAACATTCAAAGATCTAAGAATATTGTAGTTATCAAACATTGTCAACTTAAACTGACTTCTCAATATGATTATACAGGTGTTCAGTAGCCTAGCAAGGGTCGATATTATTGACCTATATAGCTTTGCATCTCTACAGGCTTCACGCTAATACAGCCTTCGTTATGTCAATAAAATGTTAGTTTCGGCTTAGGCTACAGCTCTATAATTGGATCCCTTCGCTAGCCCTTCGCTAATCCAGAAGGCAACAGCTCGTAGTGTGCAGATAACAGAATTATTACGACAGCTGTCACAGTGCGTTGCCTAACAATGAATGTTTGCAAAGTGGAAAAACCAAAATGGAACAAAATTTATCGAATCTCCCCCGTAGAGGATTAGCTACACATGGTACAATTACAATTACACAGCATTGTTGCAATTAATTATTCATAAACCCACCCTCGAATCCCCTCGAGCACTTCTCGCTGTAAATCAAACAAAAAAAGATGCACGCTGACAAAGACGCGCACATCCGAACATCTGGGCCCCGCCGGCCCGGGTCTACCTGATGCCGGCTAATTCAATAACTCCCTACATCACGGCTACGGTTTCGAGAGCCAATTTTCTTTAGTTATTCTTTAGATGCCCAACTTGTAAACCGCATAATAGGACCACAAAATTGCCGCCTCTTCGCGGCCTATCCTTCTTTTCTTCTCCTCGCACCCGTGACGGTTAGAATTGCCGAGCTTTGAATTTCTGCCAACCGAAGCGCGAAAGTAGACGGTTTGTCTTCTTCTGTCCTTTGTGAAGTTTCCACTAGTTTACACACTTTTATTGGGCGGGGCGGCTGTGTAAATAATAACACGGTGTACAGTGGTGTCCTGCACCGATCCACAGGAGTTCCGTGTGCAGTCCCTGGCGACTCATATTTTGTAAATCATGTTTGTAAGTTATCACAGTTTCACACAAACGAAAGCATAGCTCTTCACTGCACCGTAAGCCCTTACTCGTCTGCTATTTATTTCAAAAATTACATTTACAGCGATTTTCATGTGAAAAATTAAGTTCCTCTTGTTACCAAAACTTTGAAATTAACTCAAGGTTGAGATTTAATATTATATATATATATATATATATATATATGTGTGTGTGTGTGTGTGTGTGTGTGTTGTGTGTATATATATATATATATATATATATATATATATATATATATATATATATATATATATATATATATGTGTGTGTGTGTATATATATATATATATATATATATATATATATATATATATACACACACACACACACACCTGTGTATGTATGTGTCTGTGTGTTTACAATTTTGGTTCGATTATATCATATATATTATTTCTCGAGTCAACATCCCTTTTTCTCAGTACATACTATCGTAAAGGCATAAATGAAGTATCTTCAGAAAGATTTTTAACCGGTTTTCCCCTATCCCTGCCCGTCATACAAGCCGGGACAAGCATTTCAAATACCAAACACATGTTTTGGACACTGTTTTTACAAAAATATATTTGTGATTTCTCCTTCCATCGTGTATTACGAACATCATAAAATACGAAGTACAATTAAAATGTGAAAATACAGTTAGAGGTTATCAAACATGTCTTTTGAATTGACTAGAAGACAGTTGCAAATATAGACTGCGTTTGCTATCACCATAAACAAGTAGCAAGGACAAACACTTCAAGAGCAGAATTGTATTTACCAAATGCCGTCTTTATCCAAAGACAATAGTACGTAGCCTTTTCAATGGTAACTAAATCAACTAACTTGTTTCCATTAAAAAAAATATGAAATACTTATTCAAAAGGCTGTGTTTACTTAAAACTTTCATAGTGCGAAATTTCGCACGGGCCCCCTGGTTCAAACATAATGGCACAAAATAGATTTTGGTTGTAGTTTATACAAGTTTGTTACCCAGCAAAATCCGTTCAAAACAGTAGGCCTACTTTCAAAACGACAAAAAGATAAATGTCTCTTTTCATAGCGCTTTTTTAAAATAAAATCCCACCAATAAGAATCCTGTAAAATGTTAAGAGGAGTTCAGATTACAAAAATGATTTTGGTCTCCTTAGGCCTACGCGTAAATATTACAAGCAACAGACGGAAATAAAGTAATCAAAATGAAGGGATCTATGTGGGTTCGAACCTCTGCACAGGTCCGAGTTGGAGCGAACTAGCTATACGCGTATTACAGCCGGCTCTAAAGTAGCAGTACAGGAAAGCAAAGTAACAGGTACTACTTACAATGTTTATCGTTATTTACATAATTCTGCATGCACACATTCAACTAGGCTTGTAAAATCACGTGCAAATTGAATTACACAAACACTTTGCACTTTATCAGCACATAAGTGAGGAGAATTTACTGCAACTTAAATGTTTGCTGGATTACTTATGTGTGCAGAGATTAGGCCTACTGTATAAACTTCTTAAAGGCTGCCCAGTTTAATGGTTTATTTTATTTTTATAATAAAGGCATAGGTTATTATCCAGCGGCAGCTGCAAGTCATAAAAGAGGGTCGCGAATAAAAGCGAAGATATCTTAGATTTTTACGTCGACGAAGAATGTTTTAAAATTATATTTTTATCTTTTCTTTACGGAAGATCCGTTTATGGAAATTTATAAAAACATTTAGTCCAAAAATCATATCCAAATTGTAAAAAAGCTTAATTTGTAAGTGATTTTTTTTAAATAGCTGAAATAAACCAACTTTTTCAACATATGTAGATATTTCTTTTCAAGCCTACAGCCTTAAATTAGTCAAAAGCTGTTGAAAATAGGATTTTCTGAAAATCGTATATAACAACTTTGATCAAAATTTTGCCCAAACTGCTCAATACCTCAAAATCTGATCATCAGATTTTGTTCAATATTCATAAGTTAAATCATTACCATCTACCTTTATCAATGATAATTGTTTGTAACAATTTTCGCCGATGATAGCGGCAGGACAGGCTGTTGATATTGCTTCTAGCAAGCTACAAAACGCAACTGTCGAAACATAAAAGACGGCAAAAATTTCGAAAATTAAACTAAGCGAACATAAATCTGTGATGGGCCCTACGTCATCCAGCACTTAATATTAATGGCAAAGTAGTGCCCTGTGAAAATAAAACCAAATATCTCAATATCATTTTTGGTTCCAAACTTTGCTGGTAAGGCCATATACAGCAGAACTGGAGCTTAAGTACAGAAAACACTTTTGGTTATTAGGATGGAATTCCACACTAGCTATACAAAATAACTCTCTGATATAGTCAAATAATTAAACCAATATGGCTTCATGGTATCCTACTTTAGGATGTGCTAAACCAACAATTCAGACTTTTCAGAATAAGGTTTTTGTGAAATATGATAAACGACCCGTGGTATGTGTGTAATCATCCATCTAAATCTAGGCATTCCTGTGGCAGCTGGGAAATTTAGGAAGTTTGCTGGTAAACATGAAATTAGACTAAACCATTTTTTTAATTTTAAGGCGAAAAGCACATTTAGGCTATTATCGCCTCCCTAAATGTAAGTGTGAGTGTAAAGTGTTAAAGTCGTAAGTGTAGTATTGTAAGTGTGTTAGACTCGGGTACCGCGAGGGACGTCTAAATCCTCTCAATAGGTGCAGCTAGTCTGCACCTCCCTGCGGCGGAAAAAGCCATTAAATTGCCATTAAAAAGAACTAAACCTTTTGAACTGATCAAAGGCTGGATTAGCTTACTCCTATTTCTACAACAAGATACAAGAAAACTTGGAAACATCAATAGACGAACCATGTTATTGCTAATTTAGGTTAAACTTATTATTTGTAAATTAATTGTTGGACATAGACCAGTTTTAATTGTTTCAGTAAATAAATTTTAAAAAATAATGACCCAGTTTTTTCGATCGGACTTCTTAATGAAATAATTGAACTTGTAAAAAAAATCTGTGTATTGTTTTTCAAAATTTATTAGAATAATAATAGATCGAGTTCCCTCTCTCTCACTTAAGTATTACTGCGTCCTAATTTAAGAATAATTCTCCCCTCTTTACTAAGTACAGAAATGCCGGGTGTCCCGCGTTACATAACAATACCCTCCCCGATACCCGGCACTGGCTGTGCGGTTTGCCGTCCCCCAGTCTGCCCGCACACCCGCACACCCGTATCTGAGGTTTATAGATCTGGTTGCGATGAATTATTCATCATTTAAATACAAAGAACAATGTCCTAGTTTACCAGCTTCCCGACTATTTAGGCCTGGAATACAAACAGCCACCAACATAACAAGGGAGGCGGGTGTACAGTCAAAAGTGATAAATCGATTTCCAGACCCAGACGACCTTCAAATGAGCACCTATCCTGATCTCTACGTCACTTTTTAAGGTATATATATATATATATATATATATATATATATATATATATATATATATATATTTAGGCTATATATAGCGTGTTTAGAAAAAAAGTTCCTAAACATAGGTCAAAAAACGCTTCGTTTTCTGTCTGGCCGCCATTTTGTTTTTTATAAGAAACAATTTATATCTTAAGAACTGTTCAAGGTAGCCTCATGAAATTTGGCACACATATACATATCTGTATCGACGACTGTTTAAAAAATTACCTAAATTTTATCTTGAAAATTTTCAAAATGGCTGCCAATATTTTTTTTTAAATTGTGAATCTTATATTTTATGTTATATTTTATGAAAATCACTTCAATTAGATAAAATATCATCCATTTTATTATGAACCAAATGAAACTTCATTTTTCAAAATCCGATAAAAAATAAGGAAGTTATGACAAAATTTGTGTCTGAAATTTGACTGAAAATGACTGAAATTTGAGCCCGACGTCATTTCCTCCTGTGTAAAATGTAAACAAGGCAGATCGTAAAGTTTATTACATTTTTAAGAATGTGTCACCTTTTTATTAATGGCATCCAGAAATTATATCACAATAATTTAAATTTTTAAAAAAAATTAAAGTAAAAAAACACGAAAACAATAATTACAGAAATCAAGAAAATACTTGAAAATTCACAAATTTTGTCATAAGTTTGTTATTTTTTGTCGGATTTTGAAATTTTATTTTGTTCATAACGAAATGAGCAATATTTTATCTAAATGAAGTAATTTTCATAGGATTGAAAAGTTATTCATAATTAAAAAATTTTAATGGCTGCTATTTTGAAAATTTTCAATAAAAAATTTAGGTAGTCGCCGATCAGATATGTATACGTGTGACAAATTTCACGAAGCTACCTTGAACCGTCCTCAAGATATAAGTTGTTTCTTATAAAAAACAAAATGGCGGCCAGACAGAAAACGTAGCGTTTTTGAACCTATGTTTATTGGAACTTTTCATCTAATTTTGATGTAGGGAATCACGTCCTGAATTCTTGGAACCTTTTTTCTAAACACTCTCTCCCCTCTCTCTCTCTCTCTCTCTCTCTCTCTCTCTCTCTCTGTGCGCGCGCGCAAAGTTAATTTTTGTAGATGTTATTGTTAAAATCGAAATTAGTGTTTATCTCGTCAGCGAGACAGCTGCGTGCCGAGATTATTATTAAATTGCAACAATCACCTACTCGAACGTTGGCTATACGTCGTTATAAATTTAAGCAGCTTGCATCCAAACACAATTCACAAGGCACATTGACGTGTTGCTACTTGTGTTGTTGCAGTAAGTAGGCCAATATTTACTCAAATACGTTAACTGCAGCGAAGACTTGAAGCAAATTGTAAATATAGCCTACTTTACATCTCAGTGAAGCAATGCAATTCTAGTTCTAAATTATTCCGTAAAAGCGTTACTGTTGCATTGTAGTGAACAAGATGAAGGATCTAACGCCTATAGCAACACATTGTCACGTATGTTGCCCATTATTTCGACGGACGTTGATGGTTTGGGTTTATGATGAAACCCCTGACCCGCAGGATCGTTTCTCATGTACTAACTTCCAATTATGTCTGGGCCGCCCCCATCTTCTCCTCTGCGTAGTCCATTCTAGAACTCGTTTAGAATTTTCATTCTTTGAAGGTGTCTGTACTTTTCACTTCGATGGTTTCCATCACTGTATGTCAATGTGTATGTGTATATCTATCTTATAGGCTTCTGTAGATGTTTCTTATTCGATCTAGCCTGTTACGTCCTGATCTCATCAATTCTAGATTTAATCTCTTCGTTGCTACTTTCTTAACTGGACGTAATGACTCCAATATTCTATATTTATATTTGTTCTTATTTCCAAATAATATTGTTGCCGTTATAAACCCTCCATTGCGTTTCAATTAGCTACTGAGTATTCTGTTTTTTCTGTATAAATTCTCCCGTCCAAAATAATGAAGATAATGATCATCAATCTGTAGATGATTCATTCAACTTTCTTAACATATTAACATCATCTCTATATTCAGCCATAAGCGCTTGTTCATGTGCAAATAGTAAAGTGCACAGCCTATAATCTCCAACTGGTATTCCCACTGACGAACATTTTCATCTCCAGTTATCGAGCAGTACGTTAATATAAATTTAAAAATTAGTGGGTCCTTAAGGCATCTTTGTCTAAAACCTTTTGCAGCTCTGAATTCCGTTAAAAATTCAGAATTGCTTTTTCAAGTCGTTTTAATTCATCGTCTAATTTTTAACGTACTCGTCACAACCTACAACTTATAATTATTGCTGTGGGTTAGGTTATTATCATTAACCAGTGATTATCATAAACTGCTACACATAAAGGTTAGATTATACTAACACCCAGTGATTATCACAAACTGCTACACATAAAGGTTAGGTTATACTAACACCCAGTAATTATCATAAACTGCTACACATAAAGGTTAGGTTATACTAACATCTAGTGATTTTATAACTGCTACACATAAAGGTTAGGTTATACTAACACCCCGTGATTTCATAACTGCTACACATAAAGGTTAGGTTATACTAACACCCAGTGATTTCATAACTGCTACACATAAAGGTTAGGTTATACTAACAGCCAGTGATTGCATAACTGCTACACATAAAGGTTAGGTTATACTAACAGCCAGTGATTTCATAACTGCTACACATAAAGGTTAGGTTATACTAACACCCAGTGATTTCGTAACTGCTACACATAAAGGTTAGGTTATACTAACACCCAGTGATTTCATAACTGCTACACATAAAGGTTAGGTTATACTAACACCCTGTGATTTCATAACTGCTACACATAAAGGTTAGGTTATACTAACACCCAGTGATTTCATAACTGCTACACATAAAGGTTAGGTTATACTAACACCCAGTGATTTCATAACTGCTACACGTAAAGGTTAGGTTATACTAACACCCAGTGATTTCATAACTGCTACACATAAAGGTTAGATTATACTAACACCCAGTAATTATCATAAACTGCTACACATAAAGGTTAGGTTATACTAACACCCAGTGATTATCATAAACTGCTACACATAAAGATTAGGTTATACTAACACCCAGTAATTATCATAAACTGCTACACATAAAGGTTAGGTTATACTAACACCCAGTGATTTCATAACTGCTACACATAAAGGTTAGATTATACTAACCCCCAGTAATTATCATAAACTGCTACACATAAAGGTTAGGTTATACTAACACCCAGTGATTTCATAACTGCTACACATAAAGGTTAGGTTATACTAACACCCAGTGATTATCATAAACTGCTACACGTAAAGGTTAGGTTATACTAACACCCAGTGATTTCATAACTGCTACACATAAAGGTTAGATTATACTAACACCCAGTGATTATCATAAACTGCTACACATAAAGGTTAGGTTATACTAACACCCAGTAATTATCATAAACTGCTACACATAAAGGTTAGGTTATACTAATACCCAGTGATTTCATAACTGCTACACATAAAGGTTAGGTTATACTAACACCCAGTAATTATCATAAACTGCTACACGTAAAGGTTAGGTTATACTAATATCCAGTGATTTCATAACTGCTACACGTAAAGGTTAGATTATACTAACACCCAGTAATTATCATAAACTGCTACACATAAAGATTAGGTTATACTAACAGCCAGTGATTTCATAACTGCTACACATAAAGGTTAGGTTATACTAACACCCAGTGATTATCATAAACTGCTACACATAAAGGTTAGGTTATACTAACACCCAGTGATTATCATAAACTGCTACACATAAAGGTTAGGTTATACTAACACCCAGTGATTATCATAAACTGCTACACATAAAGGTTAGGTTATACTAACACCCAGTAATTATCATAAACTGCTACACGTAAAGGTTAGGTTATACTAACACCCAGTGATTTTATAACTGCTACACATAAAGGTTAAGTTATACTAACACCCAGTGATTATCATAAACTGCTACACATAAAGATTAGGTTATACTAACACCCAGTGATTATCATAAACTGCTACACATAAAGGTTAGGTTATACTAACACCCAGTGATTATCATAAACTGCTACACATAAAGGTTAGGTTATACTAACCCAGTAATTATCATAAACTGCTACACGTAAAGGTTAGGTTATACTAACACCCAGTGATTTCATAACTGCTACACGTAAAGGTTAGGTTATATTAACACCCAGTGATTATCATAAACTACTACACATAAAGATTAGGTTATACTAACACCCAGTAATTATCATAAACTGCTACAAAAAAGGTTAGGTTATACTAACACCCAGTGATTTTATAAACTTCTACACATAAAAGTAGGCTAAACATGTACCTGTCATATTTTTTTAGGCAAATAAATCAGTAATTCTGTTATTTTTGATTACTTGCTACACGTTTATAAGTTAATTGTTTTACGCATCAGTACGTGATCGACCTGCTCCTAACCCATTTTGTTCCCCACATCGGTCTGGTCACCTCCTGTTTGGTTTTATAGCCTACTTTCATACTTTGCCGTAAACCCTATCCAATGACGTAATAACACTTACACCTCTGTAATTTTTGTAGTTTTTGGTACATTCTTTTTTTTAATACAAATTGCAATCCTTGTCAAAAATAAAGAACGAATGAAAATTAAATATCAGTTTAGTAAAGATATTGTAAATAACCAACAATTATTTAAAACAATATTAATCACAATATTAATCTACTGTTGTTTTAATTAGCCAGCTAGTTATTACAGTAGTAATAGAAAAGATTTTAGCTAATTGTTTTTCCAATTTACACAGTAGTTTATTAACAAATAAATTACTTGGTGTTTTTTCGGGCTGAACGTGGATATCGTAGTGGACTCCGCGAACGTTGCCCGCCTCTACGGACCAAACAAATAGTACCGATTGTGCTCAGTAAAAGTTCCGGCATATTTTGGCAATGCCACAAGGCGTTCTTGAAGTCGAATAATGTTAAGTTTTAACGAATTAACTACAATCTGTAAAATAATAGTACTGTCGATAGGGTTCATTGTTCTCGAACATAATTTCAATATTAGAACAGGTAAATATGAAACAAGCGGTGAACTGTGTATCACCTTCAACCCAGCCTCGTTACAGCCCCCTCTCGTCAGGCGGTGTTTTACCAAATGAACATCTCTATTAGTATTAGGTGAGGGAGAGGTAGCGAGGGAGGGGTACGTCAACTGTCATGGCGGATTAAGCAAACATAAACACAGAGAGCACCATTGTACGTCATGGCTCAAGGTGTGAGCGCCAGATATCGCGACAGATGTGTGACAGTTTCTGTGCCCTGAACTGTACGGCTGTTACGTATTGTAACCGTCCCTTGTTTATTTGCTAAAAATAATCAATTTAATATGCAAAGCAAATTTTGAAAAGTACAAACAAGTCATAATTCATAAAATAATTAACATATTAAAATTACTTTAAGCATCCAAAACACCATTATCTCCTCGAAAATATTCCTATTTTAACCAGTAAATTTTTGAGATTACGATGCTAAACTTGTGTTCATTCACACTGTTCCACTCATATTTTCTTTGAACCACTCATCTCTTGTATGTAATATACAGGATGGTTCAGAAACGACTTTAAACTTCGTGTGCTTATAAACACTTGGTAAACTTGCCTGTTTGCCAGTTTTAGTTTATTTTGGTTACTGAATACGCTGTGTGTGGGAAACTGGTATAAAGATCCAGGCTCCAAGGCAGTGACGAGCACTGGTGCTGGGGTGTACTGCCTGTTGTTACCCTGTGGCAGTATGCGACAGTATTCCAGGCTGAAATAACGGCCATTAATGACTGTGTTCGGGAGAATTTGAAACGGGCCTTCAAAAAGACTCGTGTTCATGTTTTATCGATAATCAGGCAGCAATCACAGCACTTGCTGGTCCTACAATTCGGTCCAAGCTGGTCTGGGAATGTAGGCCTCCCAGTGCTCTGTCCCTGGAAAACCGGGTTACTCTTAACAGTGTTTCGGGACGTAAGGGCGTTGAGGGTAATGAGGAATCAGACCGACTGGATGGACTCTGATCTGTTTCTGAGTTTATCGGACCTGAGCCGGCTTTTGGTATTTCTCTATCGTTGCCCGGCTCTGCTATCAATAGGCGGATTAACAAGCAACACCAGTCAATTGCAACACCACCTTCAATTGCATTCCAATAGCAAGTGCCTTTTAAGAAAGGTTGTTCTTGGAGGACTTAGAGGGATGGTAGATATTTTAGGCACGCAAAACTCAGGAAAATCATGGGGTTCATTACAGAGCACTCAGTCTGACGGTGCACATGAATAGGATACCACGGAGAAACCAGTAAAGAAGAAGGAAACTGCAGGACACATAATTCATGATTGTGAGATTATTGCTAGAGTTTTTGGTTTCCAGTACCCTGAGAACCTCCAGCAGGATGAGTTAGTCAGTGGATTGTTGGCACTTACTAAAGGCACCAATCTGTTGAACTAGTACTTAAGAGGTTTAGTTGCGATCACAAGTAGTTGATCGCAGTGCCGAGGGTTGTACAATCTCTTCCTCTAGCTTCTAATCTAATCTAACCAATACGCTGCAGCATATTCTTCATACTTTTAATTTTTTCTGAATTCTGCGAGGTTTTAAATGGGATGCAAAAGACAATTTCCTAGAATTTCGAGATGCTCAACCCCGTTGAAAAGAAACACTCATTATATACTGTAGATACAAATTTAGTGTCATACTGCCATAACGTTACATGACCTAGTGTTCTCTTTAGTTTTATTATAAAAGATATAATGTACGAATCCATACAAAAACCTCGCCAATTTATTTTCAAGGACTCTTCCATAGTTGCGGCAATGCATACGGAATAGACTATTCTGTATTCATTGGCTGTAGGGAACATCACTGTCCAAATAATTAAAGTTGCTAACCTGTTCCACTATAGCCTCTCAAACAACCATAACTTTACTGTTAGCATCTGATGTAACAATACAGGATTGTAGAAAATCAAAATTGTTATTTAAAAAACAAGAAATTTACTTTACAACCTTTAATGGTAGTCCTGAAAATAAAAAAATCAGTAAATCTGTGTGAATAAATTAAATTTACTTTTTCATACTTAGCCGCCTCGGTGGCCTAGTGGATAGCGTACTAGGCTTTCACCCCGAGGACCCGGGTTCGATTCCCGGCCAAGGCTTGGCATTTTCATACGCTATAAATCATCCCATCGTCTGCATTAGCCCAAGTGTGCACAATAGTCGGACGTTAAACACAAAAAAAAAACTGAAGGTTAATGTTACTTTTGTTGCAGCCTATAATGACACAAATTATTCGCTTCAGGTTAAAAAATACCACTAAAACTTTATTTTCCTTTCGAATTCGCAAATAATTTTTAGTTAAAGAAAGCATTATCAGTACGTTGGGGACAAACATTTACTATTCCAAGATACACGCGCCATCGATTGTGTAAACGACAAGTCCTTCACTCTACAAGCAAGAAGCAGGAAGCAGGAAGCAGGAGAGAGTAAACAAACTAAAGTATGATTTGAAAGAGTAAGGTTTATATCTTTCATCGACTGAAAAGGATTTAAACTTAAAAGGTGCGATGTTTGGATTGAAAACAGCATAACGCTTCCTCGCTTTCATCCGAGTACAAACATGTCGGAAGGAATACAGATGAAACGGACTAATAAATACAGTGATATGGATATTTAGTAATAACATTTGCATATTACTTAGTCACTACAGTGGATTACGAATGCCATTTGTAAAAGCATTTAAATTTAAAAGTACCAAGACCAGAGAAAATATCGAGCCAGCACTCTCGAATCAAAATCAGTTGCAAATCACCTTTCTTTATACAGTATCTGTTGTAGCCTAAAGAACAAGTAATGTTTAAAAATCAGGAGACAACTTTACAATGGCTCTTGTTTCAGTTTAGTGCGTTGTTAACTTGACATGCACTAAATTAGTATAGGTCAATGGTGAATTTATTTTGGTGAGTTTATCAATGGTGAGTTTATTTTGGTTTTGTGACGTAAGGCACATTTGTTACATTTATAATTTTAATTTTTTGGCTGAATCCGAACGTTTTACAGTTGCACCTACAAAAAATGTCTATTACTGAACCAAAAATTTAAAAATCATGTAAAAAATCGTGTTTCTCTTATTTCTTTAAAACTTACTTACGATAATTTGTTAAAAAACACGACAAATTAACATAGCCAGTTTTTAACAACATAACCTAAACCTTATTATAATAAGGTTTATAATAACAGCCTATCAGCTGTTCAACGAAATCAGCTGATCTTTACGAATTAATATAAAATAACTCATCATTTAATATAATTACCAAAATTAAATTAACGGTTCATTTCATATACTTAAATCAATCAAACGTCTTCGTTGTTTCCGTAGTGCGGTGTAGTGTAGTTCCCGGTCGATCATGGACGGAAACACAGTAATTTTTAATTACAATTAATTTAATATGAGACTTGCACCGCGCAAAATATTCCAATATAAACATGATAATCCAACATCACTACCAGCCCTAAAACATGATACATATTAAAACAAAATTCTATATAACATAAGATATTTTTAGTTGATACACAATGTTTTCTTTGTTGTAATTTCTTCAACTTCGTACAGATGTTTCTGTATGTGACACACTCTTTGAATATTTTTCGACTTGATCAGTGTCCCTCCGGAGTAGGTTAAGGAAACACAATTACTTGTAAGTCTAAACTCTTGCTAACATATTGAATTTTTCTCACAAAACACTTCTTTATAATCAGCTACACATATTTCATACCCATTTATTAGGCACCAAAAACGAAGCAGATTGTGACAAATTATACAGAGTTAGTACTTTTGCAGCCGATTTTGAAAACAATAAATTGAGCAAAAACATTACACAAACTTTTTCACATTCAAATATTTCTGCAAAATGTCTGACCCAGACGGCATAGTAAAAAAAATTCTTTTACTGAACAACATAAAAATCATGTATCCTGTTTTCTCTTCTTTTTTATTTTAATTACGATAATTTGTTCTAAAACACGACAAATTAACATTGCTAGTTATTAACAACATAACCTAAAACTTATTATAACCTATCAGCTGTTCAGTGAAATCAGCTGATCGTTATAAATTAATACAAAACAACTGATCTTTTACTAAAACTACCAATACAAATGTGAGCGCTCGAATCACGCGACGCGCAAAATCCATCACAGCCAGCCCTAAAACATTATACAAGTTAAAATCGATTTAATCTGGTACGAATCTTAAAACTATACACGAAAGTGATTGTGCACGTATTATAACAGTTCAAGCCGGTTAGACTCAAGTAGAAGATTACTTTTACAGTTTTTGCAAGACCACATTAAGGAAGCAGTAACCGGGAAATGTGAGAAACTTCTAATGTGTGTCACAATCGAGTTACTGAGGTAATTAGACTCAGGTGATTAAAATTAATTACACACTTATCGTAAAATAACGAGTGGTATGGGTATTATCAAAGCGTAGTAGTAAACCAATTGTTAGTGTCAATATAACTTAGTCTTAGTCTAATTAAACGCAATAAATTATTTAAAGTATATTTTGTCATTTAACGTTCAATGAGCTGACGGTAAACTTTCCTCTAAACCACGTTGGCCGTTTTGTTTTATATTGTCGAGCCTTACCTCAGAAAAAAACACAGCTGTCCGCTTTTATCACTAAAATGGAAGTGCAATATTATTCTATAAACAACATTATTGTCTTATCACTGAACACAATATTTAGGCCTAAAGATAAAAAATGACGCCACAAGAGTGCGAGAATGTGGAGATCGTAGACTAGGCCTCTCATCGTCTACATTATAAATAATTTGTTCGTGTTTCACATACCAGTCATGAAAAAGCACGGTCTCTTTAGCTTGCTTTTTATATGTTTTATACGGTTTTTTTATATGTTTTATAAATATGTCAGAATATAATCTTATTAACTTTTATATTATCCATTCATCAACACAGTTCGAGGAATAAATCTTAAATTCATCTTGAATTTTTCTTTCTTATCGTCAGTTAGATTAATGAGGACGAGGGATCAACGTTAAGGTAAGGGGTAAAGCAACGAGGGTAACTGTGGCTCGAACGAAGAACCATGAGTTGCGCAACAGACTGACCGATGCTTTAGTCACATCGATCACCGAGCTCTCAAATCATAGAATATAAACGTTCTAGAAGCGCAGCGACCTCGCGTGCTCGATATTAGCAGCTTAAGTCCAGGTAATTGAATTATCTGCCGCTACGAACGCTGCAATCTGCAAGGACAGCGGATGAAGACGTTTCGGAAAACAGACAATATTACATATTTAACTGTAGTTGAACACTGCCGCAAGGTGCCAACAGCAACGAGCGCGTACGAAACTTTCAAGGTATCATTCTGGTACTTTTATATTCATTGTTCAAATTCAAATTTAGAACAGACGATAATAGTTTTTTTTTTATTAAACCACTGAAAAATGTAATATTATGTTTGTATATTTAATGTCAATGACTGTAAATTTTGAAATCATCGAACAACATCTATCAAAACTTTAAATGGAAAGAAAGAAAATTGTTTACCTATGCTGGGCAACGGAGAGAAAACAAACAACGAGGATTGAAATACGGTGAGGGAGAAACGTAATTTCGCCATAAAATAATATAAACAAAGGATATCTCTCGGTGCAAGCAAAGATTAAACAAATTATCCTGGCAAAATGGAAAATATACAAAATATAATTACATAATTTTATGGTACCTAACTGGATATCAACCGAGTTCCAGGGGAATGTTTGCAATTCAATTATTTCTTAAGAAATTATTATTTATCTCACTTTTACAGTCTGAGTATTTTCTGGTATCATTTTTTTTAATATATAAAAAATATTTCACAGCTGAAACAGTGTTTTGCAACAAAAACATTTAATCAAACAAAAAAAAATGTTACAAAACATTTATTCACACACTGTATACTTTGCATTCTAAAAAGTTGTATTCTCGCAATTGTCTCGCTGTCGTGATAGAAGCGACATTATTTTACTTATCTTTCTGTGCGAAACTGAATAAAAACTTGAACGTTTTTTTACAAAAAAAGAAGAAAACCAAAAGTATTTTTCTTTACCTTACCATTTTTTGAAGTTTAGAATTACCATCATAATCAGCATTAAGATCTGCATATATCAGGATTTTAAACTTTCAAATTACATTGAAAATAGTCAACGAAAATGAACTCCGACCGCTGTTAAAACTTTTTTTTATTTTCAACGTACTTTGAAAAATCAAAATGCTAATTTATGTTGTATTTAACGCTGATTACAATGGTGAAATATTATTTTCAAAAACGTTTAAGTCAAAACGTAATAGATGTTCAAATATTTAAAATGGCAGCCATTGAACGAATGGTTAACAACGAACTGATCCAAGCAATTCCAAAAAAACGATTTTTGTACAAAGTTTGAATCAAATACGACTCCTCAAAAAGTGATCAACAAGTCAAGATCGCTGCTCAATTCAAAATCCAGGACTGGGTCTTACCACGACGGCTGCTCCAATAGCACATTTTCGCTAATAAACCCAAACACAGCTACACAGCTACACAGCGTCACAGCTATTTATCACGAGTACAGCAATGGCAACAGTTAAATCTCAACCAATGCCTATATAATATGCAAATTGCAAAGATAACTTAAACTAAGGCCCATCTATCCTATCTTACTCACCATGTACATCGTGATATATGACGTACTGAATAATGGCCCCAGTTCGTTTAACTAAACACAGCATAGCACATCGCGGCATAGAATACAGAGCCTGACCTCTCTCTCACTCATTCATAACCGGAAGAAATCTAGGTCGCTGTACAACTACAGCAGCACTTCCGCACGTAGAAGTTAATTCCAAAATACCGGCTGTAAGCTTACCAATGGCTACTACAAACATTAAACGACCCGTAATTATTAATGGAGCTGAAAAATATGTAATAATTTTTTAAAAAATATTACGGCTAATTTAATCTGTACTAATAATATAATAAGCTAATTGTACTACTAAAGCTAAAGTTACACAAAACCTATTTTAATACTTGACGGGTCATTGGAAGCTGTGCAGATTTGCAAATAATTATGAAATGAACATTTTTAATGAATTAAGAATGAAATAATCTATCAAAAGAAAATACATAGTTTTGAAAACAATTTAGTTCCGGCCAACATTTTGGATGCGTTTGACATATTACTTTCAACAAATGCATGCCAGTTTTATAAGCTTTACCCCACCGTTTTTGTTTTTTGTTTTTTTAATACAAACAGCCTCTAAAATTGTATAGTTCGTGTTGTTAAGTTGGTACATTTATACGGTACGTACTTGTATCAAATGAGCAAATGAAACGTGATATTAATTTATCAGCTTATTGAATACTGTTTTTGTTTAAATGTTCCTATATCGTGAAATGAGTTGATCTGTTTTTGTGATTCGGTGTGTTTTTTTTTATGATAAGGAACAGACTTTAAATTAGAAGACATTTTCATAATATCTGTCTAGAAACCGTTGTATTTTTTTGAAACTTGTTATATCGCTAGTTTAGCGTAAAAAACACTTAATTTTTACGTTAAGTTTTTGGACAAAATAGATTATTTTTAAAACTTTTACTCTTGTTTAGTTTCGTTTAATACAAGCGTTTAGGTACAGACACTTTTTTTTTTTTTTTTTTTTTTTTTTTTTTTTTTTTTTGACGTCCGACTATTGTGCACACTTGGGCTAATGCAGACGATGGGATGATGTATAGCGTATGAAAATGCCAAGCCCTCGCCGGGAATCGAGCCCGGGTCCTCGGGGTGAAAGCCTAGTACGCTATCCACTAGACCACCGAGGCGGCTCCAGACACTTAAAAATTAGTTATTGTAGCATAATATGCGTTAAGTAATACGTAATACGTAAGTAATACGTTAAAATTACTTATTTTATAAAAAGTAGGCAGTCGCGGAACTGACAAACAGAAGTAAATAATTTTGGCATGCCTGACTGTGTACTTTTTCACAATTATTATTTAATTATTTGTATAAAAATTTAAAAGCAGGGATGGGTTTAATACTCTAAATATAATAACAAATATAATACGTATTTGTGATTCTCGGATTCAAAAATAGTATGTCATATTAATTAAATAATTTAACTACACAAATTTACAATATACACATTTTTAATATTAACACGCACAGTAAACATAACCTCAATTGAAATGATATGGAAGCAACAGCTGTTGTGCGAAATCAGCTGTTTAGAAGTAGTCACTTCGTCTTCATATATTCAAGAACGATCAAATATGTCGTGAGGTATGAGTTACGGAATCAAGCGTACCGCGAAAGGAAATGTTTATACAAAACTTTTGTTAATCGCGACTATAAAACTTTTCACTTCAAAAATTAATTGGTATCACAAAGTGGTGGTGGCTGTTTATAGTTTTCACACACAAAAAAACATAAGCCAATATAAAATTTTCATTTTATCTAAAGTATTCGGTCAGAATTATAATTTCAAAGACCTAAATAATTTGTGACTGGAATAAAAAATGGCGAATAAAGCTGAATGAGACAAAATCTGTTCATGTTACTTTTACTAACAGAAAATTCAATTATCTTCCCGGGGTTATCAATCAACAAGTGATCCCACAAGATAATGCAAAATACTAGGGCATGACACTGGACGCAAGACTGCGCTGGAAGATACACGTCAAAAAGAAACGTAATGAATTGAATCTGAAATTAAGGAAAATGCATTGGCTTCTTGGGCGACATTCTGAGTTGTCAGTGCACAATAAATTATTACTTTATAAACAAGTCCTAAAACCCATCTGGACATATGATGTGCAGCTTTGGGGCTGCACGAAAAGAAGCGATATTAAAATTATCGAAACGTTTCAAAATACAGTACTGAGAGGCATTGTTAATGCCCCATAGTACATACGCAATGATGATCTTCATAAGGATTTACAAATTGCTACAGTTCATAAAGAGGTTTGGCGATTTGCTAGGAAGCGTGAAGAAAGACTGCATAAACACCATAACATCGAGATGCTACAAGTTCTCGACAATTCGGTTCAAGTTCGGCGGTTGGACAGAATAAAACCGTTTGATTTGTACTAAGACAAGATTGATACAACTGTCACAAGATCAAGTGATTTTTGGATTTTAGAGTGCGTCATAGGATGTGCAACCAACTAACGTTTTCATTTCATAGATATTTTAATAGATGACTAAGTTCAGTTTCAATTTAATAAAATAAAAAAACCCTAAATACCGGTACGGTTACAAGAACACCCTGTATATGCTCCTATTTGTCTGGATTTGCATTATAAATTGAAACGCTTCTCTTTATATAACATGGATCAGAGATTGCCGAAGTTTGCGGGGCTGCGAAGTTTTACGTGTAAAAAAACCGGCCAAGTTCGGAATCGTGATATATAATTTAGGCCGCTCGGGAACAACATGTGTTTTGTTCAACAAGTTCGAAGGCTGCGGTAAATAAACGATGACGTCATTACTCGGTAACTTGAAACCTATTTGACCACTCTAACTACTATTTAATTCAATTAATTATAACGGTTTCTTGATAATGATTTTTAAATTTTATATCAAATGAAAACAAGTTCATAAAACTTTGTACCGTTCAACTTTGACAATAGTTTGATTGGATAATACGCATAGGCTGTTTACGAGGCGTACAGAACTAGACTACGAATTGTGCTATCCAGGACCACAAAGAGCAGACCCGGGACCACAATACGAAGTGTATAACTATTTATTAAAAAACAAAAATAAAAACCATATTGAAAAAATAAACCAAATTTTAACTCCATCAGTCACATTTTTAGAATAAAATATTTAAAAACTTGAGTCCACTAAAAGCGGCATATTCACTACAACTAGAAAGTATCTAATCCCGGTTAAACAGTAATTCTATTGCTAATTAAATTTCTTATTCGATCGCGAGCTTTGGAACGGTACGCTGTAAGAACCAGAGACGTTTTTGCCATAAAAACACTAATGCATTCAAATATATACTAGCTATTCAGGTTTTACAAGATGTCAACTATATATGAAGAGCATCTTCGGTATTTCCTTGCAACAAGAATGTGGACGAATATTTCATATCTTGGCCCAGACTTACATCACCATGTCCACTCAACCACTCAGCTCCGGAATACTTTAGAGAACGATGTCGGTTGTCCATCCGAATACAAATCTGTTTTATTAAATTTGTACTGAAGCAGCGGCCGATGGGGGCGACTTAAAAAGGGTTAAAGTTTACAAGCTGATAATCGGACGTCTTTTTTTCAAAGGAAACGTTATTTAAACTAACATTTTTTTACGAGGTTAGTTTTTCTTTAAATAAAAGGTTAATGTTTTCAAACGTAAATTTGCAGCTAAAAAATTAAAATTATTAGTGGACGCCAAAAGGGTTATTAATGAAAGTTGTAAAACAAATGTTAATAGTTACTACTGGAGACACTATAAATCTTCGTTTTTGTTGTGGAGTTAGTATCAGGACAACATCTATATATACAAAAAGCAACCTCCTGACTGACTGACTGATCAACGTACAGCCCAAACTATAAAACCTAGAGACTTGAAATTTTGAGGATACCTTCGTTTTAATATGTAAGCACGTACTAAGAAAGGATTTTGCAAAAAATTGATTTTAACCCATTAAAGTACTTACCCAGTACAAATTTAATAAACAACGAACAGTCTAAATTATAGCTAGAGACTTGAAATTTTCAAGATATTTTCTTACAACAATATCAAGGTGCATTAAGAAAGGATTTTGCAAAAATTTTATTCTGACGCCATTAAACTACTTACCCAGTTAAAATTTAATAAACAACGTACAGCCAATACTATTATAGCTAGAGACTTGAAATTTTCAGGGTACCTTCTTACAACAATGTCAAGGTACACTAAGGAAGGATTTTGCAAACATTTGATTTTTACGCCATTTAACTACTTACCCAGTCCAACTTTAATAATCAAAGTATAGCCGAGACTATAATAGCTAAAGATTTGAAATTTTTAGGGTTACCACCACATGTAGCGGTGCACTGAAAAACGATTTTTCAGTATTCACCCCCTAAAGAAATAAAAATGACGTACAACAATTTTTATTGGAAAAATATGTCTTTCGTCTGACCTTCTTAAAATGTAACATAGTCACTCTTAAATATAAGTAATGAAATATATTTTTCACCATTTCCCAAAATTCATCCCGTAAAGAGATTGAAAAGTGGTAGAAAATGTAGAAAGGGGTATACAATGTTGCATTGAAAAAATATTTGTTTTGGATCGTATATTCTAGAAATATGCTATGAAACACAAATAATGAAACACATTTTTCAAAATTTTTTCGAATTGATCCCCTAAAAGAATAAAAATGTAAAAAGGAGGTATAGTTAGAGAAAAAGAGTGTTTTCACGGCAGAAAAATATTTGTTATCGACTTTTCTTAAAAGTAAACAAAATATTCTAAAACACAAATTATAATACAAATAATTCAGCATCCCCTCCACCGAATTCATTCCCTAAAAGGACAAAATTATAAAAGAGGTTTAAATGTTTGTATTGGAGAAAAATATTTTTATCAGATTTTCTTAAATTCGAATGGAACACGTTTGAAGACAATAAAACAACATATTCAGGTTATAATATTTTTTCATATTCGCTGTGAAATAATCATGAGTTTAGATAATCACGCTTTTATTATTATATTTTTTTTATGTTTCTAAATTATTATATTACTGAAAAAGTTTGAGTTTCGTGGGCAAAGCCGCGACGGGTACTTCTTATAATTATAATCTTTGTCATAACGAAAACATTTCATAGTGAAACTGTTATCTTTTTTTTGGATAAAATTTCTCAACAGAGTATTTTTAAAATATGGACGTCATTAAATGCTTACAACTAGTTAACAAGGACGGAATAAAGGGGGGCGGAGGGAGGACCTAGTCCTACGCAATGGATGCTTCGTGGTGAGTATTCTGGAAAAGGAAGAGGTCATAACGAAAACATTTCATAGTGAAACTGTTATGGTTGTTGGGTCGTTGTTCCTCCTTATTTTTTGGATAAAATTTCTATGGTATCAACAGAGTATTTTTAAAATATGGACGTCATTAAATGCTTACAACTAGTTAACAAGGACGGAATGAAAAAGTTAAACCATTTGAACTGTGTGTAGCTCTTAGGTCACAGTCTGAGAAGTCCGAAACCCTTCACATTATTCCGATCTCAACTTTGTATGCACATGAAATTTTGTCCGTATGTACGTTTGTGCACATTGTAACGCTAATACTGAGGGTGAGAACGGGGTTAATCAAATAATTTACGTTGGTTCTTTCTTCTCTTCCTGTGTTAACTGCAACAGCAGCAAGATCTGTCTCGACTCTGGACTTGTCTTGCTATATATTCAACGAGACGTTGATGTACGAGGGTTGTCCGTAAAAGAAGGTTCCCAATACTTTTTCACAATGAAAAACATGTTTATTTGCATTTAATAATACATTTTTGGAAAGCTTACACGTTTTATATTTTTCGACATAACCGCCGTTGGGATCGATGCATTTTTGCATACGGTGAACAATCTTTTGTATGCCTGAGTCGGGAAACTCTCCCGCAGCACCGCGAAGGTAGCTTAAAACTTTTTCTTTGAGCTCCTCTCCGGTACTGAAATGCGTCCCACCTACGTGTTTCTTCAAATTAGGGAAGAGATGGTAGTCACTTGGGGCTAAGTCCGGGATATAGGACGGATGTGTGACAGTATCCCATCCAAATTAGTTGATGAGATCGGTTGTTATACGGGCGGTGTGCGGACGAGCGTTGTCTTATGGAAACAAACTCTATTCGTGAGCATGCCTCTCCTCTTGTTTTGAATCGCGCTGCGAAGGTTCCTTAACGTCTCACAGTAACGATTAGCATTGATTGTTGTGCCAGTATCCATGAATTTGCACAACAATAACCCCTTCCTGTCCCAAAACACACTTGCCATGACTTTGCCGGTAGACAGTTTTTGTTTGAACTTCGCCGGCTTCGGCGACTCTGGATGTTTCCACTGACGCGATTGTTCTTTCGTTTCTGGTGTCGTATAGTGTTCCCAGGTCTCGTCCCCAGTGACAATGGAGTCCAAGAATTTCTGGCCATCAGTTTCGTAGGCCTGAAGAAATTCGCGGGCCACATCAATCCGTTGACGTTTGTGGTCTGCTGTAAGCTGTCTTGGGACCCACTCTGCACACAAATTTTGCTATACCCTAAATGGTCTGTCAAAAATTTATCAATGCAAGTCTTTCTGACATCAGCGATCATCTCGGAGGGCTCTCAAACAGTCACCCTTGCTTCTTCCACTTACGCAATCATTTCGTCCGAAACAGATGGATGTCCGAACGCAGTTCGTCATGAAAGTCCTTCTTTGAATTCTCTGCACCATTTGCGCACGTGTTCTATGCTCATACATTTTTTTCCCGTAGACTTCACACAGTTGGATATGAATGTCCAGCGGCGCAGTGTTTTTTGCACACAAAAAACGAATCACAGAGCGTAATTCGCATCTGGCGGGAGACAGAAGAGGCAACTCCATAATTAACGGCTACCAAGCCAAGACTGAGAGTCATAGAGCGCTCGCGGAGTGGGGATTGGGAGCGGAGGAACCAAGCTGCAAGCCAAGGTCACCGAATTCCGTGTAACAACGTTCGCAGCGACTATAGCGCCTTGGGAACCTTACTTTACGGACAATCCTTGTATATATGTTGTATAGATTGTATAGATATATTACATTTTGTTCTCTTAACGTCTGTATTATACGTTAGACTAATGATAACTTGGGGTCAACGTTAACGGTAAGGGTAAAGTAACGGGAGTAACTGCGACTATATATAGCCTATATAAAATTATGGGTGGGTAGGCTATAGTGAAAAGAGAGGAAAGAAAAAATCATGTTTTCTTATGACTGTATTGAAATAAATAAAATATTTTTTAAAAAAACATTAAAATTTTCATTTATTACTTTCCTAATGTTTTCTTTGCCAGTTTATTTTACATCAGTTTCCACTGACTAGTGTATTTCGCCAATGTCAGTTATGAGCTGACAATGATTCTGCGCTATGCTTTGTCCTGATATAAAGATATGCCGTATGGTGTATATTTCCATCGCATGTTACTTTACTTTCGAAGAAAGGCACATTTGCTGATTTGTACTCACATTAAAAATCCCACTAATCTCGGACGAGATCCGATCTCACAATTGTGTACGAAGCTAACGTGCTAATCACTCCTGGCTTTGCCAGCACTGATATTTACCTAATGTTAGATTTAAATAAGAGTATGTATAATTAGGATTTAAAGCTAATAAAAACGCATATTTAAACAACTTACAGAATACATTATAATTTTGTTTAAAGTCTATTTAAATACAGTATCTTTTAATTTGTTTCTACGTTAATAAAGGCTATAGAATTAGTGGTTTTTATGTTAACGTTATGTAAATAGAACCATTTTAAAAATACTATGCACCTAAAGAAATTAAGTGATTTTTTTTGTCTAAAATACAGTAAATTTGTACTTTTATTTTATATCAGCTTTAAGTCTCAATATGTCTTAACAGTGCTAGTCCTTCAAGGTATTATTTCAAAAATTCAACCAACCGCCACCACCCACAAATTGCTAATCCGTCAGAGCTAGTTACCTAATCAAAAATTTTGAGTTGAACCTAATTACTGGTCCCATTAAACTAAGCGATACTGAGTAGGCAATTTGAAAAATGTCCACGTTGTGCCTTTGTAAGTTTTCTTACAAAATAAGTTAAAAAAGTTACATTACTAAGAAAACACCAGAGCGACCATTCCTAAGCTTACTAAAAAACATTACACTTAAAAACTTTAGTCGTAACGGGTCGATACCAAAGTTTGTGACAAATCTACGTTTACTATTTTATCTGATGGAACTCGGAAATTTGAAGTTTGGAAGATGTGTGCTCGTAAGTTCTGTACGTTATTCCATCTGGCTACTCTCGGTTTGGTATTCTAATAGCTAGGGGACCAAGGGGAATGTCCCTAGAGGGACAAGGAACTAAAACAAAAACTACAATTTTAGAAGAACGAGATTTAAATATTTCAGCCATTATTCTTTTTAAATACATTTTTAATTTACACATTGTTTAAGAGTGTTGGAATAATATTTTCTTAATGCAATTGTATTTCAAAGAAAAAAGCTAGTTGCGTTTATTCTTAGTTATAATTGTACTATAAAAATTTAAAAAAATTAACAGTGTGTTACTCCCCTTGAAATAAGTGATTAGAAATGTTGAAAAAAACAGGCATAAATAAAAAAAATACTTGAAAAAAATAAACACTTAAAAAACGTTGCACAATGCTCTATAGATTTTTTTTCGAACTTCAGTTACAAAAGTTAAAGTAACAAACTTTTGTAATATATGTCAGTGTATAAAATATCGGTTACAAAACCAGTGTAACACACTTTTATCATATAAGTCAATGTATAAAATATCGGTTACAAAACCAGTGTAACACACTTTTGTCACATAAGTCAGTGTATAAAATATCGGTTACAAAAACCAATGTAACAAACTTTTGTCATATAAGTCAGTGTATAAAATATCGGTTACAAAAACCAATGTAACAAACTTTTGTTATATAAGTCAGTGTATAAAATATCGGTTACAAAAATCATTGTAACAAACTTTTGTCATATATGTCAGTGTATAAAATATCGGTTACAAAAATCATTGTAACACACTTTTGTCATATAAGTCAGTGTATAAAATATCGGTTACAAAAATCATTGTAACAAACTTTTGTCATATATGTCAGTGTATAAAATATCGGTTACAAAAACCAGTGTAACAAACTTTTGTCATATAAGTCAGTGTATAAAATATCGGTTACAAAAACCAATGTAACAAACTTTTGTCATATAAGTCAGTGTATAAAATATCGGTTACAAAAACCAGTGTAACAAACTTTTGTCATATAAGTCAGTGTATAAAATATCGGTTACAAAAACCAGTGTAACAAATTTTTGTCATATAAGTCGGTGTATAAAATATCGGTTACAAAAACCAGTGTAACAAACTTTTGTCATATAAGTCAATGTATAAAATATCGGTTACAAAAACCAGTGTAACAAACTTTTGTCATATAAGTCAGTGTATAAAATATCGGTTACAAAAACCAGTGTAACAAATTTTTGTCATATAAGTCGGTGTATAAAATATCGGTTACAAAAACCAATGTAACAAACTTTTGTCATATAAGTCAGTGTATAAAATATCGGTTACAAAAACCAGTGTAACAAACTTTTGTCATATAAGTCAATGTATAAAATATCGGTTACAAAAACCAGTGTAACAAACTTTTGTCATATAAGTCGGTGTATAAAATATCGGTTACAAAAACCAATGTAACAAACTTTTGTCATATAAGTCAGTGTATAAAATATCGGTTACAAAAACCAATGTAACAAACTTTTGTCATATAAGTCAGTGTATAAAATATCGGTTACAAAAACCAATGTAACAAATTTGTGTCATATATGTCAGTGTATAAAATATCGGTTACAAAAACCAGTGTAACAAACTTTTGTCATATAAGTCGGTGTATAAAATATCGGTTACAAAAACCAATGTAACAAACTTTTGTCATATAAGTCAGTGTATAAAATATCGGTTACAAAAATCATTGTAACACACTTTTGTCATATAAGTCAGTGTATAAAATATCGGTTACAAAAACCAATGTAACAAACTTTTGTCATATAAGTCAGTGTATAAAATATCGGTTACAAAAACCAATGTAACAAACTTTTGTCATATAAGTCAGTGTATAAAATATCGGTTACAAAAATCATTGTAACACACTTTTGTCATATAAGTCAGTGTATAAAATATCGGTTACAAAAATCATTGTAACAAACTTTTGTCATATAAGTCAGTAGGCCTATATAAAATATCGGTTACAAAAACCAATGTAACAAACTTTTGTCATTTATGTCAGTGTATAAAATATCGGTTACAAAAACCAGTGTAACAAACTTTTGTCATATAAGTCAGTGTATAAAATATCGGTTACAAAAATCATTGTAACACACTTTTGTCATATAAGTCAGTGTATAAAATATCGGTTACAAAAACCAGTGTAACAAACTTTTGTCATATAAGTCAGTGTATAAAATATCGGTTACAAAAATCATTGTAACACACTTTTGTCATATATGTCAGTGTATAAAATATCGGTTACAAAAACCAATGTAACAAACTTTTGTCATTTATGTCAGTGTATAAAATATCGGTTACAAAAACCAGTGTAATAAACGTTTGCCATATAAGTCAGTGTAACACATTTCGGCTAACAGAGAAATTTCTGTCCGATTTCTGTATATCATAGCGACCGTTATTAAACATTACCGCAGCCATGAATAAGCGAGCAAATAAAAATTTCAAGACATAAAAATATAGTAAACAAAGATTCATTGATACAGTAATAAAACTTTAGCGGGGACAGTAGGACAGTGGAACGCAGGTCGATGTGATTATTCGTTGTACTGAATGCGGTCCGGTTTATTTTGTTTTTAAATGACGTCATGCATGACGTAACGGCCACAATGTTTGCATTGTTTGCGGCTACTCAGTAGACAATTAAAACGAACAGTAAAATGCAGCCTATATTCCGAGCAAACCTGGGCAAAGTCGGGAAGATTGTTTAACCAGAAGGTTAAAGTCCGATTTGATTGCTTACTTGAAACTTTCCAAATCGGAAGTTAGTGGATAGTTAATATTTTAGTGACTGTGCAATATTACATAGTAATATTTAGATAATTAACTGACCCAATTTTAATTTAAATCTTTATATATCCTGTATTCAGAAAATTTTAAATTTCGTTTGTGTGTTATAAAAAATACACTTAATTTTTGGGCTATTATTTCCGAAAACCATTTATTTTCAAAGTATTTTTTTTATCTAATCAGAGAAGCAACTTGTTTTCGGGATACTGTGCACTCATACATACGCAGAAACCAACGAAAAAATATTGTTTAGTTTGTAACTATTATGAAACGGTAATACGATATTACTGAATATCGAATTTTTGAGTCGACGCAAGAACGTACTGCAACAAGCTGATCGCATTGGGACAATTTACCTTTCAGCTCTTTCTGTTTTACCAGAGAGTGTAAACTTCACCAAATTCGTAAAAAAAGATGAAAACATAACAGTTTTAGAATATTATTTAAATTGAATCCAAACGGAACGTGATAGAATGTAAAATAACGCACGTCAGCAGGAAAAACTAAACCCAATCTTCTCAAAAATCACATATATTATTTCTCGAGTCAACATTACTTTTTCTCAGCACATACTATTCGTACAGGCATAAATGAGGTATCTTTACAAAGATTTTTTAACCGGCTTCTGACATTGCAAAACGATTTTGCACTAAACCTTACTGTTTGCGGAAAATTTTAACGTAAGTCACAGGCAAAACGGCCATATCATGGATGCGCATGCGCGGCATCACAAATCAGACAATATTTTTTATATTTTACGAACTTATTAATCACGAATAGACAATCCCATTACAAATGCCACTTTTTTGCATACTGTAATTAGAACAATTTTCTATGTTTACTTACAAGTCATTAAACTTATTCCTACCCGTCATACAAGCCGGGACCATTTCGTATACCAAACACATCTTTAGGACACTGTTTTTACACAAATATATTTCTGATTCTCCTTACATCGTGCATTTATCTATTGTTAATACGGACATCATAAAATACGAAGTACAATTAAAATGTCAAGATACAGTTAGAGGTTATCAAACATATCTTTTCAATTGACTAGACGACAGTTACCTATTAAAATTGCGTTTGATATCACTATAAACAAGTCGCACGGGCAAACAATTCAAAGAGCAGGATTGTATTTACCAAATGCCGTCTTTATTCACGGACAATTACATGTAGCTTTTTCAAGGGTAACTAAATCAACGAACATATTTTTATCCATTAAAGAAAATGAAATACAACAAGTACAAGATTACATTCACACATCAAATATCGTTTACGACGAGGTATTACAATGCCCCGTAAAAATTGCTATTATACTACAATGACTCATAAATTCGTGATTAATATTTCAGACAGATCGCTTTTCGATTTATTTTTTAAACATGTTTTCCTCTCTTTCCAACTACCGCCGTCATCCTAACAACTACTCTTATTCAAAAGGCTGTGTTTACTTAGAACTTTTATAGTGCGAAATTTTACACTGGTACTACTGGTACTACTGTATTGGTAAAAAAGGTGATTTAAATCGACAGTACAGCATTATAATTAAATGTATTATACACTCCAACAGATAGGTCAGAATGTAGTAGTACCACAGTTCTAAACATTTGTTTTAACACCATATGGGTCTAACAATACGGTGTTATCTCTCATCTTAGTTACATCGTGTAGTAACTTTTTTTGTAGTCTACAGTTAAGCGTTTTGAGGTTTATTGCCACTCAGTTGGCAAGACTGCGATTGGTACACTTGTGTGCTATAATGCAGTATATTGATTGTGGTCCATTTTATTTGCATGCTCTCTTTACGTACGTCCGTTCTTTTATTGTAAAAGTTCACCGGACTTTATCTGCTACAAATGGAAATGTATTCTTCCTGGATTTGCGTTGAAACTAGAAACAACAGCGAAACGAAATTACTGCAGTAAACTGTATTGACTTTGTGCAGCGACCGTGACATTTGCTTGGAGATTTTTAAAAGAGTTGTGAGAAATATCTGCGCGGTGGTCGTCTTTACAAGCCTGTAACCGTTGCTCCTAAACTGAATGGGAAGTTGATAACTGAATAAACTATTTTAATTTCTAGGTAAGGTTAATTTTATTTTAGTAGACAGATATTTTAATAGATATTTTTTGATAGATATTGATATTTTTGATATTTTTTGATAGTTTTTGAATTACCATTTAACTAGTAATACTGCATTAAAAATTTGTATTTTTTCTTCTTAAATTTCATATAACACAACAGTAGACAGTACCAAATACGTACCCATAACCTGCCTGTTTCAAGGCGTACAGATATAATTGAAGTATTTTATAGAAAACTTACCCCTTGCGGCTTCGCCCGCAATTATAATGAAGGTAATAAAATTTATAATCGATTTTCAAAATCAGAATAAGTTCATTTCAATTTAATATATTTCTATATACAATATTATACGATTTATGGCTTTCGGCCAAGACATATAGCCTATATTTTTGCTTCTCGACACTCTAGAACAGACGACATAATATAACTGACCGTGGGAGAAGCACGGAGTTCCCAAATGTATTCCTGATACTCTAACGTCTGACGCTGCTACTTATTGTCATTGTAAATGCCAACTTCAATCTGGAAGGCAGGTTATTTGGAACTATTGGGATAACATTAGGCCTACAGGGCTTTCTGAAACAGTTTCAGTTAAAATCATTGCAAATGTAAGCTTATAAACAATAATTTTGTAATAATAACAGGGGTTAAGATTTTTAAAACGGAAATACGTCTATGTCCATTTCAGTTAACTAAACCACGTTCATTCTAAATTTCATTTCAATCGGTCCAGTAGTTAATGAGTGATCAATAACAAACAAACACTAACTTTCATAATTATAATATTATATTAAGAAGTATAAAACATTATTAAAACGTCACTGTTGTACATTTAACACATATCACAAAACTAAATATTAAATAATTAAGTTGGGCTGGGTAAGTAGTATGATGGCGTTAAGAATAATTTAAAAATTTATTACTCACACCTACTAATATATAATAATCGTATAAAAATCGCATAATCGTATAATTGTTATACAATTAAAAGTGTCACAAAAGTAAATACTAAATGATTAAGTTGGATTGGGTAAGTACTATAATGGCCCTTTTTAACGTGACTAGGTCTATGTTCATCTCAGGTACCTGAGATGGACATAGATCTAATCCCATTTTAAGAATCTTAATCTGTGTTTTATTTATTGCAAAATTATTGCTTTTAATGTAACATTTTCAATTATTTTAGTTCAATTTTTTTCAAAAATGACTTTAATTTGTTACTTTGTGTTGAATTTTCAATATTAAATGTAAAAAAATCCCTACGCAGAGTGCCAGTTGTAAGGTAGTATATATATTTGTGTAATTACATTATATGAAAAAATGGTAAATATGCAGTGTAGCATATATTGGATTTTTCGATATTTTTCTTACTAAAATGCTTTATAATGTGCCCAAAAGCAAGAATCCAAAATATGAAAACACGAGAAGTACGATAAAAATCGAAAATAAAAGTGACCAACATAACCTCAAAATTGCTACCGCACGAAAGTCGGTATAACGTGTTGTACGTCGGTAAAACAATAAAAATACGTCTTAACACAGGTTTGGGTGATAAGAAACCCATTTTTTAAAAGAGTACTCCAAAACCTAACTGACGCGGTTGTTAGGCCTAACAAGGTGATGTGTGAAAAAAACTATATTTTTTTAAAGAATACTCCATAAGCTAATATGGTTGTTAGGCCTAACACGGTGATGCATTAAAAAAAACCTTTATTTATTTTTTAAAAAAGAGTACGCCATAGGTAACTGACACGGTTGTTGGGCTTAATACGGTGATGCTTGAAAAAAACTTTATATATTTTTAAAGAATGCTACATATCTTAACTGACATGGTTGTTGGGCCTATCACGGTGATGTGTGAAAAAAACCTTACTTTTTTTAAAGAGTACTCCAATTTTAATTGACACGGTTGTTAGGCCTAATAACATGGTGATGTGTGAAAAAACTTTATATATTTTTTAAGGATACTCGATAACTTAACTAACACGGTTGTTAGGCCAACACGGTGATGCGTTAAAAAAACCTTAATTTTTTTTTTAAAAAAAGAGAATACTCCATAACCTAACTGACACGGTTGTTGGGCCTAATACGGTGATGCGTGAAAAAACCTTTTTTTTAAAGAATACCTATAACCTAACTGACACGGTTGTTGGGCCTAATACGGTGATGCGTGAAAAAACCTTTTTTTTAAAGAATACCTATAACCTAACTGACACGGTTGTTAGGCCTAATACGGTGATGCGTGAAAAAAACCTTTTTTTTAAAGAATACCTATAACCTAACTGACACGGTTGTTAGGCCTAATACGGTAATGCGTGAAAAAAACCTGATCACAGTTTTTGCTTCCGTCGTACACGGTTTCAATAAAACGATAATTTTTCTTTATTAATGATGCAAATATTGCCGCACTTCGAACACGAATACGATTCTTTAAAGATGCCAAGGTTAATAAGAAATTCGACAACACGACCGTAATTCTAACCTAAAAACTGAAACAGAAGCAAATCGCAAAGTTCACAAATAACGACGTTTCATTAACAAGCACAAGCACAGTAATAAATCATAAAATTTAGTAATGCCTGTCAGATTCTGTATCGCGCATGAGTAATAAGTACACGTACATAACAAGAATACTTATGTCCGGTAAATCAGAGAAGGAATAATAGTATCTTCAATACAATGTAAACAGTAACATCGTGTGAGTATAGTTCCGTAAAAATTGGCTTAAAATCGCTTGTATTCTTAAAAAAATGTTTTCCGCGGGTGATCAATTAAAATTAATAAGTCAGACATTAAGAGTAGCAGGAATACATTTGGGAACTCCGTGCTTCTCCCACGGTCAGTTATATATTGCCTGTTCTAAAGTGTCGAGTAGCAGAAGTTTATACGTATTGGCCAAAAACCGTAAATCTTACAATATTGTATACAGAAATATATTAAAGTTATTCTGATTTTCAAAATCGACTATAAATTTTATTATGTTTAATGTATATTATGATTGCGGGAAAAGCCGTGACGGCTAACAGCTAGTGAATTACGAATAGCACTAACACAAATAGCTGTTTATCAGGTTACTTCACCAGTTCCTCACGAAATACTTGCTAGAACTAAACAGAGTACTGTACCAGTGCAAACAACATGTAACGTTATGTGTACTCTTATAACAGTATCTCTCTGACTTTGTTTTACCTAAAACGACGAGATGCCGCAGGTAGGATGGGCATGTTTGTAACCTACAAAGTGAGAAAATACAGTGGAAATTCATCCCATCACCATCTTACAGCACGAAAGTATCAACAGCTTGTACAGATGCGGGACTAAATAAAGATTCCGAAGAAAGATAACACAAACAGGCACTTTAAGATTCTTAAAGATAACATTATTATGTTTATAAGAACGTGAATAACGCCTCCGACAAGAATAGAAGTTGGGGGAACCCAGAAGTAATAAAATTTGTTCTCACCCCTCACGGAAGGGGGACTCAGCTGGCTTGTCCAACAAGTGATGGAAAGCAGTTAACGACCATCCACTACGACGGGAGCAAGAAAGCATTTTATTGCCCAGTACTGCCTGGATTAATTATGGTTATTTAGGCAATATGGGGTAGTCCTATGTTAAAGTAATACGCCAAAAACCGTCACATTGATGAGCAAACAGCTGATTTTGAACAACACTTGTTTCGTCGTTATGTTAACTTTCAAGTTACGCTTATAAAACAATTTAACCATTAAACGGATCTGAACATTGACTTGCAACAAAGTTTCTAATGAAAACTCATATTTTCAGAAACGCGTAACCACTTGAAAATAAGTGTAACAGGTATTTAAAAACAAGAATTAATACTGAATAATCAGCAATAAACTAGTGATAAGTGCAAGATCCAATAAAATGCTAGATAAAGTCACGAAAAAATAATCATGGCCTGAACGCATACAGGAAATAATTGCCAGGTTTAATTCAAGTGCATGAACAATTAATTATTAAGATAAAATTACTACTCTAGATTTCAATTCGTCATAAATGTAACCAATAGTCACAAATTGTCTAAAAGTTAAGAAAAATGTATTTTCAAAATGCAAAAAAATGGTACAAAAAGGGTTAGCCTAAACACATACAGCTGGTAACTACTTCATGGTTTTAAACAATTCCAAAGGAAGGAGTTTAATTGTAGAATCACGCCATTCCTTTAAAAAAAGAAATGTTTAACTTTAAAATTTTAAATTCAAGTGGGTAATTTGTATATTGGAAATTATACTTTAAACACAAAATTTTAACGTGAGAGACGGTTTTACAGAACTTGCATTTTCTTCTATTGTATTTAATAAAGTTAGGCTAATTGATTCCTTACTAACTGAATCCTTACTTGCAAAATTCTGGTGTGTCCAGCGACAAACTTACCTGCAAAAAAAAAACAAAAAATGTTTAGTAATAAAATAATTTAAAATAAATCTTGACACATGAATTATAGATTATTTTTGAAAATATATTCTAAAAATTAGTTAAATTTATCTTAAAGGTCAACGGTTTAACCAAAGTCCACGACCTGTCTCCTACTACTTTCTTTGTAACTACTTAATCTGACAGAACGAATGAATTGTCGCGCTCCTTGCAAGGGTAAAAATTCTTTTCAAGTAAGGTGTTTAGGGGTAGTTGACAAAGCAAAACCATGAAAATTATAATTTTCACGCATGCCTGCCCGTAGCAATGCCCCTTGCCGGTAAGTTGCTGGAAAACATCTGTTCCGATACGTTTGGTTCCTTTATAAAAATATACAACAGAATCTGGTTAGAAATAGCGACAGAAAAGTTAAAGTATCGGGAGATTATAAGCAATGAAAAAGTATTTTATAGAAAACGTATTTAACTGCGTGTTGGGGTTTTATACACATCTGTAGAAGAACTATGCGAGTTTACAATATCATAAATCTCAAACGCTTACACAAAAGAACATAGTTAACTACAGATTGTTATTAGTCCATGTTATTGACACTATGACTCTCTCTCCCTCCCTCCCTCTCTCTCCCTCCTTCCCTCCCTTTCTCCCACTCTCCTTCCCTCCCTCTCTTTTTAGAGGAGCTTCGTGGCTCCTCTCGCTCTTTAGCTATCAACAAGATACACAACTCTGAACTCCAATATTTCGCACAAAAAAGTCCCATTTCTTGAATCACCCAATGGAATTATTTCCATGGCAGACCTGTGCAATGAAAGTTGTAGAATCAGTCAGTACAACTCAAATGTTAATATAACTGATAATTTAACACTCCGGAAAGTACATTTTAAGAACTTCGATGAAAACTTACAAAAACATTTCACATAAGTAGGGTTGCATCCCATTTTTGGGCTGATCTTGTCCCGGTGTCCTGGCCGGATTCATGAATATCTCGGTTAGCGGTCTAAAATGAAATAAAAACTAAAATAAAATAAAATAAAAAGTGAAATAATAACTTAACAAAAGTACTAAGAACGTACGAGGGTTGATCAAATATAAACGAGACTGACTTTCTAAAAACTTTTCCGTTGGACATTGGAAGGGTGGGGTTTCAGGTAGCCTGGGAGGTTTGGGACGGGCGTAGACGGGCAACATTTCCGTTCGGACCCTTCAGTATAAAACTATACAATGAGTGAGAGTGAAGTGCACGTTTCCGTGGAGCAGAGAATTATTATTAAGTTTTTGGCCAAGGAGGGGGTCAATCCGACTGAAATCTTTCGTAGATTGACGGCTCAATACGGGAACAGGACCCTGTCAAGAGCTCGCATTTTTGCTTGGCACAAGGAATTCGCCGAAGGACGGGAAGCAGTAGAAAACCTGAAGGCCAAATCACGATCGTCGGCCGGGAAGGTAATGGCCACTGTATTTTTCGACAATCAAGGCGCCTTTCACGTCGATTTCCTCCATCAACGACGCACAATAAATGCACAATATTATTGCGATGTTTTAGAGGCAGCAAAACAGTCTTTTCGTAGGAAAAGGAAATCTAAACCGGCGAGAAACGTCATTCTTCTTCACGATAATGCCCGACCACATTCGGCGAACGCTACGAGGCTTAAACTCGATCAAATTGGTTGGGAACCAATGGAACATCCCCCATACAGTCCAGACTTATCACCCTGCGACTATCACCTGTTTGGGCCACTCAAAGAGGCGCTTGGAGGCCAGCGTTTCGAAGACGATTCTGCGGTGGAGACCTTCGTGCTCCAATGGCTCAATGAACGCCCGAGAACTTCTTACGAAGATGGAATTAAAAAACTTCCAATCCGGTGGGAAAAATGTGTTACTCGTGCGGGAGACTATGTAGAAAAATAAGTTGTATCAAGAATAATTTGTAAGTAAGCAATACATTTTTTAAAAAATCAGTCTCGTTTATATTTGATCAACCCTCGTATATTTAAAACTTCAACTGTTTGTGCAGATACCTAAGATTATTAAGGCTGGCTGTTAGTAACATACAACTACGATTCAAAACAGAATATTAATTCGGTTGGCAGTGATCAGCATATCGTCAAATCAGAAAAGCGACGCCTGCGGAAAATGAAAAGAATATTCTCGTTATTGAATAATACTTGATGAGAAAAATGTTTGATGCGAGAGTCAATTGCAAGAGCTTCAGTGTTGTGCACGGTTTTCCCCTGCTCAGATTGCTATGAAAAAATAAGGTAATAAATATCATTTTTGAGAAAATCATGAACGGTTTGTGAACAAGACTTACGTGTTTTCCTAATGAAAGAATAATTTAGCTAAGTTTAAAAGGCATACAATAAAAAAACTTTTTTATAGTTGTCTAAAAATACGCCATTTAGTAACAAATTTCAAAATTTTCGTGGGGTTAACAATGGAATGTTTTTGTCTAGTGGGGTGTTCTCCCCTCTCCCCAATTGGTAAGTCTTTTGTCCCGGTTTCACTCTTTGGAAATATGACAATCCTACACATAACGTTGTTAGGCTTGAAAATCGGTAAAAAAAGATGTTTACAGTTTTTAAAAGAGGAAATTTTCGAAATATCTATCTCTCTCTCTCTCTCTCTCTCTCTCTCTCTCTATCTATCTATCTATCTATCTATCTATCTATCTGTGTGTGTGTGTGTGTGTGCGCGCGCGCGCGCACGCGTGTGTTTCAGCAGCTCTCGCTCGTTGTAATTGGCACGAAAATCGATTGTTATAATAAAGCTTTCAGAAAGTTCGTTACCCAGCAAAATCCATTGAACAGTTTTAAAATGGGGGGGGTTGGAAGTAAAATCCAAATCGTTACAAAAATCATAACTTTTTATACTTTTTTGAAAATCGGGTTTCCATTATCGTAATCAGCCTTAAAAATCTACATAAATTTGCATTAATAATTATCAAACTCCATTGAAATTCAGAATATTAATATTCAACGGCCAGTCAGGTTTCATTTTTATATGTTCAGTGTAATTTGAAAGTTTAAAACGCTAATGCAGCTTACTGATAATGAATGACATTGTGAAATCAGATTTTCAGAAAAAAGTACGATAAAAAATATTTTAGGAAATTTAATTCAAGTCGTATAGCCTATCAGTTTGTAGACTTACTAGCCCTTAAAGTTCTGCAGTATTAATGTTCCCACTTTAAAAGAAACTGGTTTATTTTCAGTATGAGTAAACAACACGATATTCGACTGAGGAGAGAACAATTAATGAAGAAGTCAGAAATATTTACTTATACGAGATTTGCAACGATATAATCCTGCAAAGTTGTGTGTGTGTGTGTGTGTGTGTGTGTGTGTGTGTGTGTGTGTGTGTGTGTGTGTGTGTGTGTGTGTGTGTGTGTGTGTCCTACCAACAAACCCTGATTTGAATTTTTAAAATATAACACAAACGTTTTGTACTTTTTTTTACTTTATATAATACGTCTGTCACCTTTCAATAACCAAACAAAATAACTGAAGTATCGCAACTTGCCAAAAATTATCGATTTGAATGTTGTCCGCAGCAAATATCTAAGAAACATGATTTCTATGTAGGCCCTACTAAATACCATACAATGAGAATGTAGGTATACAGAGGTAGGCTATTTTTTCAAAACTTATTTTAATATCTGAAACAATTTTCGAATTATGAATTTATAAAAACAGAAATTTACATATCATTGACTATAGAGTCTGTAAATGTGCGTGCGGATTTCTTTTGTGACATCTTCCGACCTGTTCAATACCGCAGTCTACGTTTATTTAAGAACACAACGCTACCGTTACTGGAATGACAAGAGTGTTTTATTTTTAATTACACTTCTGCCGTCATTTTGTGCGAAACCAATAAGAATCAACGCGAGATACACGGCTGCAGAGCAAACAAGTCGGTAGTCTGTACTATTGGGAATTGGGATCAGCATTAGAGTGAACGTGCGTAGCGAACGACACGATCCGCCTTTAAATTCCCTCTTATCGCGAACAGATTACAAGTCCTACAGATAACACACATTACAAGTTTGCAGTTTATAGTCGGCGGGTAAATTTGACTGCAGTTGGCACTACTGTACATAGGCCTACAGTAGAGAGTACCATACAGTTCGAAAATTATATAATCTTACCGTAAAACGAGAATGCTTATTATCATGCTTTACGCTTACATTTAATTAGCAATTACGTAAATTAAGAATTTTATTTCAGTTGCAAAACGTGGAAGAAACTATTTAATATTTGGAATAAATAAGATAATCATTCGGTCATCTCTATTAATAAAGTAGTGAGCGTGTGTGAATTTTTTAGGTGACAAAAGAAGGTAGATTTTTAATTGTTTAATTAGATCTTAAATTTAATATTACCTTAAAATTATACATATTCGAGGTGAAAATGTATGAATTTCACGGGCAATGTTGTGTGAGGACTACCACTTTAAAAATAAAAAAAACAAATATGCATCTGATTCGAAAAAGCGTATTTAAATTTAATCATGTGAAGTTATTGACCGATCAGCTGTCCCGTCTTCTTCAATTTACTTACTATTAAAATCATTTATCGAAATGTATTTTATAAAACAATAATGTAATAAAATTTAATCATGTGAATTTATTGACCGATTAGCTGTCCCGTCCTCTTCAATTTACTTACATTAAAATCATTTATCGAAATGTATTTTATAAAACAATAATGTGATAAAATTTAATCATGTGAATTTATTGACCGATCAGCTGTCCCGTCCTCTTCAATTTACTTACTATTAAAATCTTTTATCGAAATGTATTTTATAAAACAATAATGTAATAAAATTTAATCATGTGAATTTATTGACCGATCAGTTGTCCCGTCCTCTTCAATTTACTTACATTAAAATCATTTATCGAAATGTATTTTATAAAACAATAATGTAATAAAATTTAATCATGTGAATTTATTGACCGATCAGCGTCCCGTCCTCTTCAATTTACTCACTATTAAAATCATTTATCGAAATGTATTTTATAAAACAATAATGTAATAAAATTTAATCATGTGAATTTATTGACCGATCAGCTGTCCCGTCCTCTTCAATTTACTTACATTAAAATCATTTATCGAAATGTATTTTATAAAACAATAATGTAATAAAATTTAATCATGTGAATTTATTGACCGATCAGCTGTCCCGTCCTCTTCAATTTACTTACTATTAAAATCTTTTATCGAAATGTATTTTATAAAACAATAATGTAATAAAATTTAATCATGTGAATTTATTGACCGATCAGCTGTCCCGTCCTCTTCAATTTACTTACTATTAAAATCATTTATCGAAATGTATTTTATAAAACAATAATGTAATAAAATTTAATCATGTGAATTTATTGACCGATCAGCTGTCCCGTCCTCTTCAATTTACTTACTATTAAAATCATTTATCGAAATGTATTTTATAAAACAATAATGTAATAAAATTTAATCATGTGAATTTATTGACCGATCAGCTGTCCCGTCCTCTTCAATTTACTTACTATTAAAATCTTTTATCGAAATGTATTTTATAAAACAATAATGTAATAAAATTTAATCATGTGAATTTATTGACCGATCAGCTGTCCCGTCCTCTTCAATTTACTTACTATTAAAATCATTTATCGAAATGTATTTTATAAAACAATAATGTGATAAAATTTAATCATGTGAATTTATTGACCGATCAGCTGTCCCGTCCTCTTCAATTTACTCACTATTAAAATCATTTATCGAAATGTATTTTATAAAACAATAATGTAATAAAATTTAATCATGTGAATTTATTGACCGATCAGCTGTCCCGTCCTCTTCAATTTACTCACTATTAAAATCATTTATCGAAATGTATTTTATAAAACAATAATGTAATAAAATTTAATCATGTGAATTTATTGACCGATCAGCTGTCCCGTCCTCTTCAATTTACTCACTATTAAAATCATTTATCGAAATGTATTTTATAAAACAATAATGTAATAAAATTTAATCATGTGAATTTATTGACCGATCAGCTGTCCCGTCCTCTTCAATTTACTTACTATTAAAATCTTTTATCGAAATGTATTTTATAAAACAATAATGTAATAAAATTTAATCATGTGAATTTATTGACCGATCAGCTGTCCCGTCCTCTTCAATTTACTTACTATTAAAATCATTTATCGAAATGTATTTTATAAAACAATAATGTGATAAAATTTAATCATGTGAATTTATTGACCGATCAGCTGTCCCGTCCTCTTCAATTTACTTACTATTAAAATCTTTTATCGAAATGTATTTTATAAAACAATAATGTAATAAAATTTAATCATGTGAATTTATTGACCGATCAGCTGTCCCGTCCTCTTCAATTTACTTACTATTAAAATCATTTATCGAAATGTATTTTATAAAACAATAATGTGATAAAATTTAATCATGTGAATTTATTGACCGATCAGCTGTCCCGTCCTCTTCAATTTACTCACTATTAAAATCATTTATCGAAATGTATTTTATAAAACAATAATGTAATAAAATTTAATCATGTGAATTTATTGACCGATCAGCTGTCCCGTCCTCTTCAATTTACTCACTATTAAAATCATTTATCGAAATGTATTTTATAAAACAATAATGTAATAAAATTTAATCATGTGAATTTATTGACCGATCAGCAGTCCCGTCCTCTTCAATTTACTTACTATTAAAATCTTTTATCGAAATGTATTTTATAAAACAATAATGTAATAAAATTTAATCATGTGAATTTATTGACCGATCAGCTGTCCCGTCCTCTTCAATTTACTTACTATTAAAATCATTTATCGAAATGTATTTTATAAAACAATAATGTGATAAAATTTAATCATGTGAATTTATTGACCGATCAGCTGTCCCGTCCTCTTCAATTTACTCACTATTAAAATCATTTATCGAAATGTATTTTATAAAACAATAATGTAATAAAATTTAATCATGTGAATTTATTGACCGATCAGCTGTCCCGTCCTCTTCAATTTACTTACATTAAAATCATTTATCGAAATGTATTTTATAAAACAATAACGTAATAAAATTTAATCATGTGAATTTATTGACCGATCAGCTGTCCCGTCCTCTTCAATTTACTTACTATTAAAATCTTTTATCGAAATGTATTTTATAAAACAATAACGTAATAAAATTTAATCATGTGAATTTATTGACCGATCAGCTGTCCCGTCCTCTTCAATTTACTTACTATTAAAATCTTTTATCGAAATGTATTTTATAAAACAATAATGTAATAAAATTTAATCATGTGAATTTATTGACCGATCAGCTGTCCCGTCCTCTTCAATTTACTCACTATTAAAATCATTTATCGAAATGTATTTTATAAAACAATAATGTAATAAAATTTAATCATGTGAATTTATTGACCTATCAGTTGTCCCGTCCTCTTCAATTTACTTACTATTAAAATCATTATAATTCTATGATCTAGAATACATACAATAACTGAACATAAGATTACAATAAATGTAATGATTATTGCAAAATGTTCGAGGTAAAAATAATTCAGGCAACACTCTTAATTATAAAGAGTTTAATTGTCTGCATGACTTCCAGGTGAAGTTTTATTGCCGTAGCTCATCCATTTTTAGAAATTTTCGAATGAGAGCTCAATCGATGTGACGTGCTGTAAGCAGAGTTTTGAGCGTACTGGGCTTTCACCCCGATGACCCGGGTTCGATTCCCGGCTAGGGCTTGGCATTTTCATACGCTGTAAATCATCCCATCGTCTGTATTAGCCCAAGTGTGCACAATAGTGGGACGTTAAACACAAAAAAAGTAGAGTTTTGATAATGTGATGTGTTTATTAGCTCTCGAGATAGGCCTATATCGAAATTTGCAAGCAACGATGACGACTTTTAAACAGTTCATGTATGTTTCACCGCGTGTATTATTCAAGGTCTTATTTAAGGATGTGTGTTGTAAGGCCTGTTACGTAAGTATTTGTAAAATTAAAAAAATCGTTTATAAGCCACTTGAATAACCGATAGAGCCAGGCTTTTTGGGACCTGTTTTTACATTTTAAACTCATATTTTATATTTTAATATTTCCATTTTATATATTTTACTACGATATACGCAAGAAATTTTTGTAAAATAAGCTAACTGGAGTAAAAAAAGGCATTTTAATGTTACAAGTTTCCGCTAGGAGCTCTGCACGCTCTGTAGCTATAGGAAGGCGGAGTGAACATGATTGACATGTTGACACGTTCGGCAATCGTTCAATAAGAATTATCTTCACACAACAGTTTCTACCTATACAATCTTTATTCAACAATCTCGCCGCAGTTACAGGTTACAGGGTTGCCTGGTTTTGGGGAAATTTTACCACAGTAGGGAAATTGTATGCATTTTAGTACCGGAGGAAGCATACTAGGACAATCGTACAAGTGGTGAATTACTGGGGATTATTTTAAATAAAAAATAGGTGATGTATTAATTTATAAAATCATTCTGGATTTTAACACAGATTTCTTATAAAGTAAACTGAATTTTAGTGGGATTACATAGTTGAACGCTAAAAACAACGGAGTATTAACTCCTGTATTTTTACCGAGAAGAATGCGCAAGATCGCAAAGTTTCGAAGAGCTCTTGTATTTCGAGAACACAGCAATACGATTCTTACAAGCACTGCAAGTGGGCAGAGGTAATCTTGAGTAGGCTGGGCGATAAACTGTTTCGTTATGCTAACGGGCAAAAGCGACAGTGAAAATATGATTTGTAATCCCTTACGATCTTACAATTCACGGCCTTATCTTTAGGCTCAGTTTTATTTATGGAAAAGTTTATTTTGCAGAAAAACTAATGGTCAGATTGTAGACGGACAAAATTCGATTCGACAATTTTCCTGCCTTCAAACGATACAACAATTAAGTAACGATTTATTACTTTCTGCGTACCTAATATAAATATTTCACAATTTTTTTTTTTTTTTTTTTTTTTTTGTTTAACGTCCGACTATTGTGCACACTTGGGCTAATGCAGACGATGGGATGATTTACAGCGTATGAAAATGCCAAGCCTTGATCGGGAATCGAACCCGGGTCCTCGGGGTGAAAGCCTAGTACGCTATCCACTATACCACCGGATATATTTCACAATTATTAAAACCAACAACCAATAGATGGAATGCTAATTAACGAATTTCTGCAACTTGCAACTGTTCGTTTTCATAATTAACTGAAAAAATAGTAAGATGTCGGAGTACTGCGCGGGACTACTTTCTCGTGATATTGCGCGCCCTTAAAATCCAGCTTCACAGCCTGAGTTTATTTACGATCGTCACTAATTATGGTTTACGGCGTTGCGTGGATGTGTGTGTTGTTACCGCTGTATACTTATGCATATGTATATAGGGCGGATTATAACAGGGTAACGCGCTAACATTTTCTGTATTCTTGTAGCCGACGATCTGATTATCTTCTTTAAAACCTAGACACGCAACTCGCTCATGTGTTACGTCGTATTTTTTCCACATTTACAGTAGGATACATACGGTTTTTTTGAAACCCACAAACCCACACACACACATACACACACTCTTTTGTATTTCCAAACACTTCTACCTACTAATGAGCCCGTGCGACTTTTCATGGGAAAAAGAAACGAATAATATACAACAATGTACAGCGAAACGTTGAACAGTTTTATAGCTTCTCTTTATAAACTATTATATATATATATATATATATATATATATATATATATATATAACTATAGTATATATATATATATATATATATATATATATATATATATATATATATATATATATATATATATATATATATAAAATATATAATATAATTATATATGGCGTATGAAATATGCAACAATTGTCCTTGTTGGCACAGAACGAAAAGGAAAAGAGGTTAGGACGTTTTTTGTGAAATCGTTATCCGTAACTGAACATAAAAAGTATGAATTTTGTAAATAAAATAATCCAAATAATTCCATTAATTACCATAATACACTAATCGTAACTCAAGACTTATATTTTAAGATTACTGTAGCCTACATATTTGCTTAAGTATAATCGTTGCAAAACCACATATACCTATTATTTCTTGCCAATATGAAAGTCTGTTAAAAAAGACGTTATATTTATATTTATTATATTTATAATATAACAATAATATAATATAATAATAATATAAATATTATTATATTTATTTATATATTTATTTATATTTATGACCTGTATGACGAGTTAATAAAACAATGTCATTCATTATATTTAGGTTTAATAAAATAGGCTCACTTTGTTTTACTTTCGTATTTAAAAGTATAACCTATAATATTAATGACTGTAATCTAACTCTGTAACTTACTGAAATATTTACAAATACCAATCCAGACTTTACATACATACCTGAATTACCTGTTTTACTGGAAACGAAATCTTTTATTTAATAACATTTAAATATTAGAACTGGTCTCACCCACTCGGTCAATAATTATTTAAGTCTTGGATACAGTAATAATTTAAATATTACTTTCAACAATGTTTTTTTAAGCAATCAGCTGTTTTTGTACACACACAATTATTTGTCACATATGACTGCATTGTGCTGGCACTCTCACGGGGACACTAATAGAGCAAAGACGGTCATTGTTGTCAATTTTTAAATTCTGTTCCAAAATTTTGCGCTTAGTTTTTACTGGTACCTTCGTAATTCGTAATAAACTAGAAATCAAAAGTGTTAATTAAAGTTATCAATGTAACTTTTATGTAAGCTAAAGGAAATTTTAAAAAATATTTAGAAATTAATCATAACCTTTAAACGTAGAATGAACTTCTGTACTCAATCTTCTGTACATATGAAAATATTTTCGACTTAATAAGGCATTATGTAAGCGTTTTAAGGCCAAATTATATTCCAATGTTTTTTCTTGTTTTTTACGAAGTACTTACTGTAGGCCTGTAAGTACTGGACCGACAATTTCGAAATTGAGTTTTATTGGCCTTATCCGCAGACACGTTCCCGAGTACTGCTTAGATTGTGTTTGTGTTTGTGTGTGTGTGTGTGTGTGTGTGTGTGTGTGTGTGTGTGTGTGTGTGTGTGTGTGTGTGCGTGTGCGCGCGCGTTTTCCCCAATACCTCAGATATATAAAAATACATTTTGCAAGCCTGTTTAGCTAATTTTGAAAAATACAGGTTATGCTTTTCTGCCAATTTTCTGTTTCATCGTGATAACTCTTAAACCAGATTGTATGTAACACCAAGCCGCCTCGGTGGCCTAGTGGATAGCGTACTATTCTCGGTGAGGGCTTGGCATTTTCATACGCTATAAATCATCCCATCGTCTGCATTAGCCCAAGTGTGCACAATAGTCGGACGTTAAACACACAAAAAAATGTATGTAACACCCTAATTTTGCTCTTATTTACGGGCGAGACATGAGCGCCCGTAATAAAATAACAAAAACCTTAATAAAACAATATCCAGTACATTAAATAAGAGGAGGTTTGCGTCATTTTTGTCAAAGATCTTTCTCCCTAAAGCGTTATTGATGGGAAAAGTAAAATGCACTTAGGTCCAAGTTTCTTCTGTTAGCAGTTAAACCAAACCAATGCACTCCTCATCAAACAGCAGAGCAGCAGAAGGATAGCAACACGTCATAAGTGGAGACGGATGTCACCAAATGATGTGTAAACAAACGCAGTAAATGAGTTGTTTATTTTGTTGTTGCCTGGAAACTTTTCTATTTATGCGCATTTCATGGCATCCAATAAACACTCGAAGCCTGCGCTCAGTGTTACCAACTGCTAAAATAATCAATCTCCAGCAACAAGTCACGGCTGTCCGGGATGTCATAACCATCACCTTTTTAATAAACATGAATACTTTATTTTTGGCGTTCAAACGAAATATCACTGGATATTCAATTTACATAGCGGTTCCCACAGTTTTGTCACTCGACCCATTTGCAGCCAGAAATTTTTGTTCGCTACTTTTACTTAGAAAGTTGGGTCACGTGACCACTTTCTGCTTTTGTATTTTTTTCTGATTTATAGCATACTTTCGAACCGTACTTTGTGAAAGTAATTCAATTTTTATTTGATTATCGTTAGGCAATCTGCTTTAACAGATTTTTGGGGGGGGGACAATAATAAAATGGGAGACAAATTTTGCTAAGTTTTGCTATTGCTACTTTTGCTACTCCACTACACTTACAAAGTATAACAATTACACACGAAATGTGATGTTTTTGTCTTATTTTACTTTTTCAAACGCATTTTTCCTAGCAAGATGTCACAGTTCCAGTAGTAGCCGAGCCCGGCACGGTTGCATTTAACCCTATCGCCCTCTTCACATTACTTCAAAAAAAAATATGCTTTGTGTGTAACGTTGCTGTTGGTAGTAAAGCAGTCTTTGTGGAATTCCACGAAATATTTTTTTAGATATTTTCAATTTTCAATTTTTTTGCACTCGAGAGAACACTTAAAATAGTTTTCAGCCGTCTGCCCTATCGCGACCCACTCGAATTGTTCCCATAGTTTCGGAACCGCTGCTCTACATCATTGAAATTAAAGCTTAGATTACTTTTCTGCGTTGTTTGGAATAAACGTTTACCTGTATGATTTCATTGAAATTTGACTTGTCAGACTTGTTTGGTCAATCTCTATACATTATTTTAATTTTCGAAAAGTTTTTATGAATCCCTATTTTGCAAAAAAAACTGTTAATCGATTTTTATCAAAATCAGTTTTAACGATTTTGATAATATTTTGCTTAATTCTTATCCATAAGTAGCTGTTCTTAATTAAACAAAACGTAGCGTATAGTAGTACCTTCCAAAAATACCCGGTGTAGTAGCTGCTGAAAAAAACCCTGAAAAATCGACCCAGATTTTAAAATTGGTTTAACAGATTTTGCTAAAATTTTGATCAAATATTAACATTTGAAACTCAAGTCAGTGTTGAAAATTTGAAATAAAAAAAACCAGAACAGGCTCAAGTCGAAAATTAACAAAACAGAAATAAATCCTCACCACATTCTGGTTTGTTTTTTTCTGATCCAGGGCATACTTTGAACCGTATTTTGTGAAATTAGTTCGGTTTTTGTTTAATTATCGGTTGGTAAGCTGCTTTATCAAGGAGCAACATAATTAAACGGGAGAAAAATTCTGAAAAGTTTTGCACCATTTAAGTCAAATTTTATTAAACAACCCTTCAAAAAGTGATGATACAGTGAATAGCGCTCACTTCAAGGTCCCGGGTCTGGGTTTTACATCATGGACGCTGGTAACATTCACTAATAAAGAATTTATTTTTAAGCACTAGATTTTTGAAGGTCCCATTAATGATAATCACCGAACTACACCAATACATACGTACGTAATTATGAACTACTATCGGACCTGATAACAGCGTTTTTTTTATTATTAGCGTATTTCTATTAGAGCGGTCATCATGGTAAGACCCCCCCACCCGGGATCTTGAAATGACCGATCCTGACCTCTAAATAACAACGGCGGTTCATGTTCATATTTTCAGTGTAGATTAGATTCAAAACTAGAGGAAGGGATAATACAATCTCAAGCACTGCGATCACCGGATCTATTGTGCAACTAAACCTCTTTAATACTAGCTCAGCAGATTGGTGCCTTTAATAAGTTCTAACAATCTACTGATTAGCTCATTCTGCTGAAGATCCATAGGGTCTTGGAAACAAAAAGTCCTAAGCTTTCAACTGGCAAGAGCCTCACAATCATGAATTATGTGTCCTGCAGTTTCCTCCTCTTTTATATTTAACCTACACACTGTTCCTCCGTGGTTCGTATCTATCCTGTTCATATGCATCCTCAAACCACAGTGCCCAGCAATGAGCCTTATGATTTTCTTTAGTTGTGCTCTATCATTAGTTGAACCTTCCTTAATAGGTTATCCCATCTTGTCTGGTATTGCTTGTTAATCCACCTATTAACAGCAGACCCGGCCAACGACAGAGTAATCCCTAAAGCCGCCTCAAGACCGATAAACTCAGATGCAGATTCCAGTTCAACCAGTCGTATTGTAATAATAAATTAAAATATTTTCAAAGCAATTTTAAACTTTAAAATTCATATTTTAATGCTGATTACGATGGTGTATTTATAATCACCAAAAAATATTTTGGAAAATTACTTCGATCACGTCATCAGGTCTATTAACAGATAATCAAGTAAACATTTCATTAAATTAACATTATTATATTTGTATTGTGTGCAAATTTACACGTAAAGCGATGTTTACGTGTATTTTTAAATCTGTTTGTTTACCGCGAATACAAAATGAGTTAATTATGAAAGTTTAGAAACAAACAAAACGCGTAATTGTAATTGTATAACGGCTCTTACACTCGTTCATGTAAATCAGTTTATAATTAGTTATTAAACAGATTTCATCTAATTAACGAGGTTTATAATTAATTCAAAGTTATTTAATGCGAATTTTAATCGGAGTTTCACAATTGCAGGTGGGGCTAATTTTCTCTCCATTGTAAAAAGTTAGGCAGCCGGTAAAGTTCTGCAGCATATAAATCTGTATGTAAATTAACAAAAGTAACTGATATTTGTCCGAATTTACTGATCTAAAGTACTGCTTGGATTTTCACGTAATTTTCCATTGGACGCTTATTTAAGATACTGGGTCAGGTTTTTTCTAATAAGTTCATTCGTAAAATGGATGTAATAATTGCATAATGTTCGCATTAATTATTGCAATGCAAATGTAACCTGTACAGGCCTGCCAACAGAAGCGTACGTAAGTACTACGTTATCGATCGATCTGTGGTATTCATAAATCATTCTATTATAAATTGTTTTCATTATTGAAACCTAGCCAATGGACCACATATTTAAATAATGACCTATTTTCTTCCGTCTAGTAGTCTTCACTCACCTCGTAAACGCTACCGCAGTTTCGAAACATCACTGTTTCATCTTCAGGCCGCAATACAAAAGATCAAATCCGTCTGTAGAGGTCGTCACAACACTAAACACAATTAACATTTGTTTTGGCCAAACACAACCGTGCAAAACGCAGCCTAAACATAGTCCAGACTGCTATGTGCGTTTTAATAAAAATCGTGTAATTGTGTTTAGTGTGTTTTCAATGTTTTGTTAACTTTGTGACGACCTCGACAGAGTGATTTGATGTTTTGTATTGCGGCCTGAAGATGAAACAGTGAAGTTTCGAGCCTTTACGAGCTGAGTAAAAAGATCACTAGACGAAAGAAAATACGTCATAATCCTAATTATAAATTGTTTTTAAAATTTTTTTATTTTATACAGCCATCTATGGACTACAATTACACAATTTTCTTCCTTGTTAACCCCTATTTCATCCTACGCCAGTACGCCTTCATTCTCTGGCTCATTCTATGACGTTCCGCCTCCGAAACCACTCCCCTCCTTCCTCTTGGATACTCTTCAGAGATATCTTTCAATTCAGCAACAGCTATTTTACTCCTACACGTGTCCCTATTTTGTACCTCTTCAGCGCTCATTCCACATCTAGTCAGATCCTGATGGACTTCTTTAAGCCATGGAATCTGTGTTTTCCTGTTTTCCCGGAAAGTCAGCACTCGGGTTTCATCCTGTTGATGTGCCCCTAAAACATCAGTCTCCTCTTCTTTATTGTAATAGTGATTTTTTGAAACCTTTCATAAAGCTCTTTTTTTGATCGCATATGGAACTTGAACTCACCATTACTCACTCTTCTCGGTCCCAAAATCTTCTTCAAAAAATTTCTTTCCTTCTTTTCGATCTCCGATAGTCCTCTTCCAGATAGTGACTCTGCCGCATACAGACATTCAGGTTGAACTACTGTTGTAAGATATTGGATCCTCATACTGATCTGAGCACGATGGCGTAGGGCTCCCAGAATCCTTTGCTCTACTTGGACCATAACATTGGCCCCGGATTGAACCGGCTGGGGTACTATCTTCCGTTTGTTTCTTCATCATGTTCAGTTGTGTGAACGTGTGCTTGTGGGACAGGGATGAACCCCATCCAATAATAAAACCAAGTTGGTAAGACCTGGAGTCAGCTCTTCCGCCCTCGAAGCCATTGGGAAATATTTCCCTCTTCCGCCCTTGAGGCCGTTGACCATTTTTCACCCGTAACTCTAGGCAAGAGGCCTGTTGGTCCGCGGGAGGTATTTGATTTCCCTGCTACTACCCATATCTGGGAGGCACTCCCCTATTCGCCACCCGGGGATGCGTCCTCTAGGGGTTACAGGCTACCCCGAGGATATAAATTGTTTATTAACATAACCTCAAAGTTTTTCATTGAAATTAACGATACATGTTAAAATAAGCACGCATATCTGTTTCCCGGACATGATGGAAGCGATTTTTCAAAAAGTAACAATATCATATCACATAATCAAATAAGCCAAAACTTTTTGCATTAAAAAAATCTTTAAAGTAATTATTTTTAAATTTAATTTTTGGAAAATTGATTTAAATACCATCGCAATCAGAATAGAAAACTGCTTGAATTAGCCAATTTAAGTTCATTAATTTGTGCAGTTCTTAACGCTGATTGGTGGAATCAGATATTCAAAAAACGTATCTGATAAGAAAATGTATTGATTTGCCGCTATTTAGAAAGAGATGGGCGGATGTTACTAATATATTTAGAGGGCGATATGGAGGAACTTAACCAAGCTTTTACCAAAATCAAATTTGTTGTCTAAGAGCTTTTATAACATTGCACCGAAATGTTATATTATTAAAATTAATATATTACCTACTACATTTATACAGTAGAAATTTTAACAGTCCCTCAAAACTTTCTAGATGTTAACACTGATCACTTTCCGTAATGACTGCTACAAAGCACTTTCCTTCGGAAATATTGCATCAGGTGCAGTAATACTTCACTCCTTTCATGCAAAATTACAATAATTCTATAAGCCTATTTGATAATTTCTGTTTTTTTAAATTTTTTAAATATCGAAATGTTATTTCAAAGTGTACATTTAAATGTTAAAATTGTTCCAGGTTTTTGAAAATTTACTTCCATAACGTCAACGTACGAGACAGTTGCGTGTATTGACTATTCAGTATATGCAAAGTTAACGGAACATTTCAGAATAAGAAACAATTGGGAACGTTGCCTTCAAGACAGTTGTAACGTAATGAGGAGAGAATGGGAACAACAAGATGGGAAAAGTGAACACGAAAACAATTCTTGGGAGAGTAAGAGGTCGTTGAAAAGTTGCAACCTTGGAGAACAAAACTTTAGACGCGGTTGTAACAATGGTTAGGTTACACGGTTAGTACCGTGCGAGACCGCCAGAGAGCATTGCTCGGCATTGTACTGACTCGGCATTCTGTGTAGTCAGATATTCCTTAACGTTGAGAGGAAGTAAATATTGACTCTGGGCGTTATCACTTCTCTTATCGCTGGAGTCGGATTAATATATTCTCAGGCGGGAAAAGAATCAAGAATCTCCATTTCTTCTGCGTTGCTGTACGGTATATCACGTGATAGCTACTGCAACAAGAATGAGCTTAGCGTTGTTCAAGCCGTGACCTTGACTACAGACTTGTAGCCAAAAGCAACAACAATGACATTCGTTTGCTACTGTTATTATTGAAGCGAAGCTTTGACGAGAGGAGTGAATAGAAAAAAACGTCCGCCGAACGAAGAATGTAACGGAAATATGTAAACGATTTTCGTCTTTCTATTTATGTATCTTTCTTTTTTTTCCTCCTTTTCTATTACAGCACACGCTTATTATATGAAAACGTGTTGCTTAGGTTTCGGTATTTTTCCTTAGTTGAAGAACACGACGTGCACATTTTAACCGTTTATAATACATTCGAAATTAATATAAACGTCTATAATAATTGTTAATATTGCTAGTTTTTAACAACATAACCTGAAATTTATTGTAGCCTATCAATTTCAATTTCGCTTAGATTGTGCGCGCGCGCGCGCGTGTGTGTGTGTGTGAGCGCGCGTGTGTACCAGCATATACAGCAAACGTTCGTCCGCTATTAGCTTCTCTTCCGTCGGTAACAACGAGTTCCACACTTTTATTTCAAATTTTTAGGTTCAAAACTGAACGTTGTAATATTGTCTTGTTAACAGCAAAATCCTTAAATATGATACCCTACATCTTCTTCTTCAGTCTTCATAGTTAGGCTAAAGTTCCTTCATCAATCACGGTCGACAATACAACTTTATCATCTTTAGGGTCTTCCGATACTCAGCCTACCACTAGACGAGCAATACTTTCTTCGTACTACCAATGAATACAGAATATTCTAAAAAGGTCAGGCCCCATGGTGAAAATTCTAAGCTGAATATTAGTTAAGGAGCCTTGCACCGAACTGCGCTCAAGTCGCCGGGTGTAGAGAAAACTAAAATAATTAATTCCAAAATATTCGATAGATTAAGCAGCGTGGTCGTATGAGGCAGTCACCACTGAACCTAAACATCGGCCCGAGTTGTCTCATATCCCTTTAAAACAACCTGGAAATTTGTGCACTACTCGAGCCAACGACGCTGAATGGTGCCCTTCTCAAACATTCTTTTTAAACCGGACACCATTTAGTCAACTATAAGACTTTAGTTCAGACGCTGTACACGTTCAATTTAAAAGGCAAATTAGTAAATTTTATTGCTTAAATTTAAACTGACCTTGAAAAAAATATTAGGTCTGGATGGTTTCATATTATCTTTCACAGGGAAGTCTAAGGAAACGTAAATCCGTAACAAACATTAGGACAATTGAAGTAATGATACTCATTTCCCATTTAGAAACTAAAACACTTATAATTAATTACATAATATACTTATTGTAGAATATTGCATACAATATACTCTTGTTGACAGGGGTGGTGAAAGTTGCAGATTGCATGTGGAAAAGTAATATTTTGGTCGGAAGAAGAGAGAAATAATTTTACAGTCCCGATCAAAACGGGATGAGTACACATTACTGCTAGCGCATCCTGTTGCCCGGCCGCTGATTTAAAGGTTTTCAGTCATCAAAAAGCGTAGATTATCCCCCTACACCTCTGACCTTTTTAGAGTATTCTGTGTTCACTTTTCCGGTTAATTACCCAGTCAACATGATCTTGTCCTGATGTTTTTCGTTTAACTCACTTTTCTCTAGATCTGATAGATTTTGCTTAAATGAAGCATTTATATTACTCATATCTTCATTTGTCGCTTGAGTTTTCAAAGCTTCCAGGTATTGTTTCGACTCAGTACGTTGTAATATTTCCCTCATTAAAGAAAAACAAAACGTTATCGTTTTCCTAAAGCAAGGCTCCGGATAGCAAATAAAACGACCTGATCTCATAACAGTCCATTTTACTGTTTATACGCTAGAGATGCGATAAAACCCTTACACATGCCTAAATTTTGTTTCAAACAGTTGCATTATTCGGACAGCTGCATACCCTTGCACTGTGCAAGCTTTGTCCGTCACTTAATCTCGCCCAGCTACGTTGCACAATTTAATTTAATAACTTGTTTCACGATAATCGTAGCGTTAAATGATTCAATTCGCTATTATTATGTTAACCAATGTGTAAAATAAATTAACTGGTCACAATGTTTGAGTTGAGGTAACGCTACACAACAAACAACAAACACACAAAATAAAGTACAACAAAGTTGTAGTAACAGGATGAATACAAATGTTACAAATATTACTTCTCTCTCTCTCTCTCTCTCTCTCTCTCTCTCTCTCTCTCTCTGTGTGTGTGTGTGTGTGTGTGTGTGTGTGTGTGTGTGTGTGTGTGTGTGTGTGTGTGTGTGTGTGTGTGTGTGTGTGTGTGTGTGTGTGTGTGTGTGTGTGTGTGTGTGTGTGTGTGTGTGTGTGTGTGTGTGTGTGTGGGGTCAAATTATAAGTTTTTGTTATTTCTATTCCGCTACAAATTTAAAAAAAAATATATAGACCTTGACTGATTACAAATACATACGTCGTGTTCAGTTTGGCACCAAGTGTACAAGTCCTAACTGTAGTCTAAGTGTTCAGTATGGAACTAAATTTTTAACTTCTAAGAATAAATTTTTTATTCGGAACTAAAATTTTTAAGTCCTAACAATAACGTTTGGAACAGAAGTGAATAGGTTGTTGGAATTGAAGTTAATCGGTCCTAATAATACATGGTACGTTCGGAACTAAAATTCACAGGTCCTAACAACAAGTGTTTAGTATGAAACTGAATGTATACCTCCTAAGAATAAGTGTTCTATTTGGAACTAAAATTGTTATGTCCTAACAATAAGTGTTCAGTATTCAACTAAATTTATAACTCAATGTTCTATTCGGGACTAAAATTGATAGGTCCTAATAATAAGTGTTCAGTATTCAACTAAATTTATAACTCAGTGTTCTATTCGGGACTAAAATTGATAGGTCCTAACAATAAGTGTTCAGTATGACACTAAATTTATACCTTCTAAGAATAAATGTTCTATTTGGAACTAAAATTGTTATGTCCTAAAGATAAGTGTTCAGTATGAAACTAAATTTATAACTCAGTGTTCTATTAGGGTCTAAAATTGATAGGTCCTAATAATAAGTGCTCAGTATGAAACTAAATTTATACCTCCTAAGAATAAGTGTTCTATTTGGAACTAAAATTGTTATGTCCTAACAATAAGTGTTCAGTATGAAACTAAATTTATAATTCAGTGTTCTATTCGGGACTAAAATTGATAGGTCCTAATAATAAGTGTTCAGTATGAAACTAAATTTATACCCCCTAAGAATAAGTGTTCTATTTGGAACTAAAATTGTTATGTCCTAACAATAAGTGTTCAGTATGAAACTAAATTTATAATTCAGTGTTCTATTCGGGACTAAAATTGATAGGTCCTAATAATAAGTGTTCAGTATGAAACTAAATTTATACCCCCTAAGAATAAGTGTTCTATTTGGAACTAAAATTGTTATGTCCTAACAATAAGTGTTCAGTATTCAACTAAATTTATAACTCAGTGTTCTATTCGGGACTAAAATTGATAGGTCCTAATAATAAGTGTTCAGTATGAAACTAAATTTATACCTCCTAAGAATAAGTGTTCTATTCGGAACTAAAATTGACAGATATTATCAATAAATGTTCGGCTTAGAATTGAACTGGTGAGGTCCTAATACACGGTCGGTTAACCCCTCAGGGGGGGGGCTGCAGACTAGCTGCACCTATTGAGAGGATTTAGACTTCGCGGTCTAACACACACTTACACTTACAACACTACACTTACGACTTTAGTACTTTACACTCACACTTACATTTAGGGAGGCGATAATAGCCTCAATGTACTTTTCGCCTTCAAAATAAATAAATAAATAAAATTTAAAAAATTTATATTATATATATATATATATATATTATTTAAAAATTAAAAAAAATTATATATATATATATATTATTATTATTATCTGTGCATAGACCCTGTTGGATCACGCAAAGCACTCCGACTCGTGTCTTTTTCCTTCTAATCCTCCACACCTCCCTCATCCTGTCCCCATGGATCCTCTTCCGCTCCTCCGTCCATTTTACCCCTGCTCTCTTTGGGATTTCATATTTCATTCTCTGGGACCTTCCAACCGAGCATCTTTCTCCTGTATGCGCGCCTGTCTTCAACATCTGTTGAGTCTATTCCTGCGTCATGTAGGTCTATTCTGACTTGTGCGATCCACGACGTTGTTGATTTGACACCTTGTATATACTTAAGGATTCTGTTGGCAAGTCTCGTTGTTGGGAGTCTACTGATGTGTCCATAGAACCGAAGCCTCCTTCTTCTGATATCTGCTGCCAGGTTCGATATCTTCTTTGTAGTCTTCCGGGAGTGCAACCTGTATCCATCTTCTGTTAATATATATATATATATATATATATATATATATATATATATATATATATATATATATATATATATATTCTATTACGATTGGATAAATTTACAAAAAAATTGGAATCGTTTGTAATTGCAATTATTTTTATAATCTTGTTATAAATATTTCATGATTTGGTTCAGTAAAAATAATGAACTGACCAATGTGAAGGGACCAATTTGTTAATGTTAACCCTACAATTGTGACTATGATAGATGTAAATCTTTAGTCGATCCTATTAGGATTGGTGTAGTTTTGTAATTTAATGTTAAACATATTAAAAATTAAAAAAGTTATAGTCTACAAAATTAAAACTTAATGGAGTTAAAAATAAATAATTACTTATTTGTTTTCGTTGGCGAACTTAATATGCAAAAAGTCAATTACTGTATTGCATAACAAGACGCCTACAGCCCTTTCACTGATGCGATGTTAATTACTGTAGTTGTAAATAACATTGGACCCAAATCTCGGCGTAACAAAGGCTTAGGACACGTCAAAGTATTCGGAACGTTTAACATCAAAGCTAAATATTTATTCCACTCATCGTCGCGGCGGCTGTCCGCTGCATGTATAAAATAGTATTAAATTCGGTAATCAGGTGTAATAACGTAGGATTGTTATGTTAATTGTGTTTAATTGGACAGCAACGGGGCAAGTTTAGTACTCCCCAGAGCCCTTTTGGGCCCCCGAGACCCCGCCTGGTTGCCTACGATAATTGCCCCCTGCTGAACCTCATTATTGATTTGGTTCAGCTTAATTCTAAACACTTGCTTTGCAACAGAACACGGAAAATTATAGGTCCCCCAAAAAAAACCCTTAAAAGTAAATGATCGCGGCACCCAGCTGCCTCGCTGACGTGATGGAAGCGAATTTCCAAAAGTTATTTTTTATCCCCATTTTTTTTTGAAATTCTAATTACACCGTAATAAACAGCTTTGAAACCTACATATACGATTTGGTAATTTAAAAATTTCGAATGCAATGAAAATACGAAAATGAACCCTGACCGCTGTCAGTACTAACTTCTTACTTTCAATTGATTTTGAAAATTAAATATTCTAACTTATGCAGTTTTTAACGCTGATTACAATGGCGAAATCAGATTTTCAAAACTATTTAAGACAAAAAGTTACGATTTTTTAAAAATTTGAAATAACCGCCATTTTGAAACTGATGAACATATTTTGCTCTTTAACGAATTTGTCCAAGCTATTGTCAACATAGATTTTTGCGCCAAGTTTGAATGTAAACGGGCTGAAATATGCAAGTTAACTGCAGTAATTTAATTCTCCGGTATTTCTATTTAACTGCCACGGTAACATAAATTCTTTAATTCTTTTCAAAATACTAATCCACAGTGATTCTAGCTGCTAATGTTTTAACATGCATCACGCTTTAGGGCTGGTTATGTCGTCGCGTGAAGCAAATGCACAAATTGTATATTGGTAGTGAATAGTAAAAGATCAGTTGTTTTATATTAATTCGTAACGATCAGCTGATTTCATTAAACAGCTGATAGGCTTATAATAACTGTTAGGTTATGCTGTTAAGAACTAGCTATTTTATAGTAAAAGGTCAGTCGTTTTATATTAATTCGTAACGATTAGCTGATTTCATTAAACAGCTGATAGGCTATAATAACTGTTAGGTTACGTTGTTAAGAACTAGCTATTTTATAGTAAAAGGTCAGTCGTTTTATATTAATTCGTAACTATCAGCTGATTTCATTAAACAGCTGGTAGGCTATAATATGTTTTAGGTTATGTTGTTAAAAACTAGCTATGTTAATTTGTCGTGTTTTCGAAAAAATTATCGTAATTAAAATAAAAATAAAGAGAAAACATGATACATGATTTTTATTTTCGGTTCAATAACAGAAATCTTGTTTTCCTAGTTCAGGATGGAACACAGTAAAACTCATGAAATTCATAAAAGAAAAAAGTTTGAATGAAAATCTAACGAAAATTATACCTACCATCGTTAATTTTCCAACATAAAGACTTATCAGATAGTCTGTGTCTAAAGATGCTATATATCTTCATCAACACCTTTATTCTTTCATTGAAACATTGAGATCTTATATTGCAGATGTATTTTTTAAATTCAATTCAATTATTTCGCTAAAATATTCGATTCGGGACTAGGATACAGACAAAAAACAACGGAAAATTGGCCTAAATTCTCAAAACCGGTTGGCACCATAAAAAGATGCTTAACCAAAGATGCCAATGTACCAAATTTCAAATGAATTTCAGGTTCGAGAGTAAACAGAAAAAAATAAAACTCACGCCGGTTCAGGCTATACTTTCGTTTTACTATCATACCGTGTGTTCATTGATTTAACATTTATTTACGAATCTACGTGTATGACCGAAATTTGAACGAATCCTGATTAAACGTTTTTGAGAAATTAGGCCGACTTGTTAGTTTTTGGTCGACAGCACCTGAACAAGATTTCGTGAGGATATTTTTGGTAAAAATCGTTATAGAAGATTTTGAGACAATTCATCTGCACGCCAAATGTCATCGGAATCGGTCAATTAATTCAGCCAGACGTATAAATGAACAAACAGCCAAACAAAAATCACTTTTTTGAACTCACGGAACTTGAAAGGATATATCCAGCAAAATGTAACAATATTTTCTGTACGAATTCTCAACGGTAATACGAATTAAAATTAAATAGCTGACTCAGTTATTTCTTGGAAATGGAGCTGCCATCATGGTAGACCTAGAACTGGGACCTAGAAATGAGCTCGATCCTGACAACTAGATCACTTTTTGAGGGGTCGTTAAAAAAAATTCAAACTTTGCACAAAAATCTATATTTGTAATACCTTGAAGAAGTTCGTTAACCAGCGAAATTCGTTCAACAGTTTCAAAATGGCGTTTGTTTCAGATCTTTTAAAAATCGTAACTTTTTGTCTTGAATAGTTTTTAAAATATAATTTCACCAATTTAATCAGCGTTAAAAACCGCATAAATTAGCATTTGAACAACTAAAATCGGTCGAAATTAAGAAATTAATAAGGGTTCAATTTTTGTATTTTCAATTACTTTTAAAAATTTTAATTGCTAACTCTGTACATGCAGATTTTAATGCTGTGCATAATGGTGAATTCAGACTTTGGAAAAAGGTTTAAGATTTGAGGTTCGCTTCCACCACGTAAGCTAGACATTATTATTTATTTTAAACTTTTTTTTTATTGTAGACCGATAATTTTCCGTCAATTCTTATTCGGGAAACAATTGCAAAAACGCAGAAAACACGAAGGCACGTTGTAAGCGAAAAGAAACATTCCCAATAAGATAAGCCGTGGAAAAAAGGAACATGTTAACCGAGTGTAACACAAAGAAACACGATACACGGCGCGTTATGCATGCAACACGATAAACACTAAATATGTGAAACATTCTCATTTGCAACGTGTTCGCGGTAGCGTGTATTCTTCAGAAGATATTTCCCATCAACTGGGTCAGCCGGGTGTTTGTACCTAAATTAAAATCACGGAATGAACTGGAATCGGGAACAGTTAATACATTTTTATGTTACCGCATCCTGCATTCATCATGCCGGCAGCCGCTGCAAAAGGATTTGCAGTATTTATGTTTACAGCAGTAGATTTAATACCGAATCTAATATTTGAACGGGAACGCGATTTGCAATGATTCGTTCAAATGTGAATTATGAAATTCGATAATCGGAGGGTTTAATGGGAGGAAATATTTTGTGCTTTATTAAATGGTTTCAGGTATATTTAATTGCATTTTGAACAATAGACTACGAAGCTATAGACACGACATAGGCTATGCGCTAATATTGTTCAGTAAATAAAATATTGTTCAGTAAATAAAAATTCAGTTTTAAAAAAAATTTTTTTAGAAAAATAAACTTAAAAAAATTAAATTTCTCACTGAACCAAAAATAAAAATCATGTATCACGTTTTCTCCTTTTGTTCGAAAACACGACACATTAATATAGCTAGTTTTTAACGACATAACCTGAAAATTATTATATATTATACAGCTGTTTAGTGAAATCAGCTGATCTTTATGAATTAATTTAAAACAAATAATCTGTTATTCGAACTACCAATATAAACTTCTTCGCAATTTCCGTAGTGCAGTGGTTATCACTTGCGCCCTCACATGCACAAGGTCACTGTTCGATCCCGAACGGAAACAGAAAATTTCAATTCATCACAACCAGCCCTAAAACATGATACTTGTTAAAAAATTGATATCTCGGAAAAACAATTGTTGGATTATTACAATAAATTTTGTAGTAAATGGATAATATAACAAAACATGTTTTTGCACATTGTTCACCGTATACGATCTCTGTAGCGTAAGTAGCCTATAACGTCTAATGCAAAACTGCTCCCGCGGCCTGAGCGGAAATTTCTAGCGCATGTAGGAGAATTCCCATCCAGCCCCATCCAACAGTCCAATAGTACAGAGTCGGCCAATCTGAGTCTACAAACTGTTCCTACTCAGCTATAGTGAAGGAAAAGGAGAGAGTTGTGGTGGGATTCGACATCTCTCTCGCACATTTTCTCTCTCTCCCTCCCTTTCCTCCCTCTCTCTCTCTCTCTCTCTCTCACACACACACACACACACACACACACACACACACACACACACACACACACACACACACACACACACACACACACACACACACACACACAGCTGTTCAACAATGTTGAAACGATGAAAGCTTAGATTATTATTTTTCTGGGTCAAAATCAGCTTTAACGATTTTGATCATATTTTGCTGAATTTTTATCCACAAATAGCTGTTCTTATTCAAACAAAACGTATAGTACCCCCTTCCAAAAAAACCCCCGGTGTAGGGGCTGCTGAAAAAACCCCTACATTTTCAAATTGGTTCATCAGATTTTGCTCAAATTTTGATCGATATTAAGATTTGTAACTCAAGTCAGTGTTGAAAATTTGAAATAAAAAAATCATAAAAAGTCGAAATATAAATCCTGACCACATTCTGGTTTGTTTTTTCTGATTCAGAGCACACTTTTGAACCGTATTTTGCGAAATTAGTTTGATTTTTGTTTAATTATCAGTTGGCAGTCTGCTTTAAAACAGGAGAAACAGTCTGTCACGTTTTGCACTGTTTATGCGAACGGCATAGCGCTTAATTGTAACGCCAAACAGCCTTGCCGGTAAATTTCGTAATTACGTCAGTGCAGCCCTTCTGTAGACTGCATAAGAGAAGAAGCAACAAACGCGAAGCAAACCAAAGTACAGACTGAAGATAGTGCAGACTAAATACAGTAGTTGCAACGTTTTGGCCAACTTTACAGGCCTCGGGTTGCAATAAGTTGAAGGGATTCCTCGTCACGTCTGAAGCCCCCACGACAAGATGCGAAGTCACGTTCGTACTCCCCTCCCCTGCGACGTTTAAAACCGTAATTTGATGCATTTTGGTAACAACTGTTCCCGCTAAATCTATCAAAGGAATATTTTTGCATATGCTGCTGAAATTAACTGTAAAACGTTTTAGTTTGAAAACTCTTCCAGAAGGGACGAGCGTGCGATTTAAAAATAAGAACGAAATAATTGTAATCGCGTCACGCCGTTGTCTCGCTGACGTGATTGTAGCCTTTTCCTAAAAGCCGGCCTACGTTTCTTTCTTATACCATTTTTTAAAGTTCTGACTTCACCATCATAATCAGCATTAAAATCTGCATATATCAGCACTTTATACTTTCGGATAACACTGAAATAAGAAAATTAACCCTGACTGCCATAAAAATCCATAATTTCGGATTTTGGAAATTCAAAATCTAATTTGTACAGTGTGTAACGCTGATACGATGGTTAAATCGGATTCTCAAAAAAAAAGTTAAACAAAAAAATTATGAATGTTTAAAGGTTCCAAATGGCCGCGATTTTGAAACTTAAACGAATTTGCTGGTTGAAGAACTCGTCCAACTTATTGCAATAATCGGTTTTTGTGTCACACGCACACACACACACACAGAGAGAGAGAGAGAGAGAGAGAGAGAGAGAGAGAGAGAGAGAGAGAGAGAGAGAGAGAGAGAGAGAGAGAGAGAGAGAGAGAGAGAGAGAGAGAGAGAGAGAGAGAGAGAGAGAGAGAGAGAGAGAGAGAGAGAGAGAGAGAGAGAGAGAGAGAGAGAGAGAGAGAGAGAGAGAGAGAGAGAGAGAGAGAGAGAGAGAGAGAGAGAGAGAGAGAGAGAGAGAGAGAGAGAGAGAGAGAGAGAGAGAGAGAGAGAGAGAGAGAGAGAGAGAGAGAGAGAGAGAGAGAGAGAGAGAGAGAGAGAGAGAGAGAGAGAGAGAGAGAGAGAGAGAGAGAGAGAGAGAGAGAGAGAGAGAGAGAGAGAGAGAGAGAGAGAGAGAGAGAGAGAGAGAGAGAGAGAGAGAGAGAGAGAGAGAGAGAGAGAGAGAGAGAGAGAGAGAGAGAGAGAGAGAGAGAGAGAGAGAGAGAGAGAGAGAGAGAGAGAGAGAGAGAGAGAGAGAGAGAGAGAGAGAGAGAGAGAGAGAGAGAGAGAGAGAGAGAGAGAGAGAGAGAGAGAGAGAGAGAGAGAGAGAGAGAGAGAGAGAGAGAGAGAGAGAGAGAGAGAGAGAGAGAGAGAGAGAGAGAGAGAGAGAGAGAGAGAGAGAGAGAGAGAGAGAGAGAGAGAGAGAGAGAGAGAGAGAGAGAGAGAGAGAGAGAGAGAGAGAGAGAGAGAGAGAGAGAGAGAGAGAGAGAGAGAGAGAGAGAGAGAGAGAGAGAGAGAGAGAGAGAGAGAGAGAGAGAGAGAGAGAGAGAGAGAGAGAGAGAGAGAGAGAGAGAGAGAGAGAGAGAGAGAGAGAGAGAGAGAGAGAGAGAGAGAGAGAGAGAGAGAGAGAGAGAGAGAGAGAGAGAGAGAGAGAGAGAGAGAGAGAGAGAGAGAGAGAGAGAGAGAGAGAGAGAGAGAGAGAGAGAGAGAGAGAGAGAGAGAGAGAGAGAGAGAGAGAGAGAGAGAGAGAGAGAGAGAGAGAGAGAGAGAGAGAGAGAGAGAGAGAGAGAGAGAGAGAGAGAGAGAGAGAGAGAGAGAGAGAGAGTGTGTGTGTGTGTGTGTGTGTGTGTGTGTGTGTGTGTGTGTGTGTATGTGTGTGTGTGAGAGAGAGAGAGAGAGGGAGGGAGGGAGGGAGAGGGAGGGAGAGAGAGCGAGTCACGGGAATCTGGCTTGTTGTGGAATGTTTTCTGCTGTCAGAGATTCGACGAGGACAGGATGTACCTGCTAACATGCAGCATTACACCGGAAATTCTGGTTGAGAAAATGATGACTTCAGGGCCAACTGGATTCGCTGCAGTGGTCGTGAAGAGGCTGAGGAATGAAGATCAAGAAAGAACAGCCAACGCTGAAGACGGATAGGCAGACAGTCCACCTACCCGCGAAGTAATGCCTGGAGGCGGTTCCATGGGGTGGTTTGTAGAAGAGGAATGCTTTTGGTCGTTTTTTAGTGTGTAGCAATAATACAGTATATCTTGAGTCCCACTCTCTGGGGCGCGACACCCTATCCCAGGTAGCCTATGAATGATTTGTCCATATTTTTTGGCATCAAAAAAAAAAAACAAAAAACACACACACACAATTTTAAGGACATCCTCAAAAACTGATTTCGAGGTCAGGATCAGTGTTCATTGCAAGATCCCGGGCCTGGATTTTTTGCTCATTTTTCCAGTTGAAATCCGCTTGTAAAATTAAAAACTGAGCTTGCGTAAGGTAAAAATAATCAGTACAGAGAAAGTCTAAGAACCTTCACAATTTTAAAAGTGTTATCGTAAAAAACTTACCAGTTAGTGACTTATTTTGAAAACTTAATTAATTTTACACAAGGTAATATTGTTAAGGAATTAAGAGAAAGAATGTGCTATATTAATAAGTATTAAGTGAAAGGAGGCTAGGCTACTTAGTATTTACTTTTTACATAGCAAATAAAAATAATCAAAAATGTTTTTTTGTAATTACTATAATCGATTTTCATGATTAATTACAAATCTGAATGGTTCAGTCAAGATGAATGTGCCTATATGATGAAGTATATTTAAGAAAGTGTTAAAATGTTTAGATTTAACAATTTAAGCCAGTAACACTCCATTAGTGTTTCAAATATTTATATGTGTACAGGAAAGTAACATTTTTTACAGAGTCTTAATAAGACGGCATTATATTTTATTAATTTAATTTTAAGTATCAAGATGGCTCTGGGAAGCTTGTAATATAATTTCCGAGAGGAATTTTCGATTAACAGTCGAAGCTATGAGCATTAACGATCAGAGGCTGTCTCTTGGCAGGCCAGTAATAGAAATCATACAAATATTACTGCGTAGATGTTCCAAAGATGTTATGACGTGATCAAATGAGTAACAATATCACAAGATTTTTTTTCTCCATATTTTTGAAAATTCGATCGTAATCAGTGTTAAAAGATCTGTAAAAAACAAAAACTGGCAATTAAATTTTCAGATTACGTTAAACAATGAGAAAGTTAAGCCAGATCGTCGTCATATTCTTCTTTTTCTATTTTCAACAGAGTTTGAAATTTTTAAATAGTAATTTTAGCCGCTTTAAACTTTAATAATGATGTTGAAATGATTGCCATTTTGAAACTGCTGAACAGATTTTAATATGTAACGAAATCGATTATTGTGTCAATATTGGATGAAATCGGATCACAATTACGAACGTTAGTTTACAATGACACATTTTCAAAAGCTCTCTCTCTCTCTCTCTCTCTCTCTCTCTCTCTCTCTCTCACACACACACACACACACACACACACACACACACACACTCACATTCTCTCTCTCTCACACTCACATTATCACACTCACACCCACACACTCACATTCACACTCACTCTCTCTCTCTCACACACACACACACACACACACACACACACACACACACACACACACACACTCACTCACTCACACACCACACACACACACATTCTCACTCACTCACACACACACTCACACTCACTCACATTCACACACACACACACACACACACACACACACACACACACACACACACACACACACACACACACACACACACACACACACACACACACACACACACACACACACACACACACACACACACACACACACACACACACACACACACACACACACACACACACACACACACACACACACACACACACACACACACACACACACACACACACACACACACACACACACACAGAGAGAGAGAGAGAGAGAGAGAAGGTGTTTGTTATCATATCACAGTTCCGGGTCTGGGTCTTACTATGATGGCGGCTCCAATATAGTAATGGAAATTTGCTAATGACGATTCATCGACCATAAATTTGTTAACGAAATTCACTAACGATAAATTCGCGGAGGAAATTATTTAAATTATTTAATTATAAAGAATACAATAACAGACTCTGTTTTCAAGTGATCGCAGATACAGACTAGACCTTTAGTAAGACTATTTCTATCCTTCTTATTACTGTATAGTATACCAGGAAATCCAGTAATAAACAATGGCGCAATCAGCGTGACCTGAATCCAAAATGGCGATCTGTGGATGACTTATAAGTATGGAATCCGATTGATTGAGACATTAAAGGAAGATAGAGGACCGTCTAGTGGAAAACTAATATACATTATTAACCCAGATTCTTGTGCAGAAATTTAATAGACTGAGACACTGATTCAATTTAATAAAAATACTTCAATTTGAAATTCGAAATATCGTAGCACTGGTTTAAGGCACAAATAACTTAAAACGGTATTTATATTGGATAGGTTTATACGTCAAAAAAGTGTATTTCACACTAAATTTGGATATAATACACGTTAAAAAATGTACTGTATACTAAATTTAGATGGAATACACGTCAAAAACGTGTACTGTATACTTAAAGTGAATAGAATACAAGTCAAACAAGTATATTGCACGCTAAATGTGGATAGAATATACTTAAAAACGTGTATTGCACACTAAATGTGGATAGAAAACACGTTAAAAAAGTGCATTTCGCAGTACATTTGGATGAAATACACGTCAAAAACATGTATTGTACAGTTAAAGTGAATAGAATACAAGTCAAACAAGTGTATTGCACACTAAATGTGGATAGAATACACTTAAAAACGTGTATTGCACACTAAATGTGGATAGAATATACGTTAAAAAAGTGTATTTCGCAGTACATTTGGATGAAATACACGTCAAAAAATGCATTGCACACTACATTCGAAACGAATATTAATCCACAAGTAATGAAATATAAAAAAAAAAACAAGGCAAGTATATAGAACACATGTATTTCAAATAATCTGATTGTAAGGCAAGCAAAGCAAAAGCATTATAAACACTGTACAATATAACCCAACTATCTGGAAGTTTGCCAGCTTGGACACAATTAAGAGAAGAGCTAAATAAAATACAGTTGTCAATGAAACAGACAGAATGTTCCCTTATTTAACAAAAAATGTTAAATGTAACAAATACGGTAATGTTTTAGTCACATTCTCTGAGTTTATTTGGTAGTCATCAGAAAATTGGTTGTTGAAAACATGCTATTTATTTTGAATTAAAAAAAATGAAAGGCTAGTTAATACTTGTAACACTCATTGAAAGAAGTTAAGAAATATTCTACAAGTAGCCTAAGCGTTCTTGGTTCAGACAACTTACTTTTTTAATTAAAAGAATAATATTATGTGATGAATAAAATGAACTTTCACAAGCACGCTAATCTAAATCTAAGAAAACTAATCAAAATGAATAATTTATAACAAATTTACACTTTACTCGCACACTACACAAAGTAGTTTTCGTTGGGAAAATTCAATTTTGAAATTTTGATTGGCTTGAATAATTTACGTGCAGTTTAAGAAATAATTACATTTTATTCCAAGCTAATACAAATTCAAATTACAGTATTTATAAATTGCTTTAAATCGATTTCTGCCTTATTTCGCGTGCGTGCGATTACAATGGAGACATTATTTATATTTGCGCCAAACTGACTGACCGATTTGACACAATGAAAAGATAGCAGTTTGAGTACAATACATGAAACAATAAGCAATGTGGAGTCAACAATAAAATTTAACACTACGTCTTCAAATTTGTTTTCAGTAAAAATAGCGGCACTTTGAACGCACAACGACCGTTTCTGTGACTGAAGAGGAACGCAGATAAAATTCTATGTATAATCTGAGAGGGCGGACGATTAAGGGTGAAGGGTGCAGATGTAGCTGGGGGTGGGGGAGGCCATGTATTGTTACATTAGTGGCAGAGAGGAAGCTAACTGTCACAGTGTAACTTGAGTACTGTACTGTACTTTTATCTCAGCACGTAAACACATTGCTTTCTACGATTAGTTACAGAATTTAGTAAAAAATAACCACGCGTTAAGTGTTGCGCAGGCATCTTTATAAGGACTATACAACATATTTGATTCATTAGTGTTGCTCAAGCGTGTATTATTAATTGCATAATTAATTGAACACGTTATTGCACCATTGAATACTGAATTTTCGGTTCCAATACAGTCGTTCCTTTAATCCGCAAGTTATAAAACATTATGCATGTTTGTATCGACTTCTATTGAAACTATTTGGAGTTGGACACGTTGACAAATCTTTGTGCTCTCTTTTACGAAGTCACAATACAAAATCGTAACTCATTATCGTAATTGTATGGCTTATAATAAAAACCCTTTTGCAAATAAAACAGGTTCTTTGTACTTTCCTTAAGTTTGGCCTTACACGCTTGTTATATTTATTACTAGATACTAGGCTAACAAAAAGTACTAGAATAATAACCCTTATGAGAGGTGTGAGTGTGCTGATGGTTACGGCAGAGTGTTCAACTACAGTTAAATACGAGGTAATAGTACTGTCTATTTTCTCAAACATCTCCCCTTGTCCTTGTAGCTTGCAGCGTTTCTAGCGGCAGATAGTGCAATTACTTGGATTTTAGACGCTAATATCGAGCACGCTTTTTATAATGGTGGTTGTACTTCTAGTCCATTTATATTCAATGACTAAACCTTGCGCCAGGAAAGTCTTTCACATAGTTGTGCGGACTGAACCTAACAATAACTTCATTCTGGTTACTCCCCACTCTGCTTATATGAAACTTAGAGCCGCCTCGGTGGTCTAGTGGATAGCGTACTAGGCTTTCACCCCGAGGACCCGGGTTCGATTCCCGGCGAGGTCTTGGCATTTTCATACGCTATAAAATCATCACACCGTCTACCTTAACTGTAAACATTTCCGTAAAGAGAAGTACGTTTATTTTCTTTCCGATATATATACTTAACCGACCCTCAAAACACGTTCAAGCTGTCAGGATCGTTGCCTGGTCTTCCGCTTCTGGGTGTTAGCCTATTGGGTGGTTGCTCCAGCAGATCATTTTCTAATGGAAATTCCCTAACTTTGTTTGTGCTCGTGTGCGTACACGTGTTGGTTATTAAATGTCGATGCCAGTATAGCTGACATATTTTATAATAGGCTACTCTTGGTTTGTTTTTGGAAAAATTGCTAAATGTTTGATTATAAAAAACAAATAATTATTTTGATCTGTTTTTTCTCAGATAGTTTATTACGTTCTTAAATGTTATGTTGTAATATTTATTATTATTATTTTTTTTAGTTGGCTCCACTTTATAAAACGCAGCTGTTTTACTTATTATTTTGTTTTGTGTATTCTTTCGTCTATCTTTCTTTCATTTTTTACACATGTAAAACTCCTATTGTTGTCTTGCCTACAGGATTCCGGTTTATTTTTGCTCAACAGTGTTCTAATTTCTACAAAAATAATTTGATGTTTTTATGTATGAGGGAAAATAAAAATTACCATTAAAAAATCACTGAGTTTCAATAAACTGTACCAATCGTTATTGGTGGACAACAATTTGTCACTTTTGTTTAAAACTTTCATTGCGAAAAAAGTGAAAGATTTTTTTTTTAAATCATGACATATTTTTATACAAAGTTTTTAAGTACTGACCAGCTCAATTTGCCCTCATCATGGTCTCTACCATGTGTACGTTTTATGTGAAAGGTAAAATAAACCAACTTATAAAAATTATCATTTTATTGTCAGATTTTCCAGTAGGATTTTCCTTAAGGATACACAGGGGGTGACAAAATTACAGAACCTAAAACGAGTCAGTAGTAGTTACGTCATGGAATAAACATAAAATTAATTTTTTTATATTTAGTATACATAAAAATAAAACGAGTAATTACTTAATTGTTAAACGAGAGACAAAAATTGTTTTATGTTACCGTAACTTTATTACAAAACTAATGTTTATGTTTTTGTTAACGGACACAATCTAGGCCCACTTCCATTAGACGCGAGTTGAAACATGTTTTAGTAAAACAATAAATAAAGAGAAACCAAGAAGGTTGAGTAATTTGATAACATTTAAGTGCTGCCGGTAATGTGATTTCAAACTGAAAAACCCGGTTAACGAAAGCTATTACCTGCTTTTCCCGCGGCCATTTTGTGTTTTGTAGTTGTGGTCGCCATTGTTTTAATTGAACAAAATACCTCAACCTACTTTCGTCTTAGGGATTTCGTAAATTATTAAAGGCACGGTAAGGGCGTTTTCAAAATTATGTTCAAGACAAAAACAACAACGACGAATTTCGAACAAATAAATCCTGTAGAACAAAATTCTGCATTCATCGGATGTTTCGTAAGTGTTATCGTAATCCTCAGATATAAAATAGAATCACTTGTTTACGATTTCGGAAACATTAATTTAATCATAAGGTTATTCACAAAATGGTGGAGCTCTGGTTGGTGTCTGATATGGATTCGATCCCAAATCAGGAAGGAAGGCAGTAGTGACATGCACAGCCTAAATTACATTCAAAATTCAATTTTGTCGTTGTTTTTTTCGAGGGTAGTTATTAAAACAAGGCATGTATATTATTGTAGGCACATAATAAAGTCACCCTTGGTGTACACATACGTGATAACGCCCTTCAAAAAAAAAAAAAAAAAAAAAAAAAAAAAAAAATTGGTAGTAGCCTTTTAATAAAGCTATACACTATACACAACTGCTCGTATGTCATATAGCATTGTTAACATCTTTGTTCTAATTATGGGCTTACATTTTACAGTAGCGAGTATTTGATCGCAATAATTATAACCTACTTGAAAGTTCTAGCACTGTTTTACACCGAAATTATTTAAGTAATTAGGATTATGACCTATTCTTCCCGTCAGTGGTCTATTTACTCACCTCGTAAAGGCTACCGCGATTTCGAAACTGTGTTGTTCCATTCCGCAGTCAGGAATGTAACGACATACGAGTCGCCCGTATCGTTTGGCCAAACCAAATTTCATCGTGTGTATTTTAATTGTGTTCAGTGTTTGTGACGTATGATTTTAATGTTTTGTTTGACTTTGTGACGACCTAGACAGAGGGATTTAACATTTTGTATCACGGCCTGAAGATGGAACAATAGTTTCGAAACCGCGGTAGCCTTTACGAGGTGAGTGGATAGACCATTGACGGGAAGAACAGGTCATAATCCTAATTACTTAAATATGTGGTCCGGTAGCTATATTGCAATAATGAAATTATTTAGTAACTATAGCTGCATATTTCCACATTTTGAAAGGGTTGCAATTTAAAAATATTCCTTAAATGCTTGCTTGATTTTTGACCTTTAGAGTGTTAAATAATTTGAAAATTTGTTTTATTAATTTATTTTGATCCTTAGGTCAAACATTAACATCTAATTATTTTTATTATACCATAAACTCCTTTATTTCCATTCGCTGTAAATGTACTAGAAGAGTAATGATTAGGCTATACTTTTTTTTAAGAATAGAAATACATGAATTCTTATTTTTGAATGTTTGTTTCTTTATACAATAAGCCTTGTTAATAAAGTTCAATAAATAATAAAGTTAAATAAAATAAATAATAAAAATAAATAGTTCAATTTTTAAAAGTATTACCTTTCTAGTCTTTCAGTTCGATCTTTTTGCTTGACTTAGCTATGACTACTACGGAAGTCATAACATTGACTATTGTAAGTACAGTTCAACAATACTAATGTAATTGTTATTTATATTTATATACACGGTAATCAATGAATTTTGAAATGAACTATTTTAATTATTTAATTTTTGATATTACATTTCTAACTTTTTGATCAATTAAACTGTCTTTTATTTGACTATGGTTATTAGCTTTACAAACATATTTCATTTTCAGGTTAATATCTTTTTGGTTAACCTAAGTAAGTGTTAAATCTGTTTCAAAAGTGATGCAATGGAATGTTGCCGATCAGCTGTGTTCTACTTATATCTGTACACACGGCTTTAAATTCTAATCGATAGCCTAGTCACATTAGCTTAAATGTATGTTTCGGCACTCGATTCTCAGCTGATTCACCGACTTTTGAAAAATCCATTGGTACGATGCCCTCTTTTGACTTTCATATCTCCGAAACCAAAATCTGCAGTTTCAAAGCGAAACCTTCGTGGATGGGAGATGGTGGGCTACCGTACCATATAACCCATGAGGCTGCAGGGGTGGGTTGCCGAGTGTTAGCAGGAACATACCACACTGACATTTATTTTATATATAGCCTACACACACGCGCACACACACAAACACACACACACACACACAAAATACATTGATTGATTAAACATTTTTTTAATTGTCAGTTTTTTTAATTATACATTCATTTTAATATAATTGCAGAGAAATTTTAAATTATGTGTTATATAAATAAATTTGCATTCAATGGATTCATTACACGACCAAATAATTCGTTCTGTAGCTGCTAGATTAAAGCCAAAGTGTCTGAAAGAGCTAGAAGACCTTACTACATTAGTTAGACAACATTACTGTCTAATTAGGTTACACGTTAAGGAGTTTGACGTGTCAGTGTCATACGACAATTAAAGCACAATTTCATTTTAAAACCAGTAGACAATTTTATACCCGTAGAAAACAGTTGGACACTGACGTTTTAAAAATAACACTGTACCTTTGTCATGCGAAGTACCTTTCGTACAATTTCGTCAATCGAAAAATCCGTTGATCTAGTGAAGGCGGAATCTAGTCTTCATTTTTTGAAAATATAATTTGAATGTTTATAACAAGCGCAAAACATTATAAGCCTATAACGAATATATAGCGACTGACAAAACTCTAAAAATCGGCAATATGGAAAATTAAAGAAGCCTTGTTCTAGAGACCTGTTCGAGTCGCTGTTTTACAACTGCGGATCGTGAACCTTAAACGAAAGAAAGTCACGGTTCACGAATATTAAAGTGGTGCGAGGGAGTCTCCAGTCTCGCGGTGGCTTCAGGGTTTGGCAACTGGATCGTCATTATAGGTCAGCCGCTTAGAAAACGGCCTGCTAGGAACACCAGTGGGACAGAAAGAAAAAATGTGCGAGTGAGAAGTCGAGTTCACACTTTCTCAACACCGCTCCCTCCTTTTCCTCCACTATAGCTGAGTAGTAACAGTTTGTAGACTCAGACTGACAGACTTTATGTCACTGGGCTGTTGGAGGGAGCTGGAGGGGAATTTTCCTACATGCGCGAGAAATTTCCGCACAGGCCGTATACTAAGTGGTTGGACTATACAGTAGAGAGTCGATTATCCGAAACAATTGGTGCAGGGGGGTGTTCGGATAATCGATTTTTCGGATAAAAGAACATATTAGTAAAAAGGTAGTGTGATATAATTTAACAGTGGTAGAACCAATTTAAGGAGCAAGTAGACACGTACAGCACATAAATTCATCCAGTTGTTTAATGACATATGATAAATATAAGCAGTACAGTATACAGTGTTCTGTACAGTAAAACAACTCTTTGATAATGAAAAAATAAACATTAGGTAAAGTAAAATTAAACATTCGGTAAAGAAAGAATAACATTTGGTAATTACATTCGGTAAAGAAAGTTGCAGTTCGGTAATTACACAGCAAAACAAACAGAAGCACAAACGGTCTAAACAACACGGAGACTGACTCGTCACTGTATGTACTAGTGCACACTCTATATTGAGACTGTACTGCTGTCGAGCTGCCGCGCCGGCACTGTCTGGCCGCTGCGCTGTCAGGCCGCCGCGCCAACTCTTTCGGTTAACCGACGTTTCGGATGACCGGGCTTCGGATAATCGACGCTCTACTGTAGTTGCAAACGAAACAGTGACCCCCTCCATACCTCTATTCGTCATCTATCGCCTTATCTCTCTTTGTATCATATAGCTGCCTCGGTGGCCTAGTTGATAGCGTACTGGGCTTTCACCCCGAGGACCCGGGTTCGATTCCCCGCCAGGGCTTGGATTTTCATACGCTATAAATCATCCCATCGTCTGCATTAACCCAAGTGTGCACAAAAGTCGAACGTTAAACAACAATAAAAAAAAAATCTTTGTATCATTATTCATCTTTTTCTTCTCAACTGCATTTATTCAATCTTACCAAACCATTTGTTACTAACATATCAGTTTTGAAAAAAAAACAAACTGGTTTTCGGTTATTTCCGTTCATTTCAGATCGGGTTATATCTGCCAGTTTTAACTGTTCAAAATAGCATGTTCTTAAATACCTGTTTTCATTTTTTTGTTTAGAAAACTCTTTTGAAGACAAATAAATTCGTTCATATTTTTTACAGGAAAAATACGATAAATTTGCTCATATAGAACTTAAAACTAAAAATGCAAATATAAAAGAAACTCAAAAATGTGGCCATTATGCGGTATCTGTTTAGACAATGATTGTAAATTAATATTCGCATATTGAATGGTAAGGTTCTTAAGAATAGTGATAAAACATCTGCTGATAACGTGTCAAAATCAAAATAAAAGCAAAGCGATTATCAGTCGGAAACATTGATCTTTTGATCTAACAACATCGATACTAAAACATCGAAACCAAACTATCGATGTTTTGAAAATATCGACCGGCATTGCTCATTAGTACTTGTTTTTTGCTGTTTCCAATTTATTATTTAACAACATGAAATAAATTTGTTACATTTTTAGACTTTAAATGTTTTTGATAGTTGACAGTCGATGTTTAATACGAAGAACTTTTTAGATTTCTTTACACGAAATTACTTTTGCGTAAATTTTGATTGTTTTATAATCAAGATTTTTGTGTGTTTCATACTAAGACGTTTTGTCACCCTTTTAAAGTCACAATAATCAAGTTGTCAAGAAAATAACTTCGCTGAGCTAAAAAAAGAAACATTACACACACTTTGTAATATTGCTTTTACACAATGTACGTTCGTAGTAAATTTCAAAAACAATATGTCATTGGCGTCTGGCCAAACATGCGTACATTTATCATAAATCAAGTGGCCGCCATCTTGAAACGGAAGTCAATATAAAAAAAATACACATACGTCTTCGGACATTACACAAGGTACCTTCGTACCAAAATTAAAAAAAAAAAAAATCGGTCACTGAGTTTCGCCAAAACTGCGTAACAAACAAACGAACACATAAACAAAATACTGAACGGTTTGTTTGTGTGTTGAACGGTCGAGTTGTAACAAAGACTTCACTTCGCTCGGTCACTTTGCTTCTGCGTACAATAATTAGCTAAGTGTCAAGTCAAAGCTGAAGCGATAAGGACCGAAGCCGACGAAGTGGAAGCGGAAAGAAAGCAGTGTGTGCCGGATTGCTTCGCGATATTTTAGAAGGCTATTTACAAATGTTAGGGGTGATTTCATCCCTTAAAGGTTTTGATTTGGGTTTAGTTCGGGCAAAAAAATCAAATCTTAGGAGATGAAATTTACGTAATTTTTACGTCCACGATTTTTTAACGATTTTGTAAAAAATCAACGAACATTTCAAACGTTAAAATATGTTACTTTCACCACTACGATAAGGTTAATTGACAAATTTTTTTCATGTTCTTAAATAATTACTTAGTTCAATTATTCCTGAAAAGTCAAAAAAATGAACACTTTAAAGCCCATTTGAAAAATATTCGTTGAACAAGATTTCTTCCAATTTCTCTTAAAAACATTCAAATATGTAAATAGTTTAAAAACATACAAATTTCGAAAAATATAGTTGCAAAGCCCACCTTACAACCTGAATGTCGGAGCGAAGTTTGTACAGTGTCCGGGATTTTAAACGTAACGTTACACAAGACGTGCAGACATTGACGTTTGAATTTATCGTTTCATGTAATGTACTGCGCGGGATACTTGGTTATAAAATACGTAATAAAATATTTACTGTCTCATGCTGCAGTAGTGTTTTTATACTTTCAGCGGTGCAAAAGTAAAACGAGTCACCACAAGTAATGTCAAGGCTTCGTAGGCATAATTACTGGAACTGTACAAAAAATCTGTTTGATTTAGGTACGTTAATAGTGTATTTCACGTGCGTGTTGAACGCGATAAAAATATAAAATCATTTCCTACGTCGAGTTCATAACGTTGATTCGATATAGTACTTGCAAAAATGTTTAATATGACGTTACATAAATATTTTTGTCGATCTGCGATATTGCCTGCGGCATTAAATTTCGAAGAAAAATAATTTAAATTGTTTAACATTTTCAAAAACCGTTTCTCAATTGTGTAAATTACTTTACGTTATTGTTTGTACATGCTGTCTGATGTTTTGTCGTAACTATATCAATATTTTTGAAAAATTCTAAAAAAAGTACCATAACGTCTTTTCTTGTATTCAAACACGACATAGACGCTACTCTGTAAACAAATATTTTTGTCATCTACTTTGAAAATAAAATGTGTGTAACTTATTATTGGTCACTAATAATATTAATAGTAAATTACGAAATTAATAACAATTAATTTAATTATGTAATTTAATTGTTAATTCAAATTTTAAATACATTTCAAACGTTAAAATATGTTACTTTCACCACTACGATAAGGTTAATTGACACATTTTTTTCATGTGCTTAAATAATTACTTAGTTCAATTATTCATGAAAAGTCAAAAAATGAGCACTTTAAAGCCTAATTGAAAAATATTCGTTGAACAAGATTTCTTCCAATTCAAATATGTAAACATATTTGGGTACATTCATCATCGTTTCATTCATCATCACAAATATAAAACGTTAAACATATTTATAATAAATATGTTTGAACAGTCTGATGTGGAAGTAAGATGTATGTAACCTATTATTTGTCAATAATAATAGTAAATTAATACTTATAGGTGAAATACCCAGTCAGGTCCTCGCGCCAAGATGCAGGTAGGATACTGCTAAAACAAACAGACGCATTGTCACAAAACGAAATAAGTGAAAGATTCACTGATACGTCCACTAAATAACAGTTATTGCGTACTGATCAGCTAAACGTTGCGTCCACTATAGAGCCATTGGTTGACTGTCTTGAGAAGCGAGGAGGGCCTAACAAACTGTAGTGAAAATTATCCATTAAACCAAGAGTTCTGTCGCCTACAAGTGGTAGTGTCTACCCGAGGGAAGGAAGGAAAGAACTACGCCTTTTCTAAAACTTCCCAGCCACTCACGAGAAAACTCACGGGAAAAACTCACGGTAAATAACAAAAATGATGAAGTTCACTCACTTCCAGTGAGTGCTATCCCGTACTGACAGCGGGAATGTGAAGGTTGGCAAAAAAGCTATTACATTTCAACGAGTCATCAGTCAAACCAACAATGTTAAGTTAAATGTAAGACCAAAAACACAAGAAAATATAAAAAAATTGTAAGTCACGGCTGACATAACGGAAAATCAAACATCTCGACAAATATACCCGCAGTTCATGTTTTAATGTACAAACTCAAATCAGGAAGAATGTAATTAACCTTTATCGGAATTCGAAAAGAGTTTTTAAAGGATGAAATCATATCTGCCAGTGGATTTAAAAGCGTTTGTTTTTCTACGGCCTTTATAAACATCGCAGAGTTTGGCATAAAACTGAACTGAATAACGGCTACAGTATTTGTGTTGTTAAGGGAAAAACGAACTGTTACAGCAGGAAATGAAGGCAACCATAATTGATGAACTCGGTTGAAGTTCTGTAAGACTACACAATTAGTGGAATTAGTTGTACAAAGTGATCCGGTGGCCGTGTGGCGCAGTAGGTAATGGCTTTGTCAGTCTGTTTGGAATCACATTAGCCGTAACGCTCGGGCATTATCCAATTACACAATCCACCTCTCCGCCAGCAAATCCGGAAGTGCAAATAAAAATACTAAAAACCCCGCTATAGTTCTGGTTACATGGGATGCACTATTAATTAGAAGCAACAACTAATACAATATTTCGTATAAAAGTACCTTTCGGTTTGCAAGAAATCTAAAATAACCGAAAACAAAGACTGTTCATACCAAACAGTCGAGGTTTTATTTTGGTTAACTGATTTTTGTTTCAGTTTAAAAGCTTTCTTAAAATTGTGAACATGGCTTTATTTATGTTATGATCCAAATTTGTTGAGAAACTCCAACGAAAATTACATTTCCTGTACTGCATCTGTGCAGTGACAGTTAAATATTTGTAAAAAAACCGCAATAATTTTTTCTCAAAGACAAAAAAAATACGCATTATTATTATTTTTTGTAAAACGTAAAAACCTGTTAAATTTAAAATTCAGCAGCCTACACGATCGCGTTACTACTACAGAGAAATAGAAATGTTTCGTTACTTCGAGACGAATATTTTAAAAATTGCATTTTACACATATGTGTAATTTGTTTTAAACAGACTGTACTCGCGCACTAAATCGTGTTTTACATTAAATTTAGTTTAAACGACCGGACTAATGGCTCCACTGTATACAAATACAGTCAAAGTTTAATTAAACAAATCTAATCAATAAGAAGGCTACTTCGTTATCTAATCTTTTCCAAATAATAAAATCAGCGATAAGATAACACAATCAATAACGAAAGGGTCAAGTTATATTTGAATTTGATTAATCATTTCCGTCTTTCTGATTAATTCACCTTACGTATAAAGAACACATATTTCAATTATTGTTACAATTTTGCTAAATATCCGCTTTTACATTTGAATTACAATGTTTAAACTAAAATGAGCTACCGTACCTGCTTAAAATATGTGGCTTATTTACAAAAACTACAAATAAATGCTTATAAACAAGGAACAACAGTTTATGTACTGGAACAACATAATATTTGCAGGCTATTTGCCGCTGGTTTACAGTCATTTAAACATCAGTAAATCTATGACAAACTTGTAAGATATGACCACAGAAGTATGACTACTCACCATGAGCCATGAGATGTCGGGAAATCGCGAGTGTTAAAATAACGAATGACCAATATAACCACGTCCACGTCATGCCGGAAATGTTTCAACATATTTTATAAATGATTCTCGTTTACAGAACAAACTATTTTAAGGCGATTTGCTCAAATGTTTTTACAAAAGGCTCAAATGTCAACCAAACAAAAACTTAACGCGGCTTAATCTCTACCAGAGTCTGACTGGGGTCAAATTTTTAACAGGGCACCTAGGCGCATCCATCGCCAAATCCTTCCCTGATAAGAATGTTTGAAAAGTATTGTATCAGGGTTTAATCGGGGAAAAACAAGCTGTATTCCCTCCGAACCTCAAGCCTGTAACCAACCTGCCCTATAACTTTTTGATTGGGGAAAAGAGAGGTCTGTCACCTATGAATTTCAAGCCTGTAACCGAAATACCCTATACCTTTGTGATCGAAAAAAGAGATCTAACAACGCTATTGTATACAGCTTAATTATTACGTCAGAACTTCTGCACTTAACGAGCATGTTAAAATAGTATTTTGGGTAACTTCTCGTCAAGCGGCGCTTAAAATTCTGGCGGCGGCGGGGAATCCTCCCGGCAGCTATATGGCCAGGAGTCCGAGCGGTGATCTCTATTAACAGAAAATCAGCAATGACAAATATATTTGGACAGGTAATTTTTGCCTACAGAATTCATTTAATTTTGAAAAGTTTGAACTGGTACCAGACACTGATGAAAGTTTTTATTTGAGCGCTTAACTAAATTCAACTAAAATCACCCGATTTTGAGTGATTTCAGCTACCCCCCCCAAGCTGCCGAACGTTTAGTGATTGCTGTATGCTTATCGGTAACAAAGCAATGCTAACCTTCGAGTCCATATTAAGCTAATGGAAAGGCCAGATAAATGTCGCGTGCCCACAGCCCACACACAACACGTCATTCTATCACGTACAAATTAAATTCCCTGTTTACATTAGGCCTGCTTACTAACGCCACAGGTCCTAACAAAATGAGGCTCTGTTTTATCTTCTCTTTAGACAATACATTCGTAAGTAACACGTACAAAATACATTAAAATACATTTATAAATATAAACTATGTGTTAGGTAAGTTAGCCCAATGAAGCAGTTACAAACAATGTTTAACTGCTTTAAAATTTCGGAAAAATACAAAAAGATTCAACAAAATACTCGTAGGAACTTTATATATTGTTTATTGAAGAAATAACAAAAGGAGGAAGACATTTAAATTAGAACCAAGGAGTCCGTTGGGTTAGTCGTTGGGGTGAGGGCGGTAGTTGGAAGGAAGGGAATATATGTTCAAGAAATAAATCGAAAAGTGATCGTTTGCAATAATAATCACAAATTTTATGAGTCATTGTAGTACCGTATATACATTTCAATACAGATAATTGTTTTTGTATAAAATGTTTTACAATATTTGATGTAAGAATGTAAGGTAAACTAACCGAATATCGGATACCTTCGTAATATCGGATAGTGCTGTTTCTCAGCCAGTAAGGGCTGCTCCTAGCTAAAAACACTCGAACTAGGTCTTCCTCTACCTCTCATGTGAGTTTTACCCTTCAGTGAATTCGGATGTCGGTTTTGTTTATAATTTTGTGTTTTGTGAAATTCTGAATATTTGCAAGCCCAACTTTGGTTCATTTTTTCACCCTTTAGAAAAGGTATGTGCGTTCATTTTTTTATGCATAACATAGCTGCAGCTTAGTGTAGATTAATAATACGGAGCGAAACAAAGCATATCATAGTTAGTTTTTACTTTTTCATAGTAAGTTTACCTTTTTCCACGAGGTAGCTTTCGCCCTAATATCGGATACTTGGGTATGCCTAATATCGGATATCCGATATTAAGCAGTGTTTATATGGGTTTCGTATATTAAATACAATTGTTACAGATGTCGCCAAGAAAGAAATGGAGCAAGGAAAATATGATAAAAGCAGTCCAAGTTGTTAAAAACAAAGAAATGGGATTTCTAAAGGCATCAAAGATGTTTCATGTCCCATGCTCAACTCTTGAATATTAACAACTGAAGTTTTCTTTAACAATTATATTTTAGTTATTATGTTGTTTTTGTTTTAATAATTCATATTAATAAATATTTTTTTCTGATTGTTTATCATTGTTTGAATTCACATGTTAAACTTCTATCCGATATTAGGCATACCACCTATCCGATATTAGGCATACCACCTATCCGATATTAGGCATACCACCTATCCGATATTAGGACGGCTTTTTTATAAAATCAAAAAGTGCATACTTTTAGCAAAAAAATTATTATTTTTCCTTTATACATATGTTGCATATTTTGTTGATAGGTACATGTAGTCAATACGTTTCTCGAACATTTAGCAAAGTTTAGTAACGATATAAGTGTGTTTAATACGAGATCAAAACTTAATTCAACAAAAAGTATCCGATATTCAGCCCGTTTACCTTAATCTTCTTGTACTTTTTGTATTTCATTTTCTTTAATGGATACAAACATGTTAGTTTAGTTAACTTTGAAAAGGCTACATATAATTGTGATTACGTCGGTATTAACCATAGATAAATGCACGATTGAAGGAGAAATCACAAACATATTTGTGTAAAAACAGTGTCCAAAACATGTGTTTGGTATTCGAAATGCTTGTCCGGGCTTGTACGACTGGCAGGGATAGGGGACGTCAGTAGGGCCACATAACCTATAAGTTTAATGACTTTTAAGTAAATATTCAAATAGTTTTAAGAACGTTATGCAAAAATGTGGCATTTGTAATGGGACTGTCTATTCGTGATTAATAAGTTAGTTTCGTAAAATAAACAAAATATTGTCTAATTTGTGATGCCACGCATGCGCATGCGAGCTGCGCATCCATGATGCCGTTTTGCCTGTGACAGTTAAAAGTGTTTTTATGTTAAAATTTTCCGCAAACAGTAAGTTTTAGCGCAAAATAGTTTTGTAATGTCAGAAGCCGGTTAAAAATCTTTCTAAAGATACCTCATTTTATTCCTGTACGAATCGTATGTGCTGAGAAAAAAGGACGTTGACTCGAGAAATATTATATGATAATATATATATGATGATATATGATAGAGAAAAACCAATCAAATGTAGATTTATAATTCTGAAGGAGGATTTTTCCGAAATGAATTAATGAGAGTTGGAATGACAGCTCTAAGCACGCATAAAAAAGTTGTGTTTTACAATAATGATAAAGTACTATATCTTATAACTTTACAATAAATTATAGGTTACGTTATAAAATTTGCAGGGTAACTGAAGAAAGTATTCAAGAACTTTGTAGAAGTGTAAACAAAAAAACTTAGTTTTAAAGTAGCTGGTGACTTTATTTATAGCTTTAAAAAAGTAACATTACGAAATTTCCGAATGCATTTGAAACTTATTAGCAAATCGCAATTTTAAGTTTAGAAACATGTATTGTATTTATTAAGGTGATAATAATATCGTATTAAATGTTAATGACTGTAGACGTAGGCATACAGAAAGACCATCGTTTTCTTATTGAGAAGCAGTAATCACAATAAACATACAATTTGTTAATGAGATATTTTGCTTCAACTTATATTACAATATTTTATTTCACTATAAAAACTTGTTTCTACAGGTTTAATAAAAAAAAATCAAAATGTTATTGTTAATTTTGTGGCTAACCATGTTTTCTAAACTAATTATTGCGAAAATTAAGAAAGCGTAAATACGAAAACAAAAGAACCGGGCTAGAACGTCTTACACCAAGGTCTTTCCATTTAGACCATTTCTGTGTAATAAAGCAGTTTTAAAAGAATCCACAGTTGTTGAATATTTTTACAAAAACTAACATACGGCGTGAAAGCCTCTACTTAGCAGCCTACCTCACCCTATCCTTTGTCCTCTTACATTAAAAGAGTAATCACTATTTATAAAATGTAAATACAGCCTTGTCAACCGGACACGGGACCTGTAGCCCTTTGTTGTCAGCCCTTTGACTGACTTTGCCCTGTAATTACGTCAAATAATTCCTTATTACGACGGTGACGGACGTCGGCGACTAAAGTAATTCAATTCCGCCTAACTACCACTGTAGGCAGCAACGTACGTTTCGGACGAGTGTTTTGTTATTAAAAAGTTTGTACTACTTGGTTGGCCCCTCGTTAAAATCTCCGCACGCATCGTTCAACATCCTGTGCATGCTGTGCTTGGGCACAAAGAGTGCGTGCTTGTACATAATAACCCGGAGAATGCAACAGATACCCTTGAATAGAAAGGGAGGTGGTACAAACAATGAAGAGAAGCAGCTTGTATACGATTATATCTTGTGGGAGTTGATGGTAGTTTATCACAATAAACTACCAACTTAACGGAGGGGAAACAATGCCGTTAACACAATGTAGCGTAACTTTTGATAGATCATAAATTACAACACTATTACCTGCGTTATTAGTTCGATCACTCGATGGTTGGACGAGGTACTAGTTGTAAATAAATAAATTACTTTTTAGTTTTAATCTAAAATTAAAACATAACTTCTTTATATTCTCGCAATATATGTAGTATAGAGGACATGCGAGGTACATTCATTTACAGAGAAAATTAACTAATGAACCATTAACTGAGGTCTTAAATTATTCCAGTATATCCATTTTTACATCCATTGAGCCCAAAAAGTAGTATAAAAAAGGTCCGCGTGTCTGTTTATTTTTGCGTGTTTTTTTATACACATACTAATAAATGACTTTTGAAAATACGTAAAAAAGGCCAATATGAAGGTATCAAACTCAATAAGTGAATTAAATTTGAAAAGCAAAAACATTACGGTTCAAAATCTGTTAATGAAATTAGTTAACTAAATCAGAAAGCAAAGATGCGGAAACGGTTAAAAAATGTAGGCTATAAATCAAGCAGCGGGCCAAAGTTGAAAGCAAAAACACGGCTCAAACACTCTCAACTCAACCGTAACCATCTATGTTAGCAAATATAACGTTTAGGTTCAAAGATGTTTTGTTTGGTGTTTAACGTCCGACTATTGTGCACACTTGGGCTAATGCAGAAGATGGGATGATCTATAGCGTATGAAAATGCCAAGCCCTCGCCGGGAATCGAATCCGGATCCTCGGGGTGAAAGCCTAGTACGCTATCCACTAGGCCACCGAGGCGGCTTTAGGTTCAAAGAATCATAACTAAAATAAATAAAGTAAATCTGATTTATCGTGCCTGGTTAGCTTGTGTGCGGGTTTGGCTATGAACTGAGTAGGAGCTAAATGTAACTCTGCATAAGACACAGGGTGGGGGACCTCAACCCCGACACGGCGCGTCTCATGTGGCTGATAGGGAAATTCCTGTAGATATGCAGGACAGGTGTGAATAAGGCAATGCCAAATAAACACCTGCGGATAAACTGAGGTAAAAAGAAAATGGTCAACGGTCTTAAAGGCGGAGAAGAATGTCATTTCTCAACGGCTGAGAGGGCGGAAGAACCTAGTGGAGTCAACCACGAAAATAAATCATTTCAGACTAACAATCTGATCTTACTTTGGAACTTTATTCCTACCAGTGAAACACACAATTTCAATTGTAGAATGGAAAATCTGCTGAAAGAAAACACTACCCCAGGTGGCAGCTCGGAAGAGAAATCCACCATTGCATTATGCAATGCATCGGGACCTAGGGTTCTGGGGAGTCCCAACATCTACAATATGAACAGAGAGATTTTTAGAAAGAGGATATTGAGTATGGAGGGATTCCAAGGAAGATTGCAGAGGAAACCTGGTGCGAAGTGGTCTGAAGACGGAAAGAGGCTGCATAGTGAAAGGATGAGTGAATATTGGAGGGAACGGAAGAGAAAACAGCTAAGTGTGAAGAATTGAAATTGTCACGTGGTCCCTAGCAGGCCTCATCGAAAGAAGAAGAAAGTAAATCTGAAAGACAGACACTGTCATGGGTCAGAGATTTATAATTCCAAGAGTGAACAAGCAAAGTTACAATTAAGAAATTCATAACTCAAATACGTGAACCATATCAGAAAGCAAAGACACTTTTACTGTTCAAAGGATCACAAGTAAAATAAATGAAGAAAATTTTAAAGCATAGACATTTATGGTTAAACAAATAAAAATGTTTTGGATGACTTACAATATAAGAATATAATTTTTTTTAGTTTTTAATTTCTATATTAAGCAATGATTACCAGCAAGTAAAAGTGTTTACCTAAAAATGTTGTGTATTATTTCGACACATCATTGTTCTTGTAATCGACAGCTTCATCTGTGCAAGTACATAAACACATTTGAAATGAAGAATCCTCAGCTCGAAATTTAAAGTAACCCAACTGGTCTTCTTATTAGAGCTTTTTGGGTGTAAAGCGATTTGGTACCTGTGAAATACTGTATCAATGTATTCTATTGCATTACTGTATCAAGTTAATTGTAGTAATTGAACCGGGACCATGCGCCTTTGAGGCGCACGTCATAACCACTAAACTACGAAGACGTTTGACCTGTGTGAATATATAAAATGAATCGATAATTTAATTTTGGTAGTTGTATTAAAAAAATCAGTTGTTTAAAAAAACATGTATCGTGTTTTAGGGCTGTTTGCAATGTTGGATTTTGGCTGTCGCGTAAAACGAGTGCACAAGTTAATTTTTGTTTATATTAATTCGTAACGATCAATAGATTTTATTGGACAGCTGATAGGCTATAATAAATTTCAGGTTATGTTGTTAACAACTAGCTATGTTAATTTATCGTGTTTTCGAAAAATATCTTAATTAGAATAACAATTAATACAATAAAAACATGCTTATTTAATCAAATACAGTACACGTAATTATAATTTGTAAGAACAATAACAATAAATACTGATTAGTTAATAAAATACAATACATGTAGGCTTGACTATAATTTTTAAGAAAAATAGAATACAGTTCTGTTATTGAACAAGAAATAAAAATCACATTCGTGTTTTCGAACAAATTATCCTAATTAAAATAAATTGAAGAAAACATGATACACACTTTCTTACTTTTGGTTCGATAACAGAAATTTTCAAATTAATTTAGTTTAAGAATCGATAGGTCCTCTTCATATAGGAGGCTCTTCACTTGTCGGTTTGTGCAATCATGTGAATTTGCACTGTAGTTAATTTGATTCCTTCGGCACCAGTTACTTCCTACATTAACTATTCACCACCTCCAATGACGGTCGCTTCTACTTTCACCACTAAAGCCTTAATTATGTTGGTGCAATTAAATTATTACTGATCACGTTAACGCTGATCTATGTTGAACTGCAAATTAAAAGCGCTGTAACAACGGTTTTTCCCAAATTACTGGAAGCGCTAAAGGGCTACCACTTACCGATTAGCAAATAACTAGATGTCCTTAAATTTATCGGTTATTATTTTCATTAAGAAATTGTTCCGGAAGTGTCGATGACAATAATTATTGACTGTGCTTTCACTGGCACAGCTACTTCGTTAAACTGCTTCGGTTTGCCGATATCACGCCACGATGTAATCCCGAAATTATCTCTCCATCTCCTCGGATCAAGGCACCATTACCAGTACCCATCTACGGATTAAGTATTCCATGTCAGGCTAACAACTTTTGTATAGGACCTAGCACTTTCACCTATATTATGTTATAATATTAGCTATTATAAAATGATATTGGAGACAGTCAATTAAAACGATGTATTTTAAACGGTACCATTGAATATAAACGAACTAGAATGTTCAAATATTATGGGAGATGTATGAACGCTCGCTGCTGGTGGCATCTTGCGGCAGAGTGTTCAACTACAGTTAAATAGATAACAGTACCGTTTATTTTCTTAAATGTCTCCCCTTCGTCCTTACAGCTTGCAGCGTTCGTAGCGGCAAATAGTTCAATTACTTGGACTTCAGCCTCTGATATCGAGCACGCCTTTTATAATGGTGGCTGTACAGTCCGTGAAAACGTGACGCGTCTTCCTGGCCTTATTTTTAAAACACCTTAGTAGATTTCAATTATATTTTCGACTCATAACTAAAAAAAAAAAAAATAAAACCCGACCTCAGGCAGCGTATATGTAGGCCGTCGTCAATTTATTAGCGGTTGTTTATAAATATTGGTAACTTTAATGATCCCGATTGAATACCATATACCATGCAAAATGTCAACCCAATATGTTTTAATCTACCTCAGTTGGTATTACAGTATAACTTCCCATATCCGAAATCTAGCACGTCTTGAACGACTTAAATTACGGATATTACGGTCGTCACGCTAAACGTGACAATATACCGCAGAATCGGATATATTCCAGGGTCTCCCGACTTCTCTCGTTTCTAATAGGACTGTTTGAAGCGAAGTCCTCGCCAGGATCAGGACCAAGTAAAAGCCCTTCGATTACACTAGTGGCAACATTTCCAGGACGCAACTCAGTTATGCAATGCCACTTGCTTAGGGTATTTTACAACTGTTTGCAAAAGTTGTACCGCAAATATTGTGTTTCGCGATCTTAAATTTGCCATGCATTATTTACGGTATTTATAATTAATGATTCATTACACAGTCAACTTTTAATAAAACACACTGAGGTCACAGCAACCGAGTTTTACACAAGCTGTGTGTGTGTGTGTGTGTGTGTGTGTGTGTGTGTGTGTGTGTGTGTGTGTGTGTGCGTGCGCGCGCGCGAGCGCATGTGTTTGTGTGAGTGTGTGTGTGCGCGTGTGCGTGCGTGCGCGGGCGCGCGTGTGTGTAATTAAATTCTTCCACAAATAATAAATCAACAGAAACAGAATACAACGGGTGGCTTGAACGAAAACTTAGCAATCGCTTTCAGTATTTAGCAAAAGTAAGCAATTGCTTAAAGTAAAACGTCGCTAGCACAGAGGTGACTAATCTTTTGCTAATGCTAGAAAGTAAATGCTGAGAATAAATAGTAATTGTTTGTTGTTTTGAGCAATTTTTGGCACAAACCAAATATGTTGTCGAAGCGAAACTATTAACGTTAGTTTTGGCGAGACGAGTGAATAGAAAAAGGTGACTCGAACGAAAGAATGTAACGGTAATATGGAGCAAACGATTTGCATCTCTTTTTTTCTGTCTCTTCCTTTTTGATAACACTACACGCGTATTATATGAAAAAAGTTGTGTTGCAATGATTTCGGTATTTTCCCTTAATTGAAGAACAAGTGCACGTTGCAATCGTTTATAATACACACGAAATTAATATAAACGTTTATAATAATTGTTGTTAATATCGCTAGTTTTTAACAACATAACCTGAACCTATTATAACCTATCAGCTGTTTCATGAAAACACCTGATCGTTACGGATTAATGCAAAACAGCTGATCTTTTACTATAACTACAGTAAATAATATCTCAGCTAAGTTCACGCACGGTATATAGATACACGGTAGGGGCCACGGTGGGTGTGCGCAGTAGACTACCGCGCGCGTGACGTCACTGAATCTTCACTGCTACATTCTGTAATTTCCCGTTTAACAATGCGGTGTTCTATAAATGTAGTTGGAGATTCGGTGTGTTTATGTGAGTTTTTGTTTTAAGTAAAAGGTCTTTTTTGTGTAAATAGAAGGTGATAATTGTGTTTTGTGGTCGAAGTTTAATAAGTGTAAGAAAAGATTTAATTAGCCTATGTTTTGAATCCTAAAAAATACATAATTTGTTTTGTTGGCTGTTGTATAATTGTTTATGCATAACAATGCCTAATTGCGCTATTGCCAATTGCTATAATAGTGATAAGAATTGTTAAGGGAAAGGAATTACATTTCACAGAATTCCAAAAGACAAAGGCCTGAGAAAAGCGTGGGTTCATGCGTGTAAACGAGCGGATCATTTTAATTTTGATAATTTTAAAGTCTGTTCACTTCATTTTAATGACGATGATTTCGAAAGGGATTTTAAATCCGAATTACTAAATACGAAACCTAAAAAACAGCTGAAATCCGGTGTCATTCCACGTTTTAACATTCCCACCGTTGAAAATAAATGTATCAATTGTGAACGAGCTGCAAGGATTAAAAAACGTGAAAACCAAGAAACATTAAAAAAACTTATTGACGAGTCCGATGGAAATCAACCAGGTAAATCACCTGTAAATGGACATGACGTTGGTGCAATTGTAACGTGTAATTCTGTAAATGAAACCCACCCTTCCGTAGTCAGTAATTTTAATACAAATATCGTTGTAAATAATGCCTCTGTAGAGGAAATTAAATGTTTAAGAAATGAAAATTTACTTTTGAAGGAACAAATTCAACTTGCATTACAAGAACTGGCCTCGGTTAAAAATAAAAATGTGGCTTTACAAAGCAATGTTACTAAGTTTAAGAATATTTTTTCTGATAATATGTGTTGAAACATAAGTTTTAAGAAATACGTATGTTTTATTTTACTGTTTGCATAATAGGCATACGCCTATTAGCTATTTCATTTGTTGTTAATTTTTTATTTGAGATGTGCGTTTTCACAGTCAACCACATAATTATCACGGAAAATCCGCAGATACTTAATTCATAGTGTGATGTGCTTTTAACTTTCAAACAAAAAATAACCTGGAATTTTTCAAGCTATGGACCTATAATTTACTTTACTTTAATATTATGTAATATTGTATAAAATAAAAAGTTTCCGTTTTGACAATGAGCGAATTCAATAAGTAAAGTAATTAACAGCGTTATTAATGTTAGATATAAGGTATTATTATTGTAATTACTATAATACAGTTACTAACACTAACATTACAAACTTTTTTCTACTGAACACTACGTCTGAGATATATTCGATCAGGGATTCAATGACGTACTTCAGCCGGCAAGTGGTGGGGAGACATGCGCGTGGCCCCTACCGTGTATCTATATACCGTGGGTTCACGTATTTATTTACTTAAACAAGATATTTGTAAACATACCTTCAGACTATTTATGGTTCAGAGAACTAAATTAGTAAACGTAATTCACAACTCAATTTCAACACATTGACTTGAAATAAAACTTTTTGTGGATAATTCAGGTTTGCGATCTTCAGTTTTCAGGATAAACAGTGAAGATTCAACATATTATACATATTGAAGATTTATCTAGGTTTTATCAATAGACAGTCATATACTAACATGGCCATGTTGCATAAATGTGTAACAGTTTGTCGTTAATATTATATACTTAATGTATAATACACAATACGTTCTGTATGCTGTATGTTATCGCCTTGAAATTAAAAGCGGTCACATCGCATGATATGGCAGATAAATATATATATATATAATAGCAAAAATGTCAGTAACAAAAGCTTCGCTTCTGTGGTAACTAAAAAAAAAAAAAAAATCTGTGGTAACTCCTGGAGTTCTACAGATTTTGTGTTTGACTATGGCCTGCAGACATGTTTATTCGAGAGCTTTTGAAATATAAATTGACTAGTTTTGTGAAATTCAGCTGTCACGGACAGAACCAGGCCACGGTGCATCAATATTTGTACAAATTACGCTTGCACTGCACCTTCGACGTCATTCTGCAGAAACCTTTCCTGTAAACACAATCGTCACCGTACACAGCCGATTTGAAAATGGGTATATGCGCAGTCACAATAACGGCAAACGCAGTTGAACTTGGCCATTCCACTTTTGCTTCTTCAGTTTTCCTTACAGTGGGAAATGCCATCCACTCCTTAGATATTTCTACAACTTTTCCCAGAACGACGTTTTTCTAACTATTGTTACGCCAATGTCCTTATAAATGCTATTCTGGTAACCCGGTTCTCCCAAAAAACGTAAAAATATATTCATCCTTTGTTTATGTGCCAAAGTTTTACCTCTAGCTTCTGAGTACTGACCCAAATAATAATCTACCGACCATACCTGTAAACCGGTATGATTCCTTACACGTATCATATCATCACCTTACCCAACACGGTCTTGGTATTGACGGATTGATTGAGTGATTAAAAAATCACTCTTTTAAATAACAGAGCTTTAAAGCTTTAATCTACGATTAAATGTTGTGTTGCTAGAACGTCTATGGTAAAATAATTACCTACGGAAGCTCATTAAACAATGCTTTTTAGCCGCCTCGGTGGCCTAGTGAATAGCGTACTAGGCTTTCACCCCGAGGATCCGGGTTCGATTCCCGGCGAGGGCTTGGCATTCTCATACGCTATAAATCATCCCACCGTCTGCATTAGCCCAAGTGTGCACAATAGTCGGACGTTAAAAAAAAAAAAAAAAATAATAAATAAATAAATAAAAAAATAAACAATGCTTAAATATATTTTTAGAGGTTATGTTTTACAATCGATAAATTGTTTTATAGTGTTGCAGTATCAGTTTTGTTCAACATTAATTTTAACTAACCAATAATTTCTGTGCAACGCTAATATTTTATTTTGTTTTATAGTTTCTGATTACTTTATTTGAAAATACAAAAATAATAACAGTTCTGCTACTAGAAACAATAAAATCGAATGTAAACACAACACATAACCTTGAAATAACCTGATCAGCTGTTTTCGGAGCGATTAATTAAATATCCTAATAACAAGACACGTCGCTACAAAATAAAGGGTCAAATAAACTCAAACACTTTTAATGGTAAGTGTAAATGGATTTTATTATTATTATTTTGTTTGGCTAATTAACGCAATAAAATTATCTAACATCTGAAATACTTCAGTCTGAAAATGATGTTAATTTTTAGTTATAAAAATGTAGGTTTATAGCATTTATCGCCCTTCTTGGTAAAGAGGGTTCAGTTCTTATGTTACGGGGAAGGGAATTTGCAATCTATACCTACAAGTATTTCAAAAGGTATTAAGCAGTTACTGAAATATTTTTCAGTATTTTTTGTTAATTAAGACAAAAATATTAATAACCGTTAACTGTGTTCGGGAGAACTTGGATCGGGCTTCAAAAAGGCACGTATTCATATTCGTACCGATAGTCAGGCGGCAATAAAAGCACTTGCGGGTCCTATAATACAGCCCAAGCTGGTCTGGGAGTAACTCTTCTCTTCTACCGGGGAGTAACCGACCGGGTAACTCTTCACTGTGTTCCGGGGCATAGGAGAGTTGAGGGTAATGAGGAGGCAGACCGACTGGCTGGACTTGGATCTGCATATGAGTTTATCGGACCTGAGCCGGCTTTAGGGATTTCTCTATCGTTGGCCAGGTCCGCTATTAATGGGTGGATTACATGTCAACACCAGGTAAGATGGGAGAACCTTCATGAGCATTCCCATAGTAAACGTCTCTTAAGCAAAGTTCTTTCTGGAGGAATCAAAGGGGCAGCAGATGTCCTGGGCAGAGCACAACTCAAGAGGATCATGGGGCTCATAAAAGGGCACTGTTGTCTGAGGGTGCACATGAACAGGATAGGTGTGTACCACGGAGAAACCGTGTATAGATTGTGCAGGAAGGAGGAGGAAACTACAGGTCACATAATTTATGATTGTGAGACTCTTGCTAGTAGGAGGCTAGGGGTTTTTGGTTTCCAAGACCCTAGGGATCTTCAGCAGAATGAGTTAGTCAGTGGGTTGTTGGAACTTATTAGGGGCACCAATCTGCTGAACTAGGTATTTTAAGAGGTAAGTTGCACAATAGGTCAGTTGATCACAGTACCTGAGGTTGAACAAATCCCTTCCTCCAGAATAATCTAATCTAATCTAACCGTCAACATACTGTTACAGTTTGTAACTTGGCTGGTACAAACCGATTATAATGTAGCTGATGAAGCTAATATTAACTTGAATTATAACACTGTGCTCTTTCTGCTTCGTCTAATTACAGCAAAAAAAATGTTGTGAAATCGTGAATCTTAAATAGGCCTATCCCGCAAGTTGAGAAAAAATACTTTTAAATATAACTTTAAATTTAAAAATTCTATGATTTCAATGAAAAAATAATGGTAATGTTAAAAAACAATAATAAAGTCACTTATACGGTTCTTTACTCCATAAATAACCCTTCATACTCTCATAAAAAACAGTAATAAATATTAAACGATAATTTTAATACACATAACCTAAAAAACCCTCGACTGCAAATACTGTTGGATTAATATTAACGTTTAAAGAACTGCAACCAATCACAATCATTTCTAATTAACTCAGGTGTAACAACTGTTTAGAGTTAATATGCAATCAAGACAAACGGAAGCATTGCAAGATTGCACCTTTAATTAAAGTCGCTTCCAAGTGGATGCTAGTTGTTCGACAAATATGAGTTATGCGCAAAGTTACACGGTTATTAGACTTCAGTTGCCGTTAAGTTGGTAGTACTGTGTACGTGTAATCGGAGATTAACAAAAACTGCTGCGAGATGTTACAAAGTGGCTGAATTATTTCTTGGAACAATAACAATGTTTGTGTAATTACATTCGGCAGAAATCACGTTCCCCTGTGATCAGATAAACCTCTTTAATGGTGTCCCTTTGAAGGTCTTGTGACACTCGAAATTGGGTGCGACAGGATGAGATTTCCAGCCAATACGATTAAAGGAAATAATTGCAAAAACAAACACAAACACACACGTAGAGAGAGTATTGCTTTCTGGTATAAAACACTGATTAATTTGTAATTAATTCAAGGTAACAAAAAGGATATTACGAAAATAAAACAAATTTTTGTAGATTTACACAGAAGCGTTAAGGTAAAATGTAAGATTATTGAATGACTGGAAACGCCATTTTGAAGCGTCTGGAAAACGGAGTTAGAAGATGCGTTGGTAAGGGTAAGGTAATTTTTTATCGAATATAGCCGAGGAGGTGGCGACTGATTACGGCCTACGGTACAAACTATTTCATACTTACAGGCAACACGCAAATATATTGAACGCCTGTTGATAATGCTCAAGTGACAGTTAATTAAAATACTGCTTAGATCTTATAACAAAATTTCGACTTACAATTTACTTTTACAACTTTGGGGTTGCACCAAGAAATCCAATATTAAAATTATACAAAACTTCCAAAACAAGGTGCTATGTGGAATTGTTAACGCCCCTTGGTATATTAGGAATGATGACATCCACAGAGATTTAAAGATGAACACAGTAAATGAGGAAATTAAAATTACAGCAATTAAGCATTTAAAGAAGCTTATTAATCATGAAAATCCAGCAGTGCTCCAGATCTCAAGTACCAACAGGGTAATAAGGAGACTTAAGAGAACCAAGCCTGTAGATTTAGTGCAGTGATGATACTTTGTTTCCCGCAGTGGATATCTGGTGGACTTAAATCAGTGGACTAAATTCCGCCTAATAGTTAACTGTTATTAGATTTTAAGGTGCTAGAAAGTTTTATTACTTAGTTGTAGCGTAAAAAAAAAAAAAAAATGTTTCGTTTTCCAAACTGTATTAAAATAATTACAGTGAGTCAAAAATAGCTTACACATTTTGTTTTTACTTATCAAGTGTGTTGTTGATGAACTCAAAAAGTAACGTTTTGCATTAAAACAAAATAAGAAATATCATCTACAAAAATAATATTTCTAAGAAAATAAATTTCAAAATTTACAAACCGATATTTTGTTGT
>CM040188.1:33757124-33782124 GCA_022606455.1 Callitettix versicolor | reverse complement strand
ATTTCTCAGCGTAAAACAAAATTATGTAGAAAGAAAAACGCTAGGTGCCGTAGTGTTGTGTATTTCATCCGTAAAGGTATTGAGCCTATTGTTCGAGTCTGTACCAAAACATTTTTCTCTATAACGCAAAGAGACTAAGCAATTGAATAAACCACTCCTATCACAATAAATTATAAATCTACTAGTTCTGTACTTACTACAAATTAAACAACGCTAAAAATTGGTAAATTATTTATTATTTGAATGGTACGAAATAGGAAGTTTTTATAACACGAGTAAATACTGAACTAAACAATTAAATACTGTAAACAAATTAACATTTTATAACAATGTCAATACTTCACGGTTTTAAAACATTTTACGATGATATGTAAGGATAAAACGAACTTGTAAAACAATGATTGGATGCGTTGTGTTTCAAGAGTTCAGTGTCGACGTAATGCAACGTGTATCAACTGTGAAGTGTAGCTCTTAAACTATACGTGTTGTATTACACCTGATGATGTTCCAGTGAGAGCGAAACGACAGTAACAATAAATTGCTCTTCCAGGGCTGATCGAAAGAAAATGTATTCTGATACGCATCAATATAACAATCCAAACAAATAACGAAAAACATTTAGTTTACCTTTGTTAGGTTCAACTGATTTTCGCAAATAGTAATACTTATTCTATTTCCGATTTTGTACAATTATTAGAGTAATGATTTTAACTACAATTACAATTTGACCAGGACGTCCGTGCGAAATCACGCACTATAAAAGTTTTAAGTAAACACAGCCTTTTGAATAAGAGTAGTCGTTGGGGTGAGGGCGGTAGTTGGAAGGAAGGGAAAATGTGTTTAATGTGTAAAAAGTGTCCAAAATGTGTTTGATATTCGAAATGCTTGCCGGGCTTGCACAACGTCCGGGATAGTGGACCTATAAGTTTAATGACTTTTAAGTAAATACTGAAATTGTTCTAAGTACATTATGCAAAATAGTTTCATTTGTAATGTCTCATTATGTCTCATTGTAATGTCTCGAAAATGTTTCATTTCGATTGTCTACTCGTGATTAATGTTAGCTTCGTAAAACATACAAAATATTGTCTGTTTTGTGATGCCGCGCATGCGCATCCATGATATGGCCGTTTTGCCTACGCCAGTTTATGTTAACTGTGTTTATGTTAAAATTTTCCGCAAACAGTAAGTTTTAGCGCAAAATCGTTTTGTAATGTCAGAAGCCGGTTAAAACATATTTCTGAAGACACCTCATTTATGCCTGTACGTGCCTGTATGTGCTGAGAAAAAGGGATGTTGACTTGAACATAGCCTATGTGATGATTAAAAAAAAACTGCTCAGCTAGTTTTAGTAAACAAGATCTTAGATTTTCACAATTGTCGTTGTTTTACTTTCGTTTCCACGCACTCTTTATCTTCTTCTTTCTCAAGGCTGCCGCCTCGGTGGCCTAGTTGATAGCGTACTGCGCTTTCACCCCGAGGACCCGGGTTCGATTCCCGGCCAGGGCTTGGCATTTTCACACGCTATAAATCATTCCATCGTCTGCATTAGCCCAATTGTGCACAATAGTCGGACGTTAAACACCAAAAAAAAAAATCTTTCTCCAGGACTTGGCCAAGTTCAGCTAAACTTTTTCCTGTTCTTGAACTGTAAATGTCCAACTCTCGTACCATCCCTCAAGTGGTCGATCTATTGGTCTTGTATTTGGTTTGTTATTTTATAACACTTTTTAGTAGTCGATCCTCTGTCATTCTATAGGCCTACACGTGGTCTTCATCCTCTCACAATTCCACGATGTATTGGATTATTTATGATTATAGATTTACAAAAACTAGTGCAGTTTTCTGTACCGTTAATTCAGATTTAGTTTTAAACAGTAAAGAATTGACCAAACCGTTATGTTTCCTATTTACTCGCAGATATTCTTCCTTGTAGAAATGTTTTCAGGATAACGATTTGCACGCTTTATGTCAGCAATAGCCTGTATCATAATAAAAGCGAGAATGCTTACACAACGTCTTGTTCTCGAAGCACGTTGAACAATTACTGTTGCATTAAATTAAAGCAAAGTGTTTGCTGCAATTGCAGCAGCGGTGGAGTTTGTAAGTTCCAAGGAATTGTAAAAAAAACCGACAAAACACTGAACAGCTTTCCCGACTTGAAACTTGAAACAAAAGCTGTCTCTCTCTACTCTCAACTTTTATTTTAACAGCGATGTTTTCAATCCGCCAGTAACACTGCAATTATTTCTCTTTTATCTTTATCTTTATTCGATTTTCTTTCTTTTTCCACTCTTGCCTGAGAACAATCAACAAAGTGCACACTTCAACCTGTTTACAATATGAGGAATTTATTGTCAAAGAGTTACTTCTTCAAACTTGACTTTTTATAATTTGGCGTAAGATCATGCGGCGATTATGAGGAGGTGATAAAGTCAGCTGAAGCTACCTCAGGTCACCTTCATACAAAGCTCTTAAAATTAAACAGCAAGACGAACTATGCCAGTGCTTGAACCAAAACCCAAGTAAAATACAATTGTTACATATATGAAATTATATTTCAATTATATGTGCAAGTCAAGATCCAGTAACTTATTGAAGTGACTAGTTTTTTACGCGGGGTATGGATGTACGTTTTGCTCGTGGGAAAAAATTCCTTTGCTGTCAAGCTCGATCATCACGTCACGTCACGGAACGCTCTGAAATCACAGAACGCTCTAACACATTCATAAGTGCACTCTAGTAATACTACTTACCCAGTCCAACTTAATTATTTAGTATTCAGTTTTGTGACAAGTGTTAACTGTACAACAGTGACGTTTTAATAATATTTTATACTTTTTAATATAATATGAATTTAAAAGTTTGTGTGTGTGTGTTATTTTGTTTGTTTGTTATTCAATCACGCATTAACTACTAGACCGATTAAGATGAAATTTAGGATGAACATGGTTTAGGTACCTGAGACGAACATAGACGTATTCCCGTTTTTAAAAATCTTAATCCCTGTTATTATTTATTATAAAATTATTGTTTATAATCTTAAATTTGCAATAATTTTAATTGACAATTTTTCAAAAATTCCTGTAATTCCAAATAACCTGACTTTTCAATTTAAAAGATTGCAGTTTCAATTGAAGTTGGCATTTACAATTACAATTAATAAGTCGCAGGGTCGGATGTTGAATGCATTTGGGAACTCCGTGCTTTTTCCACGGTCAGTCTAGAACGTGCTGTCGCCTGTTCTAGAGTGTCGAGTAGCAAAAATCTGTATGACTTGGCCGAATATCATAAATTTTATAATACTGTATACAGAAATAATATATTAAACTGAAATGAAGCTATTCTGATTTTGAAAATCGAATAAATTTTATTACCTACATTATAATTGCGGGCAAAGCCGCAACGGGCAACAGCTATTTAAGTCATAATAGTGAAAAAGTATACAGTAAGGCATGCCGAAAGTAGTCACTTCTGTCGGCCAGTCCCGCCACGGCCTACTCTTGTTTTAAATTCTGAAGTAGTTTACGTCCCGACTTTATGTATTACAGAAGTAGCCTGTATTTTTGAAAGTAAAAACAGCGTGTAAACAATAAAATGAGACTCATTTATATAGTTTGATTATATTCTACTACGCAATCAAATATTATGAATCACATACACAAGCACACGCGCGCGTTTTAAAGGAAAAAACCTCTAATCTTTAAACATTTTGAACAGAACAATTTAGTGGAAATTCTGAAACTAAACAAGCACACATACTGACAAATCATTATGATTGAAACCATCTGATCAAACTTTAAGCAGAATCTCATTTTAAACTAAGTAACATTCAGAATACAAAAGTAAGGCGGTAACAAAGTCTATATTACAATGTGCCAAACGTTCTGTTCAAAAGAGTATGGTGTAATCAAACTGTATTTCTACGTGATCAAAAAATTCTGAACAGCAACGTCGAAGAATTTTTAATAGTACATGTTAAAACATTCAGAACAAATTTTGAACACTGGCGGTACACAAAATGCAAGAACTATCACACTTGTGTTTAGAATATCGGACCAAGTGAATGATGAGTTTTTAAATCAAATTTTTGTTGTAAAAAAGTGCCTACAAAGTAGCGCCCTTATCGATCAAAACAAAGGCACGATTGAGAAAACATTTGTTTAATCACTATAAACATGCTGATTGCGCGTTGATTCTAAAACTCTTTTAAGAAATATTTCACTGGTACAGAATTATACAGTTAGGCTACTGACTGAAAGACATATTTTCTCAGAGAGCTCGGGTGCATTTCTAACGAAGAACAAATCGGTCACATCGCAGCCACAAATCAATTATGGCTGAGAATCTACCCTAGCTTGCGGGGTGGGTGTGGGGGGTTAATATAGTCACGTTTACCAAGGTACGTTCTGTTTCTAAATAAAATAGGATGACTTGAAAAAAGCTCAATTTCTTTATTGCACGCACAATTTTTTAAGTACACTACTGGTTGTATTACATTACAAGAACCAATTTAATAACCCAATCACTATTAAAAAAATATAATTTTTAGAAAAGTAAGTTTTTGTTTTCGTTAAAATGTGTTTCAGAGATTACATTTACATTTAGGCCTAATTTTATTCACCAAAACTGAGTTGGAAATAATTTAAAGAAAAATTAAAATAATATTTTTAGTACTGTTTAATTGCTTCCACTCAAATTGGAACACTTTAAATAAATATAAAATTTTTTTGGACTAAAGTACACTGAACAAACTAATACTGTTACACGTACAGCTTAGTAGGAACATTAATCTTTAAAGTATTATGGTAATGTGTTTTTATGAAGGTTAATTATAAACTCTGGGAATCCGAGTCTCCTCCCCAGCCCAACATCACATGTTCGCAAAAGCTGCTGAACATTCTTCTTTATATCGAGTTTATAAACCATAATATTTAATTCAAATAACAGTTAAATAGAAAGGTTAACCATTTATTTGTACCAATTTATAAAATGTTTCTATAAAAACTAACCTAACTTTTTTTATTCGTACTAACCTCACTTCACTAACACTGTGAAGTTGTATTGTTGTGATAACTTCCCCGACATTTTTTGATCAGTTCTTTGAAGTGACTACTTCTTATCGCGGAGTATGGGTTTGCACGAGGAAAAAATCCAGTTTGCCGTCACGGAACGCTCTACCGTCACGTCACGGAACGCTCTAACACATCCATAGGAGAACTTTAGTAAACGCGAGGAACTGCCAATGTGAAAGCCAACGACATGCGCAGAGCAATAGGCGAACGAGCTCCTAATCATACTTTGCAATTAGTACGGGCAACTAGTTTTTTTAACGTCCGACAATTGTGCACACTTGGGCTAATGCAGACGGTGGGATGATTTATAGCGTATGAAAATGCCAAGCTCTCGCCGGGAATCGAACCCGGGTCCTCGGGGTGAAAGCCTAGTACGCTATCCACTAGACCACCGAGATGGGCAACTAGTAGTGGGATGGAGTGGGAAAGAAAGACATACATGTTTTCAGATTAAAAAAAAAACTTTACTAACCAAAGCTGACGTGTTTTTTTTGTTTAGTGATTAATAAAATTTATTTTTGAAGTGAAAACTTGTATGATCGTGGTTGACAAAACATGGGTATAAACATTTGCGTCACGCTTGAATCCGTAATACATACCTCACAGCATATATTGTTCTTGTATATATCTAGACTGGAAGTGGCTACTTCTAAACAGCTGATGTCGCACAATAGCTTCAATATCATTTCAATTGAGGTATATTTTCTAAATTTGTGTAGTTAATGTATTTAATGTATATACATTTTTATTCAACAATAAGTCAATTTTTGACAACCTATACCAATTTTTCAATGCCAGAATCATAAATATTATATTTATTATTTAGTCAGTTTAATTGTCACGTATAACTGTCAAAAGTAGGGTTATAAACTGATTAATTATTAAAGTCCCTTATATAGCCTGAGATACTCAAATTTATAGTCTGTGACAGTTTCAGTTAATATTTAAGTTGTGTACCTTCACACATGCGAAATTTAATACGAAAATAATTTTCAAGAATTGCCCTTTCCTGCACACGTCTAAAAATTTAAATAAATTAAAAAAAAATAAATGAAATAAAAATAAAGAAAATTAAATCATAATAGTGAAAAACGAAAAACAGACTAACCAAAAACATATTTGACTACTTTCACAATAAAAGAGCCAAACCACTTTGTTTTAGAGAAACAGAGAAAGACATAACAGAACTGCAGATCACTGACACTATGCTCATGGACAAAACAGCCAAAACAATAACCAAGGACAAGAAGCAACGGCTCCAAGGCAAAGTCAAATCCAAATCTCACTTCACTGACCATCACTGTACTAATCGTTATGGACTAACAATCCTTCTTATACTTACCTCCCATTACTAACATTCGGTTTTGAACTAACCTCCATTACCGTGTTAACCTTACTTCAATAGCTTTATTTGTTGTGCTATTTTTTTCATCATTATAAAATTCTACGGAAGCTGATCCTTTGCAGTTTTATGATTGAAAAACGAAACAAAACTTTATTTCCTATTTCTTGAAAAGCAAATAACAGTCTATGTTGATTTCTCATTTGGTTCAAGGCAAAAAAAAAATCAAATGGAACGATATAGTTTTATAACTTACTTATTGCAGACGACAGCTGTACGGAATGTTTTAATAAATGAACAAGTGTCGAAGGAAAAACACTGGCCTGAATTTCAAACTAAAGACTGCTTTTGAATATAGATCGCAACTGTAATACTCACGGAATTGAGTCCATAAATGGCGCCGGTAAACGGAAAACGTACCTGAAAAAAAAAATTCATGCATTAATTAAAAGTAGAACTATTTCTGCAAAAATAACTAGTAATTAAATGAAACATTTTATCAGTTGCAGGTTGGCGTTGAATTCAATTACGGCGAGAAAATTATGAAGTTTACAGGTAGCGAGGAGAAAATGAGATTATTATCGTTTCAGTAGATTCGATAATGTCAAACTTTCTTAATCGAAATTTACATTTGCACAAACACGTCATTTAAAAAGTGACGATGAAACCGTTTTATCGTGCCGTTTCTGCCTAAAAATAATTTGTACTGAAAACTTACGGAAGCGGGTAGTCACAATACCAAAACACTTCTTGACTCGAATTCCTCCGCCGTCCTTAATCCTTGCCTACAGCGATCTTGAAAGGTTTTTTACAGTTTAACGTGTGTTTAAAGTTTAACGTGTGTTTAAAGTTTAACGTGTGTTTAAAGTTTAACGTGTGTTTAAAGTTTAACGTGTGTTTAAAGTTTAACGTGCGTTTAAAGTTTAACGTGCGTTTAAAGTTTAACGTGCGTTTAAAGTTTAACGTGTGTTTAAAGTTTAACGTGTGTTTAAAGTTTAACGGGTGTTTAAAGTTTAACGTGTGTTTAAAGTTTAACGTGTGTTTAAAGTTTAACGTGTGTTTAAAGTTTAACGTGTGTTTAAAGTTTAACGTGTGTTTAAAGTTTAACGTGTGTTTAAAGTTTAACGTGTGTTTAAAGTTTAACGGGTGTTTAAAGTTTAACGGGTGTTTACAGTTTAACGTGTGTTTAAAGTTTAACGTGTGTTTAAAATTTAACGTGTGTTTAAAGTTTAACGTGTGTTTAAAGTTTAACGTGTGTTTAAAGTTTAACGTGTGTTTAAAGTTTAACGTGTGTTTAAAGTTTAACGTGTGTTTAAAGTTTAACGTGTGTTTAAAATTTAACGTGTGTTTAAAGTTTAACGTGTGTTTAAAGTTTAACGTGTGTTTAAAGTTTAACGTGTGTTTAAAGTTTAACGTGTGTTTAAAGTTTAACGTGTGTTTAAAGTTTAACGTGTGTTTAAAGTTAACGTGCGTTTAAAGTTTAACGTGTGTTTAAAGTTTAACGTGTGTTTAAAGTTTAACGTGTGTTTAAAGTTTAACGTGTATTTAAAGTTTAACGTGTGTTTAAAGTTTAACGTGTGTTTAAAGTTTAACGTGTGTTTAAAGTTTAACGTGTGTTTAAAGTTTAACGTGTGTTTAAGATCTGTCTTCCCGTCAATCTTACTTTTTCACCGATTGCAACCGTATTAGAACTTTTAGGAGTATAGCGGCTTTTATATGTGGATATGGATTGTAAGCACTGTTAGGCCCCTATATATTATATGAGAAAACGAGTGCTGTTTGCCGTCCATATTTATTAAAATATTAAACAAAGAACTGTAGACCTCGCAGAATATTCTTAATTTATACAGCGCTCTTAACTTTTTCCGCCAATCTAACCGGGTAACCGTAATATTTACGAAAAATGTTACTGAATCAATTTCACTGGAATTTTCGTGCTTTCTCCTTGAAGCGGTCAAAATTATGCTAGGTTTTGAAGTCGACCAATATTACAGGAAATAACCGGCAACTACAGAATCAACGTTGAATCAGAGCCCGCCATCTTGAAACGGATGTAAATGGGGAAAAATCTTACATATGTCTTTTGGACTTTATACAAGATACCTTCGTACCAAATAGCCGCCTCGGTGGCCTAGTTGATAGCGTACTGGGCTTTCACCCCGAGGACCCGGGTTCGATTCCCGGCCACGGCTTGGTATTTTCATACGCTATAAATCATCCCATCGTCTGCATTAGCCCAAGTGTGCACAATAGTCGGACGTTAAAAAAAAAAAAATTCTTACCAAATTTCAAAACAATCGTTTTGATTAAAATTGCGTACACTCGTTGTCTTTAAATCAAAGGCCTCCATCTTGAAACAGAAGTAAATGGGGAAAAGTCTTACACATACGACATTTGGGCTTTGTACAAGGTACCTTTCTCCATGAAGCGGTCAAAATTATGCTAGGTTTTGCCGTGCAGCCAGTATTACAGGAAATAGCCAGCAACTACGCTCTTAACGTTGAATCATATCCCGCCATCTTGAAACGAAAGTAAATGGGAAAAATATTGCACAAACTTCTTTCGGGTGTTACACAAAATACCTTCGTACAAAATGTCAATAAAATCGGCCGATGTGTTTGATTAAAACTGCGTATACTCGTAATCATTAAATCAGAGGCCACCATCCTGAAAAGGAAGTAAATATGACACAAATTTATACACACATCATTTGAGCTTTACACAAGATATCTTAGTACCAAATTTGAAAATAATCGACCAATTCGTTTGGCCACATTTGCGTTCAATCGTCATTGTTAAATTAGAAACCGCCATCTTGAAACAGAAGTAAATGGTAAAAAATCTTACTTTACAACATTTGGATTTTATACAAAATACCTTTGCATTAAATTTCAAAACAATCGGTGAATGCGTTTGGCTAAAACTGCGTAAACACGTTACTGTAAGCAGAGATCGCCATCTTGAAACGGAAGTGAATGGGAAAGAATTTTACAATACGTTCGGGCTTTATACAAGATGCCTCCGTACCACAATTCAAAACAATCGGCCAATGCGTTTGGCCAAAACTGCGTAACAGACACACAAACGAAATGCCGAACGTTCGAGTTGAAACAGAGACCTCGCTTCGCTCGATCAATTAAAAACGATTTGAAAAATGATTTCCGAACTTTATACAGACAGTATGTGAAAATATTTACCTTTAGTCCGATTAAAACACACTTTGTTTTGTTGTTTTTTGCCAAAACATGGAATATAGGTCACGGGCAGAGAAAACACTACATGTTATTCGGGCGTTCAAATACAGTATACTGTATGCATAACAGCCGGCAAGTTTAGATAACATTTAAGCTAGCACAAGTTACTGTAACCTTATCCATTTAATAAGGTGTGTTTTAATAACAATGTACTGTATTTGAATAAAACTTAAAAATTTTGTAATCAATTTTCGTAAAAAAACTATTAGTAGACCTATTTGACATTATAATTTCACCATCATAATCAGCATTAACTCATGCATAATTGGAATTTTAAACTCTCAAAATATATTAAAAATAAACCCTGACCGCCGTCAAAAATTTCTAAATTTTGAAAAATTAAAATGCTAATTAATGTAGGTCTATGTTATTTTTAACGCAGATTAAAATGTGAAATCAGATTTTCAAAAACATTTAGGACACAACAGTTATATGAATGTTTAAAGATTTGATATGACCGCCATTTTGAAATTGCGGAACCAATTTTGCTGGTTAACGAACTTGTCCACAAACGCATAAATGAACGCGCGCGCGATCGCTCTCTCTCACACACACACACACAAGTTTAACGATCCCATAAAAACGATTATTTCAATGTCCCCGGGTCTGGGTCTCACCATGATTGCTGCTCCAATAGCTCATTTTCCAATGGCAATTTGAAAAAAAAACATCTCCCTCTTTCCGAGCGTTTTTGGTAGCCGTATCACCGCCTAACCGTTGGGAGGCGGTCAGATAAACTCACGTCAAGCAATTAACTTTCATTGATACTCCCAATTTCAGAACTATTTAGTGACGCTTAAATTTTTAAAGAAACACATTTCGCTAAAGTACGTGTTTACAGACAGGTCCAGTTACACAGTGCGGTATCGATAGTTGAATATCCCTTTCCGATATTCCAGAGAAGTATCGAACAATTTATAGACATTTGTATCAATAGTTATCGCCCGAGTGTTCGCGGAATGCGATTCGTATTTTAACTCGACGTTTTATTATTTTTTGTTCCAATTTCCGTCAGATGCCGTAAATTGACTAACGACAGGAAATGAAACTAGGAGATAAGGGTGTTTTCATGTTCTCCACGTAATGTATTCTATAAACACAGTTTATGTTTCTCTCGCTGCAGTTCAAATATTTGCATTTAAAGACGCAAATTTTAATAATATTTACTTTAAATAATACAGGGTGAGACACAGTGGTGATATAAAAAAATCCATATCTAGATATTTTATAATTTTTTTAATTTTACAAAAATAAACAATTTATACTTATAACCGTTGGTACTTGTTAGAAATACATTATATTAATGAAACAATAACACGTTTTTACAATCCAGAAATTTTACTTGTCTTACCAACCAAGGTTTCACTTCTTAAAGTATTGTCAAGGCTACTTAATAGACCAAAGTTAAAACAGCTAGTACTGTCCCCGCACCACAAGAAGTAACTTTTGAGTAAGAGTGAGAAGTTTGTCTAAGTCGGACATTATATAGTCGTAATTCTTTATATATTCTTCTTCTTTTCTGCTAGGATTACTGCCACTATGTTCAGTATAATAATCTGCCTTCCTTAGCTTCGTCAATTCTTCTTTCGTTGACGCGTTTCGGAGAACCTCCATCTTCAAAAACTATTTCTATACTCACTAGACAGTATAGAAATATTTTTTGAAGATGGAGGTTCTCCGAAACGTGTCAACGAAAGAGGAATTGACGAAGCTAGGGAAGGCAGATTATTATACTGAACATATTTATATAGTCGTGTTTGAAAACATTGACTTACATGTGAAAATATAAGCGTACCGTATTCGTATTTTAATAACAATTTATAACAAAATATTATACATATCGATGAATTCTGTTTCCTTTCATGTTTTATTACTTTAGATAACATAATTAAATGAAATAATCTGTAATCATATATAATTTACAAATTTACAGAAATAATTTACAACAGATATTTTTAGGCTGAGTGGTAAACTCAGACACATGCGCACTAGATCACAGTTGGCTAGCTTCCCCGCACCCCGTCTATCACAATCTATGTTACTTCTTGCGCGAGGACTGTACAGCTGTTTTAACTGCTCATTTAAAACCAAATCTCTAGGTGATATATGTTTCTTATTTAATAAACACGTAAACGCCAAATTAAAAAAAAAAAAAAAAAAAAATGGCGAAAAATGATTAATTCTGGTTTTGGGAAAGAAACACGATTTAAATCCAGGTTTCTATTATGACACTAATTTAGGTAATCTATTAAATAATTCTACAAATAAAACACCTTATTTGTATAAAAGCGGTGTGTACAAATTAGAATGTAAAATTTGTAAAGCTAGTTACGCAGGCCAAACTGATTGTAAATTTAAAATTGGAATAGAACACCGTAGAAGTTTAAGGTTGGAACATAAAGACTCTAGTTTTGCAAACCACTACAGAGTTCATAATGATTCCGATTTTTTATAAAAATACGGATTTCAAAATATTACATGTATCTAATACATTCAAGAAATTAAATAATTTAGTGAATTTAGAAATAAATTGTTTACTTTTAAATGGACACTTAGGTTGTTCGTTGTTTCTAAAACCATTATCTACGTCATTCTTCCCCTCCTTCTAGTTCTTAGGCCTGTAAAAAAATATAACGTTGTACTAGCTGTTTATTTTAAGTTTGTTCAGTGACCTTGAAAATGCTCTAACGAGTGAAACCTTGGTTGGCAAAAATCAAATAAAAATAACAAAAATATAGTGCTGCCTGAACAAAAATATAACGTTGTACTAGCTGTTTATTTTAAGTTTGTTCAGTGACCTTGACAATGCTCTAACGAGTGAATCCTTGGTTGGCAAGACTCAAATAAAAATAACAAAAATATAGTGCGGCCTAAACAAAAATATTACGTTATACTACCTGTTTATTTTAAGTTTGTTCAGTGACCTTGAAAATGCTCTAACGAGTGAAACCTTGGTTGGCAAAAATCAAATAAAAATAACAAAAATATAGTGCTGCCTGAACAAAAATATAACGTTGTACTAGCTGTTTATTTTAAGTTTGTTCAGTGACCTTGACAATGCTCTAACGAGTGAAACCTTGGTTGGCAAGACTCAAATAAAAATAACAAAAATATAGTGCGGCCTAAACAAAAATATTACGTTATACTACCTGTTTATTTTAAGTTTGTTCAGTGACCTTGACAATGCTCTAACGAGTGAAACCTTGGTTGGCAAAACTCAAATAAAAATAACAAAAATATAGTGCGGCCTAAACAAAAATACAACGTTGTACTAGCTGTTTATTTTAAGTTTGTTCAGTGACCTTGACAATGCTCTAACGAGTGAATCCTTGGTTGGCAAGACTCAAATAAAAATAACAAAAATATAGTGCGGCCTAAACAAAAATATTACGTTATACTACCTGTTTATTATAGTTTGTTCAGTGACCTTGAAAATGCTCTAACGAGTGAAACCTTGGTTGGCAAAAATCAAATAAAAATAACAAAAATATAGTGCTGCCTGAACAAAAATATAACGTTGTACTAGCTGTTTATTTTAAGTTTGTTCAGTGACCTTGACAATGCTCTAACGAGTGAAACCTTGGTTGGCAAGACTCAAATAAAAATAACAAAAATATAGTGCGGCCTAAACAAAAATATTACGTTATACTACCTGTTTATTTTAAGTTTGTTCAGTGACCTTGACAATGCTCTAACGAGTGAAACCTTGGTTGGCAAAACTCAAATAAAAATAACAAAAATATAGTGCGGCCTAAACAAAAATATAACGTTGTACTAGCTGTTTATTTTAAGTTTGTTCAGTGACCTTGACAATGCTCTAACGAGTGAAACCTTGGTTGGCAAAAATCAAATAAAAATAACAAAAATATAGTGCGGCCTAAACAAAAATATTACGTTATACTACCTGTTTATTTTAAGTTTGTTCAGTGACCTTGACAATGCTCTAACGAGTGAAACCTTGGTTGGCAAAACTCAAATAAAAATAACAAAAATATAGTGCGGCCTAAACAAAAATACAACGTTGTACTAGCTGTTTATTTTAAGTTTGTTCAGTGACCTTGACAATGCTCTAACGAGTGAATCCTTGGTTGGCAAGACTCAAATAAAAATAACAAAAATATAGTGCGGCCTAAACAAAAATATTACGTTATACTACCTGTTTATTTTAAGTTTGTTCAGTGACCTTGAAAATGCTCTAACGAGTGAAACCTTGGTTGGCAAAAATCAAATAAAAATAACAAAAATATAGTGCTGCCTGAACAAAAATATAACGTTGTACTAGCTGTTTATTTTAAGTTTGTTCAGTGACCTTGACAATGCTCTAACGAGTGAAACCTTGGTTGGCAAGACTCAAATAAAAATAACAAAAATATAGTGCGGCCTAAACAAAAATATTACGTTATACTACCTGTTTATTTTAAGTTTGTTCAGTGACCTTGACAATGCTCTAACGAGTGAAACCTTGGTTGGCAAAACTCAAATAAAAATAACAAAAATATAGTGCGGCCTAAACAAAAATATAACGTTGTACTAGCTGTTTATTTTAAGTTTGTTCAGTGACCTTGACAATGCTCTAACGAGTGAAACCTTGGTTGGCAAGACTCAAATAAAAATAACAAAAATATAGTGCGGCCTAAACAAAAATATTACGTTATACTACCTGTTTATTTTAAGTTTGTTCAGTGACCTTGACAATGCTCTAACGAGTGAAACCTTGGTTGGCAAGACTAGTTTTAATAACAAGACTCAAATAAAAATAACAAAAATATAGTGCTGCCTGAACAAAAATATTACGTTATACTACCTGTTTATTTTAAGTTTGTTCAGTGACCTTGACAATGCTCTAACGAGTGAAACCTTGGTTGGCAAGACTAGTTTTAATAACAAAACTCAAATAAAAATAACAAAAATATAGTGCGGCCTAAACAAAAATATAACGTTGTACTACCTGTTTATTTTAAGTTTGTTCAGTGACCTTGACAATGCTCTAACGAGTGAATCCTTGGTTGGCAAGACTAGTTTTAATAACAAGACTCAAATAAAAATAACAAAAATATAGTGCTGCCTGAACAAAAATATTACGTTATACTACCTGTTTATTTTAAGTTTGTTCAGTGACCTTGACAATGCTCTAACGAGTGAATCCTTGGTTGGCAAGACTAGTTTTAATAACAAGACTCAAATAAAAATAACAAAAATATAGTGCTGCCTGAACAAAAATATTACGTTATACTACCTGTTTATTTTAAGTTTGTTCAGTGACCTTGACAATGCTCTAACGAGTGAAACCTTGGTTGGCAAAACTCAAATAAAAATAACAAAAATATAGTGCGGCCTAAACAAAAATATAACGTTGTACTAGCTGTTTATTTTAAGTTTGTTCAGTGACCTTGACAATGCTCTAACGAGTGAATCCTTGGTTGGCAAGACTAGTTTTAATAACAAGACTCAAATAAAAATAACAAAAATATAGTGCTGCCTGAACAAAAATATTACGTTATACTACCTGTTTATTTTAAGTTTGTTCAGTGACCTTGACAATGCTCTAACGAGTGAAACCTTGGTTGGCAAGACTAGTTTTAATAACAAAACTCAAATAAAAATAACAAAAATATAGTGCGGCCTAAACAAAAATATAACGTTGTACTAGCTGTTTATTTTAAGTTTGTTCAGTGACCTTGACAATGCTCTAACGAGTGAATCCTTGGTTGGCAAGACTAGTTTTAATAACAAGACTCAAATAAAAATAACAAAAATATAGTGCTGCCTGAACAAAAATATTACGTTATACTACCTGTTTATTTTAAGTTTGTTCAGTGACCTTGACAATGCTCTAACGAGTGAATCCTTGGTTGGCAAGACTAGTTTTAATAACAAGACTCAAATAAAAATAACAAAAATATAGTGCTGCCTGAACAAAAATATTACGTTATACTACCTGTTTATTTTAAGTTTGTTCAGTGACCTTGACAATGCTCTAACGAGTGAAACCTTGGTTGGCAAAACTCAAATAAAAATAACAAAAATATAGTGCGGCCTAAACAAAAATATAACGTTGTACTAGCTGTTTATTTTAAGTTTGTTCAGTGACCTTGACAATGCTCTAACGAGTGAATCCTTGGTTGGCAAGACTAGTTTTAATAACAAGACTCAAATAAAAATAACAAAAATATAGTGCTGCCTGAACAAAAATATTACGTTATACTACCTGTTTATTTTAAGTTTGTTCAGTGACCTTGACAATGCTCTAACGAGTGAAACCTTGGTTGGCAAGACTAGTTTTAATAACAAAACTCAAATAAAAATAACAAAAATATAGTGCGGCCTAAACAAAAATATAACGTTGTACTAGCTGTTTATTTTAAGTTTGTTCAGTGACCTTGACAATGCTCTAACGAGTGAATCCTTGGTTGGCAAGACTAGTTTTAATAACAAGACTCAAATAAAAATAACAAAAATATAGTGCTGCCTGAACAAAAATATTACGTTATACTACCTGTTTATTTTAAGTTTGTTCAGTGACCTTGACAATGCTCTAACGAGTGAATCCTTGGTTGGCAAGACTAGTTTTAATAACAAGACTCAAATAAAAATAACAAAAATATAGTGCTGCCTGAACAAAAATATTACGTTATACTACCTGTTTATTTTAAGTTTGTTCAGTGACCTTGACAATGCTCTAACGAGTGAATCCTTGGTAGGCAAGACTAGTTTTAATAACAAGACTCAAATAAAAATAACAAAAATATAGTGCTGCCTGAACAAAAATATAACGTTGTACTAGCTGTTTATTTTAAGTTTGTTCAGTGACCTTGACAATGCTCTAACGAGTGAAACCTTGGTTGGCAAAACTCAAATAAAAATAACAAAAATATAGTGCTGCCTCAACAAAAATATAACGTTGTACTAGCTGTTTATTTTAAGTTTGTTCAGTGACCTTGACAATGCTCTAACGAGTGAAACCTTGGTTGGCAAGACTAGTTTTAATAACAAGACTCAAATAAAAATAACAAAAATATAGTGCTGCCTGAACAAAAATATAACGTTGTACTAGCTGTTTATTTTAAGTTTGTTCAGTGACCTTGACAATGCTCTAACGAGTGAATCCTTGGTTGGCAAGACTAGTTTTAATAACAAGACTCAAATAAAAATAACAAAAATATAGTGCTGCCTGAACAAAAATATAACGTTGTACTAGCTGTTTATTTTAAGTTTGTTCAGTGACCTTGACAATGCTCTAACGAGTGAAACCTTGGTTGGCAAAACTCAAATAAAAATAACAAAAATATAGTGCTGCCTGAACAAAAATATAACGTTGTACTAGCTGTTTATTTTAAGTTTGTTCAATGACCTTGACAATGCTCTAACGTTGAATCCTTGGTTGGCAAGACTCAAATAAAGATAACAAAAATATAGTGCGGCCTAAACAAAAATATAACGTTGTACTACCTGTTTATTTTAAGTTTGTTCAGTGACCTTGACAATGCTCTAACGAGTGAAATCTTGGTTGGCAAGACTCAAATAAAAATAACAAAAATATAGTGCTGCCTGAACAAAAATATAACGTTGTACTAGCTGTTTATTTTAAGTTTGTTCAGTGACCTTGACAATGCTCTAACGAGTGAAACCTTGGTTGGCAAAACTCAAATAAAAATAACAAAAATATAGTGCGGCCTAAACAAAAATATTACGTTATACTACCTGTTTATTTTAAGTTTGTTCAGTGACCTTGAAAATGCTCTAACGAGTGAAACCTTGGTTGGCAAGACTCAAATAAAAATAACAAAAATATAGTGCTGCCTGAACAAAAATATAACGTTATACTACCTGTTTATTTTAAGTTTGTTCAGTGACCTTGACAATGCTCTAACGAGTGAATCCTTGGTTGGCAAGACTAGTTTTAATAACAAGACTCAAATAAAAATAACAAAAATATAGTGCTGCCTGAACAAAAATATTACTTTATACTACCTGTTTATTTTAAGTTTGTTCAGTGACCTTGACAATGCTCTAACGAGTGAAACCTTGGTTGGCAAGACTCAAATAAAAATAACAAAAATATAGTGCGGCCTAAACAAAAATACAACGTTGTACTAGCTGTTTATTTTAAGTTTGTTCAGTGACCTTGACAATGCTCTAACGAGTGAAACCTTGGTTGGCAAAACTCAAATAAAAATAACAAAAATATAGTGCGGCCTAAACAAAAATATTACGTTATACTACCTGTTTATTTTAAGTTTGTTCAGTGACCTTGAAAATGCTCTAACGAGTGAAACCTTGGTTGGCAAGACTCAAATAAAAATAACAAAAATATAGTGCTGCCTGAACAAAAATATAACGTTATACTACCTGTTTATTTTAAGTTTGTTCAGTGACCTTGACAATGCTCTAACGAGTGAATCCTTGGTTGGCAAGACTAGTTTTAATAACAAGACTCAAATAAAAATAACAAAAATATAGTGCTGCCTGAACAAAAATATTACTTTATACTACCTGTTTATTTTAAGTTTGTTCAGTGACCTTGACAATGCTCTAACGAGTGAAACCTTGGTTGGCAAGACTCAAATAAAAATAACAAAAATATAGTGCGGCCTAAACAAAAATACAACGTTGTACTACCTGTTTATTTTAAGTTTGTTCAATGACCTTGACAATGCTCTAACGAGTGAATCCTTGGTTGGCAAGACTCAAATAAAAATAACAAAAATATAGTGCGGCCTAAACAAAAATATTACGTTATACTACCTGTTTATTTTAAGTTTGTTCAATGACCTTGACAATGCTCTAACGAGTGAAACCTTGGTTGGCAAGACTCAAATAAAAATAACAAAAATATAGTGCTGCCTGAACAAAAATATAACGTTGTACTAGCTGTTTATTTTAAGTTTGTTCAGTGACCTTGACAATGCTCTAACGAGTGAATCCTTGGTTGGCAAAACTCAAATAAAAATAACAAAAATATAGTGCGGCCTAAACAAAAATATTACGTTATACTACCTGTTTATTTTAAGTTTGTTCAGTGACTTTAACAATGCTCTAACGAATGAAACCTTGGTTGGCAAGACTCAAATAAAAAAAGTTGTGGAAATATACAAACGTGTTATTATTTTATTTAAAAAAATGAATAGTTCATTTCAGTAACAGCCAGACACTACACCTTTAGAGAAAATAATACAAACGTTGGAACTTCATCTTTTCATTCTCATTTATTGGAACACTGTCCGTTATAAAGAAAATATAACGGTTTAAAAGTTAAAACAGAATATTTTATATAAACATAAAAAGTCAGAACAGGTAAAACGTTACGCAAATGATACTTTGTCACAAGTAGAGAGACACTTCGGTAAGGAAACAGCTGACTGCGTTATTATTAATTTCTTCTCAAACCTTCCGCCTCCATCCCTTGATTGCGGGGGTGTTTTACTCGCAAAGTATCGACGTATTCTTTCATCGAACAAATAGTCTTCCGTATGTAGTTCTTTCTGTGTTATTAATGAACAAACTATAATTCGGAAAATGAAAATTCATTTTGAGTTGGGATTTGGGATATTGGTCTACACTACAACATTAATGTCATGTTTTTAACGAATTCCTATTGAATAAACATTAGTTTCAAAATATACGTAATTTTAAGCGTGAAAATATAATTTGTTATCTCATATTAAAAAAAAAAACTAATATCACTATCGTAATCATTGTTAAAATATGCATAAATTAATAATTAAAATTTTCAAATTCCATTGGACGTACGAATGTCACGGTTCAATCACGGACTTCACGGTTCATTTTAATAATGTCAATGGGGAAAGTTTAATACGCTAATTTACGTCAATGTGTTTCAAATTTGGTACAAAAAAAAATTTCGGGAACAGTTAAGCAAGTTTCTTTCCAGCGAATTCCGCTCAACCGTTTCTAAATGGAGGTGATTTCAAATCTTCTAAAAAAAATCATCACATTTTTGGATCGTAACAGCGCTATAGATTCGATAATGAATTTGTGGAACACACTAACGAAATCAGCTGCATAAAGAACCATTTTCAATGTAATTTGAAAATTTTAAATTAAGCAGATTTTAACGCTGGTTATGATCGTGAATACGATTCATCAAAAAAATTTTTGTCAGCCTAAACAACATAGGAACTCTTACCTAGTTCCGCTTACGCCTGTGAACCAAGTTCACAATTCTCCTGTCAACCAATACTCGCTCCTGATTGGTTCGCAGTGCTCGCGTATCTTAGGTCTATAATATTCTAGACTATCACATGGCCAATAGGAACTGCTACCAACGCACTCATCGCTCATCGCATCTCCCGTACTCTAAGTTCTTTCTCTTGTCTTAACAATAGATTTCTCAAAAACTATGGTTCTTGCCGTAATTTCAAGTATAAATACAGGCCAAAAGTCGTGGTTCATCATAACCTTTTTGCCACCACAGGACAACTATACGACAGCCTATAACACCCGGAAGTACTCCATATGACACCGCAACTTGCGCGAGTGGAACTAGAAGGAATCCGGCCAACTTTAAAGTCTTACCATTTCGAACCGGAAAAGTGCCTCGCCGACGCCGACCTGGTAAAGGCCCGGACTTATACGAAGTGTGGGGCTATTAAATAACGAGACTGACGCTGCGGCGGAACAAGTGCGCATGCGCCAACCGCCATTGACCGACAGCTGTTTAGTGTGAAGCTTTCTCTTCAGAATGCAGTTAGTCTCGTTTGTGTAACCAACACCGTTTAGTCATATCCTTCATTTCCGTTAGTGTTGTTATTTTGTTTTGCCGGAAAAAATGGTTAGTGTAATAATAGAGCAACGAATTGTTGTTAAATTTCACTTCAAACTTGGAAAAACCGCTACTGAAACTTATAATTTACTGAAAGAAGTGTATGGCAGTGAATGTTTATCGCGGGCACGTGTTTTTGAATGGTTTAAGCGTTTTTAAGATGGCCGACAAGACGTTGAAGATGATACGCGGCCAGGTCGCCCTTCAACGTCAAAAATGGATGACAATGTCGAAAAAAATGCTAATTTGATTCGGTCTGACCGTCGATTAAGTATTCATGCAATTGGTGGAACTGTAGGCATTGATAAAGAATGTGTACGGCAAATTTTACGTGACAATTTGAACATGCGAAAAGTGTGTGCCAAAATTTCTCACGTTTGAACAACAAGCAGCTCGCAAAAATGTTTGTACTAACACTTTAGATGCCATTGAAAATGACCCAAATTTATTGGAAAGGATAATAACATGTGATGAAGGTGAAATCTACATTAAAAGGGACGAGATTTGAGTCTGTGGAAGCTGTAAAAGTGAAAGCGGCAAGAGACCTGAAGGAGTTGACAGAAGATGACTTCCAGCACTGTTTCCAACAATGGACAATTCGCATGGAGCGTTGTAGGGATAGAGAAGGGGTGTATATTAAAGGTGATAATAAGTAATTACGTATAAAATGAAAATAAAATTTTTTACAACGTCAGTCTCGTTATTTAATAGCCACACCTAGTACTAAAGTATTTCTCTCGGAGACTACAACAGTTTAGGATAAAAACATTATTGCTGGAAATGCACTTCTATCATACCGGCGAGATAACTGTGTGCAAAGTTTATAAAAAATTAACGCCCGTTAAAAAACGTTTATTTTGCGTGTTTAGTATCTTAAACCGTTTAACTGTATAAAAAATATTAATATATTGTTCCGTAAAGTAACAAGAAATTGGTTTTTTTAATAGTAACTTTGTAAAAAAAAATAGCGTATAGTTTTATTTAACGTAGAAATACAGAAATACTTTTTGCCTGCCTATCATTGGCCATCAATTCTTTTAAAAGTAATTAGGATTATGACCTATTCTTCCCGTCAGTGGTCTATCTACTCATCTCGTAAAGGCTACCGTGGTTTCGAAACTCTATTGTTTATTCAGACCGTGATACAAAATTTTAAATCTCTCTGTCGGAGTCGTCACAAAGTCAAACAAAACATTAAAAACATACGTCACAAACACTGAGCACAATTACACAATTAAAATACGTACGGTGAAATTTGGTTTGGCCAAACGATACTTGCGACTCGTATGTCGTTACATTCCGGACTTGTATTACGGCCTGAAGATGAAACAATAGAGTTTCGAAACCACTGTAGCCTTTAACTAGGTGAGTAGATAGACCACTGACGGGAAGAATAGGTCATAATCCTAATAACTTTAATATGTGACGGTGGTTTAGTTGCAATAATGAAATTTTCTTTAAAAGTAATCGATATAAAATATTTTACTAAACTATCTACAATAAGTAACAGTTTATCTTAGAAAATAATACGCTGTTTCACTTTATTACGATAACTGTTTGAATTTAAATACTATCACCACTTTAGAAGTATATTTAAAATTAAATGCCATAAAATAGCTTTATTTGTTTTGCAACTTCATGCTCAACACGGTTTCAATACGCGTTGCTTGCGAATGGAGTAACACTACAGCACTTCTTTATGAAGTAAAACAAAGTTTAAAAGGAGGAAATTAGAAAAGTATTTGCCAAAGCGATCTAACCTTTTAAAGCGGCAGTCTTGAACACTGTGCTGGTGCATCGAAGCCCGCATTCACAGTTAAAGCATTCAATCTAAATTAAAAAAGAATTGACGCTGTTAAGTCAATTTATAAACTGAAAGTCAATGACGACGGTGACGAAAAGGGCAACTTAATTAGTCTCTCGCTTTGAAGTACGTTTTTAAATTGGATTTAATTAAATTGTTCACTGCTGCATTTTCTGAAACGTCAAACAAGAACAGAAAAGTGGATCGGCGGCATTGAAAGCCCACCAATATTCGGCGAGTCAGTAATACATGAATTAATAGAGAGGGGTTTTACATTCGCATTCGAAAAATGTCGCCCAAACGGTGGCCTTAATTCAAAACAAAACAGACATTAGTTATAAAATCGATCGTTATCATCAAATTGTGCTGCTATCACTACTGGTAAACAGTTTAAATTTGGCCGTGCCAAGCATCGAGGAAACAGTACCTCAGTAAAAGCCCAAAACACACTCCCGGATGTACAGTCGGTTATATTTTGGATTCAAACGTTCCAGGATCATAAAGAGTAACATTAGTCTGAATTATATCCACGCACTAGACTACACGTCCACTGTGTAGAGGCTTTGAGGTACGGTGCCTAGACGCTGCTACAGCGATAGTCGCCCAGCGCTCATCGCTAACACAAAACGCTGACATATTTTCTCCGCCACGCTGTGGCTACTTGAGGCAACTTGAAGAGATAATACTGGTCCGATAGTTTCGTGAATTTAATTATGACCTTGAATAAAAAAACTACTTTTAGCGACACAATAATAGACGATGATGCGGGCAATTAATGAGTTTTTTTAAGAAAAGTTGTCAATTATTTATAGCAAGAAATGAGGAAGGCTGATATAGTTACTATAGCAACCAAACAGAGATATTGTGTGTAATATTAATACAATTAAATACTAGTACAGAATAATTAGGCCTAAGTGTACTTATGAATTCATTGAATTACTAATTCACTGCATGTATGTACATTTGTAATGGCCTACAAATGTACAAAAGTACGAGTACAAACTTTTGAGGGCAAAACTATAGCAAAAAAAAGTTCTATTACATTAGGCTGAAATATATTTTTCCGCATAAGCTTTGCATTTTGAGAAGACATTTTTGAAAGTATTGAAACGCTAGCGAATGGCGATTATTACTGCTCCGAAAACAGACGCTCAACGATTGACGCTAGCGACTCTAGCGAGTATCGCAGGTAAGAAAATGGTAACGTACAAACCTAGGAGTCCTCCGCGATGATCGTTGAGGAAAACGTACCTTAAAGTGCTGCTTCTGATAACGTCGCACAACTTAGTGTACCTTGTATTGAGAACATTCAACATCTCGGCACCAAAGTGCTTTCTGTGTCTTATCGTATAACAAATGGCTAAAGTTTTTTTTGAAGAATTATTTTTTCCCTATCCTTATAAATACATGTAAAATTAAAGATTATAAAGTTTTTGGCGTTTCGTTTGTAAACACAAAGAAAAACCTAACTTTCCTGGGTGAAATTCCACATCAAATACCACCTAATCTACTGCACGTACTGCACACAGAGTTCACTAATAACTTTTTATTTGGGTTGGTAAACAATTCAACTGACAAATTACTTTTTCCTCAACTCAAACAATAAAATATTTTTGTAACTATAGCTATATTCTTCTCTATAGTATTTTAGTTTTTGGGCACAACAAAAGACAACAGATGCTGTCTTGATTTATAAGTAGCGCCTACTGTCCTAAAAACTTAGCATTTGTTGCAAATTTTGTTTTGAAACGCAATTACATTATCACAAATAAAGAGGAATTTTTAACTAAAGTTGAATAATACCCAATCAGATTTGGAATAAAGGAAAGGAATATTGCTAACACGAGAAATCCAAGTTGCAGCTTGTGATGACGCACTGGCGTGGAATTTCACTTCGAGCATGCGCACTCCGGATAGCCTTAAGTTAACTAATTGTTCAACACAACTCGACTTCCTTGCCAACTAAAGTCTTGCGTAACGGCCTTGACTCGGAGCTGCAATGCATCTTGGGACAAACTTCTACAACGTCTGTCGATAAATACAGTGCAAATGCACGTTTTGTTCTATTACAATGTCAGAATAGGATTTTATCTGTTCAGTAATGACACTTCTTAATCATAATCACATTGATTTGCAGAAATTGCATTCTTTTGAATTTTAGAATTGTTTCGCATTTGTATTTTCCTCGATTTACAAAAGAGATTTACGAAGAAAGTAACACAAAAAAGTTATGCATGTTTAACAGTCTAAATGGTCGCCATTTAAACAAAAATTTGCTGACGAACTATTGCTAAAGTAAATCTTAGGTTCTGACGGTTCTGAACGCTGAATACGTCGCCTAAATAGGTTTTCCTGCTAGCACAACGAGAATTGGACGTACATCCCTCTTTCAGTTTGGATGGTACGTGCCAAAGCACGGCCGCATTATCAGATGAGGATATGTTTACGCTAATTGGAGTTCAAGTTCTTCTATCAACAGCTGACAAGACGATGAGCTTGTTTAGTATCAAACATGGCTTGTGACATAACGCGATACTGTTATTAAAAGAATAGTTTTTTTGAAATTTCTAAAAGTCTTGACCGTTGTAAATCAGCTCAGATTATATTCAGTACTATAAAATCAAATGCAATTATAATTTATGCCATTGCCTAAACAACACAGGAACTGAGTTACACAACCTAGTTCCTCTTAATAACACAGACAAACATCCACGCTAAATCCCCGAACTTATCTGCCGGCTT
>CM040188.1:33719624-33752124 GCA_022606455.1 Callitettix versicolor | reverse complement strand
AATGTGCGTGTCATGCCGCAGAACGTTCGGCCGGAATAGATGAATAAATACGAGCTTAAATAAATCACTCCGCTAATACAACTTTAACATTATCACAAAAATATAATGAAATGTGTGTAACCACTGCGAACAGCTGTGCCCGTAAAAACAACTACAGCTGTGGTATTTACCAATGAATACAGACTCTATAAGAAGGAGAATTCTTGCCTGAAAAAGTTAACCCGTTTTATTAGGCCGACAACGCTACTTGGAGCACTCGCCGGTAGCCTGTTCTTTCTGAACTTGTAGTTCGGAGGGAGACAGATATAAGGGGTGATGCCATCTCTGTCTCTCTCCCTCTCCAAATCCTGCCCTAACGCTTGACCTACGTTAGCCAAGTTATGACTGCAATCAACTTGTGAAAGTTATATTTGCAAACAAGTAACGAACCCCCCGCCAGCTACGGTTCTATCACTGAACAGAAAATTATATTAATGTACAGGATTAGTCAGATGTTGTCGTGACCAATAATTTTCTTGTTTATTTATGGAGAAAACCCAAACGTATGGAATTATTTAAAAGACATAACGAGGTACATTTTAGTGTATTTTAGTGTAGTGTCTCAGCCTCCAAAATCTCCAATTGTGGGGGCCGAGGCATAGTTACTCCATACTACATGTACTAAAAAATACATCTTTATGCCTTATAAATAAACATCTCCATTTGATTTTTCTCCATTAATAAATTAAAAAGTTATTCGGGTGTCCTGATACTTTTGACTAACACTGTATATTAATAAACTGTATGTAAATAATAAAAGCTTTGTGACTGATTTTTTTAAATTTATTAAAATGTAGCGTTTAAAGATTCTGTATTCATTGTATTTACAATCCCATCAACTGTTCCAACAAAAACAACTACAGCAATAGTATATTCAGTTCCATCTGCTGGTCTTATACAAACAACTACAGCTGTGCTGCAGTCTGTCCCATGCATTGTTACTATAAAAACAATTACAGATGTGGTAAAATCTGTCCCATGCATTGTTACTATAAAAACAATTACAGATGTGGTAAAATCTCTCCCAATCATACAAAACATTACAGCTATCTCACTCACTGTGCCCATAGAATAACTATATCTGTGATATATATATAATCCTCTTTTCCTATAAATACAAGTAATACAATTACAATTATGATATATTGTATACTGTCCTCTGTTTATACAAAAAAATACAGCTAATTCATTGTTTTTTTTAAAAACAATTGCAACTGTAGTATATTATATCCTGTTCGCTGTTTCTATACACGAATTTTAGTTGTAGTATAATCTATCCTATCTAATGTTTCTACATAAGAATTAGTTTTTGGTATGTTCTATCGTTATAAAATAAATTCTTTACAAAATACAGTGTATGTTTACATGCAAGCCCCTATTACTTCATTTGCTACTAAAAACAATATACTGTATTAACTTTTTGAAATATATTAACCGCTGGTTAAGAAATTTAAAACAAATACACTTGGATAGATACTATTCAAAAAATGTTGCAACATATTTTGTTTATTTTAATGTTTTTTTTATTTTAAGGCGAAAATCACATTAAGGCTATTATCGCCTCCCTCGTGTGAGTGTAAAGTGTTAAAGACGTAAGTGTAGTGTTGTAAGTGTAAGTGTGTGTTAGACTCGGGTACCGCGAGGGACGTATAAATCCTCCAATAGGTGCAACTAGTCTGCACCCCCCTGCGGGGTGTCGCAACATAATGAAGACATTACAAAGTTCCTTTATTCTACGAGTTGGTTGCAAGAACTGTTGAAAGTGGGCCCATTATGCCATTCACACAACTGATAAGACGTTGCTCTTCAGCATATGCTGAACGTTTGTAAACAAACAACTATTCTTGTGACTACAGAGGGCACTACCGTATTGTTCGTAGCCCAAATATGACAATGCTGTGAATTTACGTATCCGTCAAGGTGAAATCATGTTTCATCAGACGAAAACCAATTTTTGAGATCTTCTCTATCGGGCGTTACAAAGGACAGAACCACTGACAGAAAGCTTCAAGTTTTATGTAATCTTCAGGTAACAATGCGTGAACAACGTGCGCCTGTGTGGATACATCTTAACAATGTAATGCAGTGTGGGAGAGACCAGACTTTCTTCATATGTTTTAGAACTTCAAACATAATATACAACTCTTCTGTTAGCACTTTCGGTCGACCACTTTTTTGGTCCATCTGCCACATTACCTCTCTTGGAATTTGTACAGCCGCTTGATGGCTGTTGATGTATCCATACCGTACATTTCACACACAACGGAGCCCACTGTCAATAGTTTTTCTAACTCGTACAGTAAAGTTGCTCACTTTTTGAACATTCTTTACTAATACAATATTACATAAATCTGAAAGTTTTTTATTTCACTCAAAACTATTAGACTGAAACAGCTAAAAAAAACGTGGCAGATTATTGCTGATACATACACTTAAATAGGTAGATAAAGCCTGTTTATATCTTTAAATGCAGCTTTAAATTTAGAAATACGATAAACTTTAAATAAGAACTACCATTTATTTGCTAAGAAAGTTTAGAAACTCTAAGCACTTATATGTGAACGAAATTTTCAGAAAGTCAGACTTTCAGTGAAATAATATTATTAATTTCCTTTAGAACTAACGATAGAAAGTTTTTATTTAGTTCGTGGTAAGTTTAAAAGTGTGAATTGAAATGGGAGTAGTAATTAAAAGCTCAGCTTATAGCTTTCTTTAGCACGTAAGGTTATTTTTAGAAATACGTTCATTAAAAGCGAACTGTACTTTTTAATTTGTTATATATTGCTCTGTTGTGAATTCGTTGAAGTGGCGAAATTGCAATAATCAACAAATATGAATATTAATTATCTCGATTTCAAAGAAAACCATTTTCATAGCGGCCATTTTTATATACTGTACTTTAATATGAAAACACAATAAGCGCTTACATAAAATTTAATTAAGTATATAAAATTAAATTTCATATCTCATCTAGATAATGTTTTAAATAATTTTTATCGAAAAATAAAATAATCATTTGACAGAGAGAAGCACAGAGAGGGAAAAATAATGTTTCAGTTTATAATTATAGTTATTTCTGTTCATGGTTCAGACTAAATAATAATAATAATTGTCCTCCGAGTTCCACATAAGTTGTTTTTTGAGTACAGGTAGAAGAGGCGGCGGCGGGGGGGTTCATTTTTTGCATAATATTGGACAGAAAACGTGATGAGTTTTTTATTTTTTTAAATTTTAAAGTAATTAGTATCAAGTATATTGTTACTTAAGGTAAAACTTTTATACTTTACAAACAAAACTGCTTATTTAACAAAAACAAATTTGAAGATAAATCTAAATAACGGTTTTTTCCTTACCGTCTATACTTCATGGCAGTTAGGCTAATGAGGACGATGAATTGACGTTAACGGTATGGGTATGTGCGAGTGCCGAACCCACAACCGAGGGCAGTTCAGAGTCGCAGTAGACTGACCGTCGTCTTAGCCACTTCGACTACAGATTTACCTAAATAAAACTTGCACACTCACGCGCACACTCTCATGTACACGCCCCCGCATACTGACAGAACGGAAAAGAACAAAAGCAAACTTAACACGTCCACGATGGCGAGCGTCACTAGCGACGCACGCTCGTCTTCAAAATAGGAGGCATGTGTCACAAGTAAAGCCTAGAATTGCGTTGTACGACCATTTTAAAGTATGCTAGAGTAACCTTGGTCGGATTAGGTTTTGGTCAACTGTATTTTTTTTCTTTTTTTACCCTGGCACTCTTTAGAGGTAATTTAAAAGGATAACAAATTGAAATTCAAAAGAAATGTTAGAAGCATAATTTTAATTTTTAAACTTAATTTTAAATATAATGAAGTAATATTATGTTTTGGTCTACTGATTTTTTTTCGTTGTCTTGGTGACCTTTATTGGTAAATTAAAATGAAAACATTCAAAATAATAACATCTGTTTATTGACAATTATAACACTAAGACGTCAAAGAAAAAAATCATGTAACGTATGGAGTCTTTTACTTGAAACTTTGTGTGTACGCGTCAACAACAGTGTGCCACCAGTGACGCACTACGCCTATTATACCAATGGTTTACAAATAGGCGTCGTGTGCCACCATTAACGCACGGACAAAACCTCTAAAACATATAGAATGTAATTTTTTCCGGTTGAATATCACCTAAAATGTTAGCCTATAGTTGAGATTTCATGTTAATTAGCATAACACAAAATGTTATGACGTAAAAACGGCCGTCGTCGTGAACGTGTAAAAAAGGAACATACACTGATCATGGAATAACAATGACCTGTATTAAAATGTTCAGCCGAAACGCGTAGAAAACATTTAATTAAAAGGCCAATTGTAAAGAACCAGCACGTGTGGAAAAGGCAAAATAAACATTAAGATAAAACACGTTCTAAAATAGTTTGCAGAAGCTGATTGATTTGCAAAACAAAAATCAACTTCAGTAACGCAAGTGATAGTGACGTCCCTATCGGACATCTGGCACCAGAGGTGTTGTGCAAGTGTTTGTTTGACCTGAGTGTTGTGGAGTGTCCACGTACTACAGCAGACATGAATATATTCCGGGTATTGATAAAATGCAAATATATTCCTACGCTGTTTTTGTTCGGCTCCCTCAACCTTAAACGTTTCCTGTAAACTGTCTATTCAAGTACCAACCCTCTCTGAAACACAATTACTATGTACTGCACTGTATTTACAAGAGCCATATACTTTACTACTTCTTAGAAACTTTAAGAAAGCAGTCACATTTTGAGATGAAAAGTACAACAGTAAGGCCTGGATGTAATTAAGCCTAATCAACACATTTATTCGATCACAATGGCTCGCATTTTGTTTTTGACCGTTCTGAAGACTTATACTGTAATTTGTAAAACTATAATTCTCTTTACAAGTTGGTAACTTTTAATTCTAGTTTACAATTTATAAATCCCTCTAATGTGTAAACTACATAACAGATAATTCTACAAAAAGTACACTGCGGAACTGGGAGAGTTACAGACAGAAGCGAAGCTTTTGTTAACGATATCTTCGCTGAATATATAATTAGTGTGAAGATATGTTTACAAATATCTTGTTTTGTTTAAGTAAATAAATACGTGAAACCTAGCTTAGATATCATTCACTGTAGTTATAGTAAAAGTTCAGTTGTTTTATATTAATTCGTAACGATCAGCTGATCGCATTGAACAGCTGATAGGCTATAATAAGTTTCAGGTTATGTTGTTAAAAACTAGCAATGTTAATGACAATTATTGTAAACGTTTATATTAATTTCGAATGTATTATAAACGGTTACAACGTGCACGTGTTCTTCAATTAAGGGAAAATACCGAAACCAAAGCAAAACAACGTTTTCATATAATACGCGTATACTGTTATCAAAAAGAAGGAAGAAAAAGAAAGAGACAGAAATAAAATGGGTGAAATTCGTTTGCTCTTTCGTTCCATATTTCCGTTACATTCTTCCGTTCAGCAGACTTTTTCTCTTCATTTTTTTTTTCAAGGCGAAAGCACATTAAGGCTATTATCGCCTCCCTAAATGTAAGTGAGTGTAAAGTGTTAAAGACGTATGTGTAGTGTTTTAAGTGTAAGTGTTTGTTAGACTCGGGTACCGCGAAGGACGTCTAAATCCTCTCAATAGGTGCAGCTAGTCTGGAGTGCTTGGGGGGAGGCCTCTCACCAAAGATAGCATTAAAAGCTTAGCTTTAAAAATACTTAATAGCTTATAGACGTTTTTGAATATTTGAAATATTTTTGGAAATTCAAACTGCAAAGTTTATTAGCGAGTACAACGAATCACTTCCAGTTTTAGTCAAGTTATAACTGTAGCAGAGATTTCGTGCATGCGCGGTGTTGTACATTTAATAACACTATTGATCAGCGCTAAACGAAACAAATCAGTTGTACAGTATAGTCACTATAACTATGACTACGAACTCTCTATGTATGTTTCTGCACGTGCTAATGTATTTATCTGTTCGGATTTAAAGACGTTCAAACGTTACTTTATCGCAGTATCAGTTAACTGAAGTAAGTTCAGTGATCAGATGTCCAGTAAATGATAATGACTCTGAGCTACTAATGAAGAAACTTTAGTAACGCTAAAACGTGTCAGAGCTCTTGCTTTTGATTTCAGTTTCTAAGGTAAGGGTTCCCAACCTTTTTGCACCTGCGTACCACTTGACTTTTTGAGAAATGTTGGCGTACCACCAGACCTAAATATTTTAATAAACGTATAACATTTACTCTTCTAAAAGTGTTCAAAGGCTTTTTGAATTAAATTCCTGAGAAAACTTCATATTTAGTAGTTAGATATTTGTTTATTTATAACATGCTTATAATAAAGGAGAAATAAAAAGATGAAAATGGTATTAATTTACAGTTTTATTTATTATAACCATAGGTCTAAAAACAAACAAATGAAAAATTAGTGAAACTCAGCAAAAATTAATCATCATACAAAATATACTTTTATATTCTTTAGTTCGAAATTTGTTGTTGTTTGCCTGTTATTAAAATATCAACATTAGGAGTAATGGAACTTATCTTCACTCTTAAGTCCTCTTCAACACTTATTCTGCTTCTATGTTTATTTTTTATGTACAAGAGTTCAGAAAATCCACTCTCACACAAGTAACTCGTAACAAATGGCATCAAAAATAGCAGAGCTTGCCGAAAGATCAAAGGGTTTACATCCAATCCACTACAATCCAATCCAATCCAATACACTCGGTTTTACATCCAATCCAGAAGTCAATTAAAGATTTCTCTAAAATAATCTTTCATGGAGCTATCTTCTGTAAGATCGATAATACTTTCTTTTAGTTCCAATTCATTTGGTGAGGTTCCCGAAAAAGGATTTCTGATCCAGTCCACTTTTGAATAATCTTCAGAGAAATACTTCTTAAAGCTTTTTTGAAGGCCTTCCAAATGTACAATGATATCTGTGACCACATCTGGCATTGGAGGTATTTCATTTTCTTCAAAAAATGATGATAGAGTGGGAAAAGCAGATAAATTCTTCTGTATTTGTGAACAAAACAGGAAGGAGTTTATTTCTCCAACTTTCTCTTGAAGGAGTTTATTTTGTCACTGGCTGTGAAGGCTGTTGTGTTTGGTCCCTGAAGTCCCAAGTTCAGTATGTTGAGTGTCAAAAATGTCGACTAGGTAAGCCAATCTTGACAACCATTCTTCATCAGCAAACAATTTTTTCATGTCATGATTTTTTTCACTTAAAAACATAAAAACTTCTGATCTCAGTTCCGCTTTGACATATACCGCTTTGACTCACGCGTGTTACAGCATTGCCAGCGAACCCTGGTTACAAATGCTGGAAACACGGCGACTGGCAGACCTTCCATTGTGCCAGTTTATTTAATTATATCTTCTATACTATAAAGTATGCTATTTTAATTAAAACCACAATGGCAAACTTGTAATCCTCGAGGGTTGCAGGCATTGTAACACTAACTTATGAATGCCACCAAACCGTAGGCTGTATAATATTGGTAATAAAATCACTTCATGTTCAGACATTTATACGTTTGTTTTATGTGTTTGTACGGTACGCACTGTATAAATTCAACGCCATTTCCGATTTGATATAAATATTTATTGTTTCAAAAGATTTACTGTGCGTTAATACTTTGCTTGGTTTTATTTTATATTTTATATTTTAGGTCTATATTTAGAAACACAATAATTTCTGTACGTCAGTAAATGAAAAAAATTTGCGTTTTGGAAGTGACTTATCGCGTGGTATGCGTGTATGTTTTGCACGGGGGAAAATTCCGTTTACCGTCACGGAACGCTCTAATTTTTGTTTAGTGATTAATAAAATGTATGTTTGAAGTGAAAACTTGTATGGTCGCGGTTGACAAAACATGGGCATAAACATTTGCTTTCGCGTCACGTTTGAATCCGTAATGCATACCTACAGCATATACTGTTCTTGTATAGGCTATATCTAGACCGAAAGTTATTAAATCTAAACAGCTGATTTCGCGCAATAGCTTCAATATAATTTCAATTGAGGTTATGTTTATTGTTCTTGTTAATTTTAAAAATCATTTTTGTAAATTTGTGTAATAAAACTATTTAATGTATATGACTTATACCAAATTTTGAATGCCAGAATCACAAATATTATATTTACTATTATATTTAGACAGTATAACTGTCATTGATAATTGGCAAAAGTATGGTTATAAACTGATTAATTATTTAAGGCCCTCATATAGCCTAAGATACTCAAATTCATAGTCTGTGACAGTTTCAGTTAATTTTTAAGTTGTGTACCTACACACACGCGAAATTTAATACAAAAATAATTTTCAAGAGTTGCCCTTTTCTGCATGCATCTAATTTTTTATAAAAATAATGAAATCATAATAGTGAAAAAAGTATACAGTCAGGCATGCCAAAAGTAGTAGTCACTTCTGCCGGCCAGTCCCGCAGTGCCTGAGGTTTTTTTTAATTAGACGTTTGTATTTAAAAAGTTTAAATTATCTCACATTACGTTTTTGCCCAAAAGAATGTCCACATGCAGGAGGGTCTGCTATAGGCGTTCAGTAATAAAAAAAAATGTACAGTTGCATGAACATACGCCAGCAATATTGAAGTAAGTGTCGACGTGCGACGCATGGTGCTGTACGTTCAGTGTACTTTAGACTTTAGACCGACTTCTTGTCAGCAATACATTATTCACTCGGAAGGCTTAATCCCACGAGCTTAGCGCTGCTTCCCGGCGTCGTCGGCCGCGTGAACTTAATTCGCCGCTAAGTTATCCGACACAAACTTTAACGGCGCTCCTATCAGCTGTTTTCGCCTGGCATCTAAATTACTTTTTTACAAATCAATCAGTAAGTCTTTAAGTTATTTATTATAGTGTTCAGTTTATACAGTAATATCCTTAAAACACCGCATTACTTGTTCAGTTATAATACACCAATGAACACCAAAAGCACTAGGAACAATCAATTGAACCCGCCAAGAACACTGCGCGTGCTGCTCTTTAGACCGATAAACTGATTTGTTGTAGACCCTTGTTAGAGTTAAATTCTGACGTCACAGGATCGGTTAATTTGATGATGATGAATCGCCTTAAAATGCAAAAGATAAGTTATTGCGTGCGAAAGACACGTACCGGTATTGACTAAAAACAAAGATAAACACCGAATTAAGACTTTCACAGAGTTGGTTTGTTGCGTTCGTCACGGAACATGGACCTGAAGCACGCATGCTGCAGTACAGTACTTCCTTCACTAACTGCCCAATTACTTAATCAGTTTCTTCTGGTAAAATGTTTCTTCATACAGGATTACCGTACATCAAGAAATTTATAAAAAAAGCAAGGTTTTCTTTAAAAGATGGCAACAACCCTAGTTTTTTTAGGCACCATATTCTGCTAAATTATAAATATATGGTCACGAAGAAACTAATCACTGGAATAACGTATTTCGAATTAAACTTGGATAAGCTGTCATCGCCTAAACAACGTAGGAGCTAAGTTACTCAACCTAGTTCCGCTTACTTACACAAAAAAATATCCACGACGAATTCCGGAATTTCTCTACCGGCTTTCAAACAGCCTACGCCTGCGAAACCTAGTTAACTCCCGTCAACCAATACTCGCTTCTGATTGGTTCTCAGTGCTCGCGTATTTCGTTTCAATAATACGCTAGATTATCACATTTCTGCCCAGGCATTAATGTGCCGGCGCATCACCTCGCATCTCCCTTACACAATAGCTTCTTTCTGATTGGTGCGTTCTTTCTCTACTTTTAATTATGGATTTCTGAGAAATTATGGTTTCCGACCTATTTTCGAGTATAAAATCGACAGGTCGAAAATCGTTGTTCGGCAGAACATCGAGGAGGACCAGCCACTACACAACTACAAGAAAGCCTACCAACACCCGAAACAAACTTGCTCGGATGGAAACAGGAGGAATGCGGCCAACTGTAAATAAGACGCGAACTTCGGGTGAATGCCCGGGGACTTGGACACGACTTCGAACAACGTACATTCTGTCAACCAATACTCGCTTCTGGAATATTACCCTGGAATATTGACTTTTGATCATCGTAAAGACAAAGGTTAACCGCAGGTAGTAAAATAACGAAAAAAGTTTAAACGAAAATAGTTTGAGAGATATGCCTACAGAGGATAGGCAGTAAGATATGGAGTAAGGGAGTGAAGAACACGATGCATACGGGTCGAGAGGATTGATTAAGTCGGTGAAAGTAAGACAGATGAAGGCTGAAGATGTAGGATACTGAAAGAAACTTCCCGACAGTTCGCTGCGCTGTCGGCACTGCGCTCTTAGTCTCTTATACTGGCACTTACTTATTTTGCTCGAGTTGTCTCGTCTATGATGCAGAGCTTGACTGATCATCCTCCCGAACTAATTAATGATTTTTCCCAGTAGTAATATTACAGTCAGTGTATTCTACTGGTAGGATGCAGGATGTCCGACGCGGTTCGTGGCAGTCGATTAAGTTTAACCAAACTCAACAATGTAAACTTATAATTCAGAATAGGAAATTAAATTTCAATTGATTAATGGCTAAAGTAATTGCTACAATATCCGGGTTATGTAATCAGAGTTTATCGGTTTTCGTACATTAAGCAATAATGATTAATATAAAACTTATAATCTGGTTTTAAGTATTAAAGTTCTTTTACCAAGCTAAGCAAAACCAATTATGAACAGTTTGTGTTGGTGATTAAGCTTTACTGGAGTATGTTATAGGTTATAATTTCAGACTTAAAACTATACCGTAATAAACGATAGATTCGTTATAAACCAATTAAAAATTCGTTAGATGTGAATTTCATTGAATTATTTTGTAGTTTGCAACTGAAGTAATTTGCTACTTTAATACTTTACCATGGGAATGCGAGGTGGTTAATATACCATGTTTGAAGTTTATAGCCGCCTGTAGTACGAGTACGTAATGCAGGCTACCAGTGAATACTAGTTTTACATGTAGTATAATATTCAAACTAATTAAAAGCTATCGCTACGTGTTTGTCACAAACTGAAGTCATTTTTAAATAAAAAACCTGATGAATTTGATGCGTTTCAATTTACTTAAACGTATTGAGTTAAGGAAAACTCGTATAAATTATTTATACAAAATTCTAACGTAATTAATTAATTCCTGTTTCTTTGATACAGGATGTTCAAAGAAGCAAATAAGTATCAGTTTATCAGGTGTACAACTGTGCACCTTTTTACTGAGTGATAGTACAAATATTTATAACTTTATTTTATTTCTTCATTTATTTACGTTTATTTACAAACAGTAGAGCAGGTTGGTTTCTAATTTAAAATTTATTAATTACCTTAGTACGAAAAGACCAGTGTAACTGATTAATAACTTTGTTGATTAGATTTGAGCGTGATAAAATCAGAATTTATTTATGTAATTTTATTACATTAGTACACACATTACGTCACAGTTGTCGTGTAATATAAAAGTTACAAATATTACTGAAATTATTAATTGCTTATTAGATTTCTACACATTAAATTAAAATATATTGTTTGCTGATACATGCACTTAATTTGTTTCGTATTGAAAGAAAGTTTTAATTTCTTGTTTATCTAATAGGCTAAGCTGACTTTGTTTTAATGAAATAACATGTTTGTTTATATATCCACAACTTTTTTATTTGAGTCTTGCCAACCAAGGTTTCACTCATTAGAGCATTGTAACAGACTTAAGTTTTTCTAACCACTTGAGAGTTAATAAGGTTTCTGATTCTTCTACAAATACGAATATAAACATTTTACAAATACCTAACAAATCCAGGAAATTAAATAACTTAAAGAATTTAGGAATAAATAGTTTAGTTTTAAGTAAATTTGTTTTAGTTTTACATGAACAGTTAGACTTGGGTTATTCATCTCTATTAACACCATTGTATAGGTTATTATAGTCTCCTCATAGTTCTTAGATCTGTACAAAGGGATTTTTCCAAACAGAAATATAACGTTGTACTGGCTGCTTTAACTACATTTTGTTAAATGGCCTAACGAGTGAAACCTTGGTTGGCAAGACTCAAATAAAAAAGTTGTGGAAATATACAAACGTATTATTATTTCATGTTATTATAACGTTATTACAAACGTGTATGCATTTCCATCAAGTACCAACGGTCTTAATTATAGATAACTGAATTTTTTTATGATTCCGCTACAAAATTCTGCTCTTAAGTAGAAAAAAAGTTTTGTGAAAACAATTCTGTTTCGGTACAAAAAAAATCCAAATATCTGCTTTTTATAAGGTTTTTTTATAAAAGAAAGTTCCTATATAATTTTAAAATACATTTTTATCACTAAATGGAACTTTTAACTTATATATGTACAAAAAATCGATTTAACAGAATTAGTGAACCTAGAGGAACAAGAATACCTTGAGTTTTATCAGTGAAATATATTTAAATGTGACACATATAAGAGCGAACTAGTTTCAGCCATCGGTCCGACCGTCATTGTTAGTCTGAAAACAGTAGGGAATCTAACAGAAGCTCTCAATAATCAGCTGCATTACTTTCTCTGCTAGCGAGAAAATACAACAGAAACCGGTTAATTTCAAAATGGAGGAAGGAAGTGCCCGTATTGAATATCATAGGCACGGAAGTGGGTAACCGTAGTAAGACTTCCCTGTATAGACCAAGGTTCGGCACATGGCTGGCTTCGTTCAACAGACGTAATTTGCAAGTATTAACAACGTTCAAAGGATAAGCCACGTCGTTGCGCTTTAATCTAACCGGCTAAGTTAATGTTTTGTACAACAGAGAGCGTGATTGCCGATATAATATAATAGTAGGCTTACACCTAACTGATACTGAGCCGGCTAAGTCGAGATTAGCCTAGTTCGGGCGGAGGTACAAATTGTATTGCGCACACATTGTACAACATTCAGGAGATCTGAATTAATGAAATTTCAGGCAATCTAAATTTATAAAATATTTTATACATCCGCTTAAATATTGTGGAATAGCACATCAAAGTCTTCGTAAGCGTAGGCATATTCATTAGAGAATTTCCGTTGGAAAATGAGCTATTGAAGCGGCCATCATGATAAGCGCCAATTCTGACTTTTCCAGATGTGTGTGTGTGTGTGTGTGTGTGTGTGCGCGCGCGCGCCAGCGCGTTCGTTAACCAATAAAATCCGTTCAAAAGTTTCAAAATGTCTGCCATTTTAAGTCTTTGAAAATTCACAACTTTTGTCTAAAATGAAAAACAAATCTTATATCACCGTTGTAATCAACGTTAAAAATTTTCAAAACCCGTTAAAAATTGAAAAACTGAATCTAATTTCGGCCACCGTTCATTTTTGTGCTTTCAATGTAGGCCTATCAGTATTTTCAAAGTTTAAAATGCTAATAAATGCAGATTTTAAAGCTGATTGTGATGATGAAATCGGAAATTCAAAAAACAATAACATAAACAAAATACTTTTGCAAAGTTGCTTCCATCACGTCAGCGTGCCTTAATATTGCTAGCTGTGATGTGTTAACGAAGAAGTGTTTAACACAGATGTACTTTAAATTTTAAAAGTATTGGCCTAAACAAAGAACAGTGTGTACAGGCAGTGCAGTACTTGCAAAACCTATGAAGCTTAACTTTAAAGCAATTTGAGATATTTTTTTGTTAAGAAAAATTCAATACTTATTGATTTAGTAAACATAATTGCAAAAATAATTGTAGGCAATTTTGTTTTCATCCCACTGTGTTACTAGGCTAAACATTGGGCAAAGATACCGTCAAGTTTATTAATTTTCAACATAAAAATAGGTTCTTGGTCTTTTCTACAAATCCTAAAAGTACAAATTTCTAAAGATGGTTCTAATTTCTAATTTATAACGCATTATTTTTGTATGTAATCGTAATAACATTACATTTTTCAAAAAAAGACAAAAACAATATAAAAATGTTTACTTTACATGCAAGCTCTGTTTGTTTCGAATAAAAAACGTTCGAGGTAAGACAAACGACAAAACAAACTGTATAGTCTCTATAAACATTCTCTCGGGCTTTCAAAAGAGGTTTCAGAAACTATAATATTTAGCATATGTTTAGTTTTGTAGTTTTCCCGTCTAATAAAGAAGTTTTTTCATTTTGGATGCCGATCAATATTATTAAATTCTTATTTATCATCACCTTTCCTGTGAAAACAAAATGCTCTTCATTTGAAAAGTCGATATTAGTAATTTTCTTTCCTAATTTTCGGTTTCGTTTAACATTTCTACCACTTTGTTCCAGCAACCAACTTTCAATTGTGTTTTTAAAGTACACAAGGCTATTATGTTTAGATAATTGACAGACAAAGGCGGCTGAGGGCTGGTACACTTCGCTTTTAACCCTTATTAAAAAAGGGTTGTATAGAAGTAGAAGGGATAATTGCACTTATATATAGCCTACGCACCGACAAAACGAACTAAACACATTAGGCTACGGTTTGGAAATAAAAACGTCACTTGTATTAAGGTGAATTAAGCATTATTCTCTGAGTATTAAAAAGGTAAGTTAAACTAGTATTTCCTGAACTTAATACTTGCTAGAGTTTCTTGGAAACTAGTTCGCGTAACGCTACAAAAATCCCAACTAGTTTTTCCATGAAGCAATAACCGATACAATCCAATAAAATAGGTCGGACGAAAAAATAAACACCAGCAGAAACATGAAAAAATTCTTGAATAAACCACAAATGAAATTAAAAAATAAAAAATTGATGCACACATTGCGGCGAGCGTCTTATGGGGAACTGGAAAATTTATCCTATTCTTAAAAAAAGTCTAAATCAAAGTGTAATTTTAAAATATACTGTTTGTTCTGAAATAATGTATTTTCAATTTGTGTTTTGTTTCACGTTATTTTCAATAAAGTTTTCCATTATTGCAAAATTACTATGTATTAATTCTTTTTATATTCTTCTTTTCTGCTAGGATTATTATCACTAAGTTCAGTATAATGATCTGCCTTCCCTAGCTTCGTCAATTATACTTTTGTTGACGCGTTTCGGAGAACCTCCATCTTCAAAAACTATATCTATACTGGTCACCAATATTATGGCCCCGTCCTATTTATAATTTTCTATCTCCACCTCATACTCCACCGCTATTCAACACGTGTACATTAAACGTGACGTGCTCGCTTCTGATTGGCTCTTCAAAATCGTACGTTTTCGCTCGCTTCTGATTGGCTCCTTTCAAACTTTCTCTTCAACGGTCCTGTTAATTTTTGAAAAAATTGAGATTTTGAAAATTTTGAAGATATTTGATAGATGTTTGACGATAGATTTTGACGACCGTTGAAGAGAAAGTTTGAAAGGAGCCAATCAGAAGCAAGCACGTCAGGTTTAATGTACACGTGTTGAATAGAGGAGGGGTACAAGGTGGAGATAGAAAATTATAAATAGGACGGGCCAAAATATTGGTGACCAGTATAGATATAGTTTTTGAAGATGGAGGTTCTCCGAAACGCGTCAACGAAAGTAGAATTGACGAAGCTAGGAAAGGCAGATCATTATACTGAATATAGTCACTGTGTACTACCTTACATTTAGTTTTCCTCATCCGTTCTGTTTGTGTTATGTCATCCTGTTAATTGAACTTTACCCGATCGTTAATGTTAAATAAATTTAATCCTTAACGTATTTCCTCATTGTGTAATCGACCAATAAATGAAAGTATTGTAATCGTATTTCTAGTCTTTGCAAATTTTTTAAATCTTTCGTTCTCATTATCATGAGCCCATTAATGCTCATTATCATGAGTCCATTACATTAAAGTCAGCCATTATTTTACGCAGCCTGTTCTTTATATTTAATTTTTTTTATACAAATGCATCCACAAATAAATAGCACCTTTACTTTGACTATTTTGACTGGCAATGTCAAAATTTCAATTGATATCCACGCGCGCTTATTGTGTTATTTTAATTACTGAATCAATCAAATCGCCTGATACGCTAAATTCACTGAATACGTTAAATTCCAATTTCTCTGCGAACATTGGTTTACATACCTCATCAGCATATTGTAAATTATTTATAAATCTTCTCTACTTATTTATATTCTTATCTCCGGAGATAATATCCAACCTTCATAAATTTTCCATAAACTATAGGTATACGTTATATAAAGTCAGTGACAACACAACAGCCTAGCAGGTTTTTTCGTTTTAAAAACATCTCTTATTTTTTTAATATTTTGGAATTTTCTAAATGTATCCACAAGATTTACAGCATATGATTAATGCACTCTTAATCAATGCAAGTGTGAAAACAATGACAAGCCCAAATTATTTTAAACGATTTTCTCGAGGTAGATGATGATGATCGGTTCTTATTGAGCTATGTTTTTTTTCTTCAAAAGACGAAAAAAACCAGAGCGTTTTCCATTCTACCAGTAAATGAAATATTTAACGGACGCCGAAGAGAAATTCAGGGGTAAAATGTCTTTAGGACAATTTTTGTTTGTAGCCTATATGATATTGTTAGAAATCCCACAAACAGACACTGTACTGTATTACAAGATATCAGATGTTTGGTTAAAACTGGGAGATTCCAAAAGATGGCTCGGTGACTCTGCGTGGAAAATTCAACCATGACGCCAAGCGGTAAATGCTTCTTCGTAAAGAAACACTAAAGGACTGATTGGACTGAGATTTGACTTGAGACTTGGAGCGAGAATAACCTCGAAGATGTCAGATATGATTTTGGCTAAACGTCGAAATAATGTTTCTTCTAGAAGCAATTGTGTCGAATATATGTACATCATGAAGTAATAACGCGCGCGCTCGCGCGCGCGCGTGTGTGTGTGTGTGTGTGTGTTTGTTGTGAGTGTGTGTTGTGTGTGTGTTTTTGAATGTGTATGGTTTGTGTGCGTGTGTGTGTTTGTGTATATAAGTTATGGTATGGTTTCGAGGATGTCGCTTTTTAAAAAAACAACTTTTTATTAATTACAATAAGACTTTAATATTCACTTAAAACTTATTATAATTATTTAAGTTCGTCTCATATGCATTGAGATGCGAACTGAGTGAAACCTCGATTAACACTGAGCTCCTGCTCTTTCTTCTCTAGGTACATGAATATATAGTGTTGCAACAGCTATATATAATTATGTAGCTAGTTGCAGTGGGTTCCAGGAAGTATTGCTGATATCAGTAGGCATAAAGAACTGCCTTCCTAATAAAACTGCAGTCGCCTTTATTTTTAATTACTGCTGATTGTAATAAGCTTTCCAATTAATGCTGTATTGTTGACTGCAGTAGGCTTAAAGAAGTATCTTGTTAATTAATTGAAGTATGGTTGAAGTAGCGTTTTATCACAGCAGTCTAAAGAAATACTGCTGATTACAGCAAGTTAAAGCGTTTAATTTTTTTAAAAAATAAAAGTTTAAGGCAATGTTTTTACTCAAAACGTAGTGAGTGTTTTGCCAACCACAAACAGTGAGCAAACTTGAACATTGCTGATTATTTTTACTTTTCTCCGCTCGCCAAAGAAAACTAAACAAAAACTAAGCACTAACACTATTATTTGTACACGTTTACGTAAGACAAATCATATTACATAGTATTCATATGTTGAACAAGACATTTTACAAAACGTTTTTAAATTTCGTATTAGCCTGTACTCTTCGCAAAATTAGGCCTAGAAAGCAAAAATCAACAGCGCTTAATGAAGACACATTATAAATGTAAAGTAGGAACGGAAGTGTAGAAACAATGATGTCTGAAGTGTAGCTAAAAGTGACACTGGGCAAGCCTCGTGCGTAGCATCTCCTCTCGAATGAAAAAGTGCTACTTTGCTTACTGGTTGCACAAACAATTACTTAGCATTAAATAAAGAACTAAAACCGGGTGCTCAAAATTTAACTCGTCTCCCAATATATCGCACGTACAAGCTGAAAGTAAAAATCTGAACATAAGACGCCAACAACGAAAGATTAAAGTATAAACAGATTACTTTTTATAGTGTACTCACTGTTAATTACTGGAACCAATAAACACGGTTTAGGTACGTACCTGGAACAAAAAAGCAAACACTGAATCAAGTTTATTTCAAAATTAAAAAAGTGACAATTTAAAAAAAACCTGTAAGCCTTACACACACACACACACACACACACACACACACACACACACACACACACACACACACACACACACACACACACACACACACACACACACACACACACACACACACACACACACACACACACACACACACACACACACACACACACACACACACACACACACACACACACACACACACACACACACACACACACACACACACACACACACACACACACACACACACACACACACACACACACACACACACACACACACACACACACACACACACACACACACACACACACACACACACACACACACACACACACACACACACACACACACACACACACACACACACACACACACACACACACACACACACACACACACACACACACACACACACACACACACACACACACACACACACACACACACACACACACACACACACACACACACACACACACACATACACACACACACATTCAACGTTCTATGTATTACGGAATGAATGACAGGGGACTCGGTGGTCGATGTGGAGCACCATCGAACTGCTGCGTCTCTGAACTGCGCACCTTAAGGTTCCTAGTTCTAGCTCCGTTTGTTACTCCCGTTGCTTTATCCTTACCAGCTGATACGTCGTCGCCTAGCTGGCATAAAAAAGAAATGATGACGCCGACCTAATGGTGTCATTAAAAGTAGACTTGGCGACATTCCAGTGTACCTTCCCCTTACAAATGCAGGGCTCTGTATAGGCGGACTTGGTGACATTCCAGTGTACCTTCCCCTTACCAATGCAGGGCTCTGTATAGGCGGACTTGGCGACATTCCAGTGTACCTTCCCCTTACCAATGCAGGGCTCTGTATAGGCGGACTTGGCGACATTCCAGTGTACCTTCCCCTTACCAATGCAGGGCTCTGTATAGGCGGACTTGGCGACATTCCAGTGTACCTTCCCCTTACCAATGCAGGGCTCTGTATAGGCGGACTTGGCGACATTCCAGTGTACCATCCCCTTACCAATGCAGGGCTCTGTATAGGCGGACTTGGCGACATTCCAGTGTACCTTCCCCTTACCAATGCAGGGCTCTGTATAGGCGGACTTGGCGACATTCCAGTGTACCATCCCCTTACCAATGCAGGGCTCTGTATAGGCGGACTTGGTGACATTCCAGTGTACCTTCCCCTTACCAATGCAGGGCTCTGTATAGGCGGACTTGGTGACATTCCAGTGTACCTTCCCCTTACCAATGCAGGGCTCTGTATAGGCGGACTTGGCGACATTCCAGTGTACCATCCCCTTACCAATGCAGGGCTCTGTATAGGCGGACTTGTTGACATTCCAGTGTACCTTCCCCTTACCAATGCAGGGCTCTGTATAGGCGGACTTGGTGACATTCCAGTGTACCTTCCCTTACCAATGCAGGGCTCTGTATAGGCGGACTTGGCGACATTCCAGTGTACCTTCCCTTACCAATGCAGGGCTCTGTATAGGCGGACTTGGTGACATTCCAGTGTACCTTCCCTTACCAATGCAGGGCTCTGTATAGGCGGACTTGGTGACATTCCAGTGTACCTTCCCTTACCAATGCAGGGCTCTGTATAGGCGGACTTGGTGACATTCCAGTGTACCTTCCCTTACCAATGCAGGGCTCTGTATAGGCGGACTTGGTGACATTCCAGTGTACCTTCCCTTACCAATGCAGGGCTCTGTATAGGCGGACTTGGTGACATTCCAGTGTACCTTCCCTTACCAATGCAGGGCTCTGTATAGGCGGACTTGGTGACATTCCAGTGTACCTTCCCTTACCAATGCAGGGCTCTGTATAGGCGGACTTGGTGACATTCCAGTGTACCTTCCCTTACCAATGCAGGGCTCTGTATAGGCGGACTTGGTGACATTCCAGTGTACCTTCCCCTTACCAATGCAGGGCTCTGTATAGGCGGACTTGGTGACATTCCAGTGTACCTTCCCCTTACCAATGCAGGGCTCTGTATAGGCGGACTTGGTGACATTCCAGTGTACCTTCCCTTACCAATGCAGGGCTCTGTATAGGCGGACTTGGTGACATTCCAGTGTACCTTCCCCTTACCAATGCAGGGCTCTGTATAGGCGGACTAGCTACTAGTGTATGTTCCCACAAGTAAGAATGTAAAATAGAACTAGCGGGATCTTACTGCACAACAAAATGGTTGGTGAAATAGAGCAGAATGCCCATAATATAGGTCAAGGAAGAAAAATTGAATGCGAATTAGTAGAGCAAGCACCTCAATAACGAACTGGGAAATCACCTACCCACCTTGAATTCCCTCCACATCCCAGACATTATGAAGAGACCAGGACTGGAGAAGTTACTAGACTGTAACTGAGCATCTCAGGAATATTGAAAGGGACACAATGGATCTACAAACGTTGCAGCACAGTAGTAAACGTATTCATTCAAAACTCACAGAAACTTATCAGTCAGGTTAGGCAAACGCAATGTAAAGCATTAGGCCTATTAAAGTAATTAATAGCATTATAGCACTTATAGCATTATAATCATACATAACGGATTACTGTAACAAGTTTATTACAGTACGTTGATCGAACGTCTTTATATTGACGAGTCAGGTAAAACTTTTAACTAAACCGGTTAAGTTGATGTTCTAGATATGTAAATTATTTATTAAAAAAAATTGGTGAAATGGCGGATAACTGTTAAAAGAGGCATTCCCGTACATTTGTTTTTATGTACTTTTTCATTTAATTCGATTAAACTCCTCTGAAGTTACCGCAGTCGGTTTAAGTTATTAATGTGTTCATTTCTACGGTTATATCAACGTCCAAACACAACGAGTTAAACAAAGCCAGAGTCGCAATGTATGTCAATTAAAGTGTAATTCGATTATTTGAACGAAGTAATCATAAGAAGTGACGTGAATAATATTTAAACAGGCTGTCAATTCTGGCATTGCATTCTCGCGAACGTTACCATACGGACATACAATAACTAATAAATTAGCCGCAGTTTTGACACGATTAATCAGACAATTGAGTTACAGCTGTCGATATTCGTGCGAAAAAATAATAACGGAATATTTACTTTTCTGTACACGATCATCTGCTCGCCATCTCCGACGTCGGTGATGGGAGTATAACAGTACTTTAATTAATTTAACGTTACACGTATATTGTAAGTTTAAATATACACAATTAATATAATTTTTAGAATTTATGACACAATTGTAAAAAGCATTATAACATATGGTAGTGAGGTATGGCCAATTAAGAGCAGAACAGAAAAATGATGTTGGCTAATGAGATGGACTTTTGGAGAAGAGCGGCAGGAAGATCAAGAAAAGAGAGAGTGAGAAATGAAAGTATACGGAGGATAATGGACGTAAGGCATACAATTGTAGAAGATATAAGAACAAAACAACTGGTTTGGTACGGGCATGTACAAAGAATGCCGGATGAGCGAATTCTCAAAAAAATCATGCAATGGCGAACACCTGGAAGAAGAAAACGAGGAAGGCCGAGACTGAGCTGGAGAGAGGGAGTCGAAAAGGAAATTAAAAAAAAGGATCTACCAGAAGACCTGTGGTGGGACCGCGATCGGTGGAGGTTGGAGATCGGAAGACGGCGTAGAACGTTGTAGACCGAATTATAGATAGATATAATTTTTAGCGGATTTTCATGAGTTAACCCAGACCCGGGACCTTGAAATGAGCGCCGATCCTGACCTCTACATAAATTTTTGAAAGGGCCGTTAGTTTTTTTTCATAAGCCTTTTGGCAAAAAAGCACATAAAGGCTATCATCGCCCGTCCAGTACACAGAAAGGAAACTAACACTAAACACTAACTAAACTGTTTAAAATAAACACTAAAACCAGTTAAAATTATTAAAATATATAAACATCAAACAAATTTAACAGGAATAAAAAATTTGAAAAACAAAATATAAAAAAATAAATTAATATTAAAAAAAATTGTTATATATGAAGTAAATTACGCAGCACAACAATACCACAGCTACAGTGGTTCAAATCTATTTAGACGATGTAAAAAATTTAAAACTCGGTCAATGACCGACGGACGAATCATCCTTTAAAACTGCCTGCATATAGGCTCCCAAACCACACATTTCACGTTTGATTTTGGAAACCATCACAATCCAAAGAAAGTGTTTCACTGTGATGGTATCACCACACAACTGACATATACTTGGGTCCCCCGCGTCTCATCTCGAAATCCATACGTTAACAAGGAATGATCAATATATATATATATATATATATATATATATATATATATATATATATATATATATATATATATACTAGCATTACCCGTCGCGGCTTCGCCCACGAAGCTTAAACTTTTTCAGTAATATAATAATTTAGAAACATAAAAAAATATATTAATAAAAGCGTGATCATCTAAACTCATAATTATTTTACAGTGAATATGAAAAAATATTATAACCTGAATATATTGTTATATTGTCTTCAATGTATTCCATTCGAATTTAAGAAAATCTGATAAAAAATATTTTTCTCCAATACAAACGTTTATACCTCATTTATATTTTTGTCCTTTTAGGGATGAAATCGGGGAGGGGAAATGCTGAATTTAGAGTATCATAATTTTTGTTTTAGAATATTTTGTTTACTTTTAAGAAAAGTCGATAAAAAATATTTTTCTCCAATGAAAACACTCTTTTTCTCCAATTATACCTCTTTTTTACATTTTTAATCTTTTAGGGAATGAATTCGGAAAAATGTATAAATATGTGTTTCATTATTTGTGTTTCATAGCATACTTCTAGAATATTCGATCCAAAACAAATATTTTTTCAATGCAAAAATTGTATACCACTTTTTTACGTTGTCTACCCCCTTTCAATCTTTTTAAGGGATGAGCTTTGGGAAACAGTAAAAAATAATTTCATTACTTACATTTAAGAGTGACTATGTTACGTTTTAAGAAGGTCAGATGAAAAACATATTTTTCCAATAGAAATTGTTGTACCTCATTTTTACCTCTCTAGGGGTTGAATAATGGGAAATCGTTTTTCAATGCACCCGTACATGTGATAGTAAGCCTGAAAATTTCAAATCTTTAGCTATTATAGTCTCGGCTATACGTTGATTATTAAAGTTGAACTCGGTAAGTAGTTTAATGGCGTCAAATCAATTTTTTGCAAAATCCTTTGTTAGTGCACATTGTTGTAAGAAGATACATTAAAAATTTCAAGTCTCTATAAGTAGTTTAATGGAATCAAAATCAAATTTTTGCAAAATCCTTTCTTAGTGCACTCCTACATAATGTTCCGAAGAGCCTGTACAAAAATGAAGTTTCTATCATTAATAGATTCGGCTCTACGTTGATTCTCAGTCCGTCAGTCAGTCAGGACAACATTATATATATATATATAATGTGTGTGTTTTTCTTTTTCGTTCTTAATTTTAGTCCGATTAGATTCAAACATAACTATTTTCATAACTTATTTGTCTTAAATTGTTTTGAAAATATGATTTCACTATTACCAGCGATAAAACTGCATAAATTAGCAAGTTGTATTTTCAAAAACCCGTACAATTTAAGATAATTTGATGGCGGTCAGAGTTTTTCGTATTTTGAAAATTTTATAAGCTACTATATGCTGTTTATGATAGTGAAATTCACTTCCATCGTCAGCGAGACAGTTTTTTGTTGCGATTTTTCAATGACAATAAAAACCTAACAAAATTAAACATTTTTTATATTCGTTTCAATGATGGTTATTTCATTAATGAAGGTTAAAGTTGTACTACCACGTATATTAGTATAGAGCTGTCGTCCGCCTCTGTTTTTCGTTAGGTTCGCCGAGGTAAGACTTATATAGTTGCTACGTACACCGCTTACTGAACAGAAGGTTGCATATGCTATATACAGCAAGCAACACTTGTCATGCAAAGGTGGCCGTTCTTTTGTGCAAGATGTGATGTGTTACTTCAATTCACGTGTTCTTCATTACGATGCACACACAGTTTTGCCAGAGTGAAACGCAAAAAACCGTTTCATCTCCTAATACTGCATTTAAATATAACCTAAAGTAGATAAATAAGTAATAAGGACGTTAAGAAATAATAATAAAAATATTCCCTTAAAACAAGAATATTCAGAGTAAATAACTGTAGTTAAGTAATGACTTTTTTAAGTTGGCAACACTGTCAATAAAGTAACCGAAGAATGACTATGATCATAAATGCTCTCCAAATACTAAACATTATGAAGAGGTTAAAGCTGGATAAGGCGCCGTAACTGAGCACCTCAGGAATACAGGAAAGGAGTGCAAGAGGGACCCTAGAAATTCATTAATTCATTCACGATATGTTTAAGTACAGTTTGTGCAATTAACGTCTCCCGAACTACCGAGGCGAAACACAAACAAGAGGACTGCGTGGATGCTGAGGAACGAATTTGTATATGGATTTTGCTCAGTCATTTTACATTAGATAATTTACTCATTTATACGAACGAGAGCTATAAAATATTTACCAAATAACATAAGTAAACACAACACCGTTGGTTCTTATTCAGAATCGGACAAGAACACTACTAGGTGATTTTAGGCACAAACACAGGCACGACAGGTTGAGTAGCCTCCTACCGATTAATTAACGCGTTTGCACCGTCTGCTGTGTGCCAATAATTACAAAGCTTCTGACTCATCGCGGACTGGTAGCTTATTTGCGTCGTACCAGGAGCTTTTAGTAACTCCTGATGCATTCTGCCTTAAATCTTCTACTTCATCCTTTCTGCACAAGCACTTACCAACCACGGTATATAGATACACGGTATGGGCCACGGTGGATGTGCGCAGTAGACTACCGCGCGCGTGACGTCACTGGATCAACTCTTCACTGCTACTTTACTTAATTTCCCGTTTAACAATGCGATGTTCTGTAAATGTAGTTGGAGTTTCGGTGTGTTTATGTGAGTGTTGTGTTTTTAGTAAAAGGTCTTTTATAATTGTGTTTTGTGGTCGAGGTTTAATAAGTGTAAGAAAAGATTTAAATAGCCTATGTTCTGAATCCTAAAAAATACATAATTTGTTTTGTTTGTTATTGTATACCTTGTTACCAACTACGCTTAACAAAAGATTATCATTCAATAGCGATGACACCTGGCGTACACTATCTCTTCAATTGCGTATATTTTTGTTTAAAAACAAAAAAACTGAAACAAAATCATTCAAGAAACGAACACTGACAAAACAGTTGAAACACATCCATCACGGATCTACTGATCTGACAAAAGTTGGTGCAAGTGTTTGTTGGTTGACAGTTGACTTGTTAGCCAGGTCCAGCAGACTGTGTGTTTAACTTTGATTCACTGTGCATTCCGTAACAAATCGCTAGACGATAAAGTGGGTTATAAACCATCATAGTTAATGAAACAATTCTGCGTTACGCCTAAGTTATTACGTAGGCTTCAATTTTATCGTAATGGTTTTATTTCATAGCGGGGAGCTTGATCAAAACCGGTAAATACTTCAAAAACATTACACAAACTTTCTCACTTCAATTTCCCCCCTCCAAAACCAATTTAAGTATCTGCCGTTACAAAAATAAGGAAAACCTGATAAATTTCACAATTTGATCATACAAAAGATTCAAACTCAAGTCCGTGTATCAAATTTGAAATAAAAGGAATATTTTTTCGATTTACTCTCGGCCAGATTTTTTTTGAAATTTGCTACACTAATCTTCATACTGACCAAAATTTGGATAAAATCTGATAATCACATTTTAAGAACTAAGCCAATTTAAAAAAAATATGCTTTCATATTTTCCGAATGGAATTTTGAAGATATAGCGGCATACAAGTTCTCTTTAGGTATTGCAATTCGAAATGTTGAAGAGTATTTTCCACAGTTTGTTAACAAAAAAATAACTAATTTTCGAAAAAAAAATTCATACCCAAGTTATGAGCAATGAAATTTAAGTGTCAAAATTAGTTTAAAAAACAGCAGTCAGGATTTGCCTACAGGTTTTCTCAAATTACTTCCGAAACTTTTTTTTTAATTTCAAATAATTCGAGTTATAAAACAACATAAGCAAAATATGATCAAAATCTGTTGAAAATGTTAGCCGATTTTTCATTTATTTTTTTAAATAAACTGGATTTTCGGAGCTGTAACACCTTATAAGTTTAATTTAGATTCGTAAAAACGTAACGATCCATCAAAACTGTAAGATGGATTTTTTTCACGATCAACAAACACTTTTAAACTTCGTATCGTGAGATTGTAAAAAACAGGAAGCTTTCAAAGTCTGTCCTGATCACGGTTACAATACCATTTCCCAACACATTTTTATATTTCTTTTGTGAAATAAATAGCCAGTAAAGTATAAAAAAGTGTTAATAACGGGTGATTAAACCCTAAAGGCGAGTTCACATCCGCGGTATCGCCTCATTAGATTTCTGTGTTCATGAGCATGGTAAGCATTCGGAAAAGCATAGTGGCACTAACGGATTTTTTATTATAGACCCCTGACTTTCATTTTTGCTACAATCAAGCCAAAAATAACGTAATAAATTCAATTACATTATTGCATTTAATAATGCAATTAAAGTTACCAATTAAGGTTACATTAACTGTTTTATCCTGAACAATTAAACGTACACACATTTTAAAAAAAAATATGTACAATTTTTTTGAAAATAAAATTTAAAAAAAAAACAGTTTTTCATAGTATTTTTCCTATTGTTGAACTTTAGGATTTTACTAGACCAAACGTTTTAGGTATAACAAAATTTATTATACAGTGTCTGAACGCAGTTCCGTTGAAAACAGTATATTAGAAATTTCAGTGTTTAATTTTTACTGAGTATATACTAGATTACTAGGTTTTTTGTGAAGAACGCTTAACTTTATAGTTATTCACTTTATTGACATGTTTTTTTTTTGCACGAAAGTACCAGTTGAAATTTCGTGATTTTTTTTTTTGGTGTTTAACGTCCGACTATTGTGCACACTTGGGCTAATGCAGACGGTGGGATGATTTATAGCGTATGAAAATGCCAAGCCCTGGCCGGGAATCGAACCCGGATCCTCGGGGTGAAATCCTAGTACGCTATCCACTAGGCCACCGAGGCGGCTTGAAATTTCGTGAGTTTGTATGCGTTAGTATTGATACGTTATTTTAAAAACGGTAACTTAATTATTATGAAATCGTTAAAAACCGGCCGTGCTCGGTGGCGGAGGTACAGCCTGGATCTTACTGGACAACACTGCGGCCGCGTATCAATTGGCCAACCTCTGTCATAAAGACCTGTCATCGACTAAACAACACAGGAACTGAGTTAACGCAACTAGTTCCGATTACTAACACCGAAAAACATCCACGCTAAACTCCAAAACTTCTCTCTCGGCTTTCAAACAGCCTACGCCTGCGAACCTAGTTACGCAATTCTCCCGTCACACAATACTCGCTTCTGATTGGTTCGTAGTGCTCGCGTATCTCGGGTACATTTTTTTGCCCAGGCATTACTGTCGACGCACCACATCATCCGTACACATTAACTTCATCCTAATTGGTGGGTTCTTTCTCTAGTTGCAGCAATGGATTCTGAGAAATTATGGTTCCTGTCATAATTTCGAGTATAAATACAGGTCAATAATCGTTGTTCGAAAGTCGAGGAGGACCACAGAATAATTACACGACAGCCTACCAACACTCCGAAACTCTTCTACAGAATATATCAAACTGCTCGGGTGGAAATAGGAGGCATCCGGCCGACTCTAAAGGAGGCACGAACCTCTTACCATTTCGAACCGGAAGATTACCTCCCTAGACCTGGTAAACTTCTGTTTCTTCCGGAGATTACAACAGTCACTAACCTAATCTCCGAAGGCCGTCCGATAAAAACAGCAAAAGAAGCACGTTACGGAAAATTAGATAGTCTCGACCCCCCCAACTTTATTCAGGATGAACCAAGCAAGCCGTCATAATTTTACTTTCTCCAGTACTGTATAATGATTGCAAAAACCAGTTTATAATGACTTAGAATATGAAATATTGAACGTTTTTTCCACAACATATAATTATATAATCCTTAAAATTACTATAAAATATAATTTTTGATCTACGTACATACAATATTTATAGCAATACAGTGAACATAGTGGTTACGTTAGAGACACGTAAAAGGGTCTCAATCAGTAACAAACCTTCGGTTATTAGAACAAACCTTAATTATTGTTAATTGCAAAGCTAAGAATAAAAATAAGAATACAAGAAAAAGCATAGGCTAAATATCATTGTCCAAGATTAACCTGAGTTAAGGATTTTTTAAAATTTATAAACACTTTTTAGATTATCATTTGACTGGAAAGAACGTGAATGGTTTGCTTCTGAATGGTATTTTCATATTGACAAAATATATTTACTGACATAAAATCAAAGAATGTAGGGTACAGATGATAAGTTATTAATAAAATCGTAAAATATATAATCTACTTCGCCATATCTTGCTGAAAATATCGAGATTTTATTAACCTATAAAATAAATAATCGTATTATCAAGGATCAGTAGTAACAGATACGAAATATCAAATCAATAGGTTCATTTATCTTTGAAGAGATGGTATTTTATTTTACTTGTTTAATACGGAAGAAGACATTGTAGTAGCTGTGACTTATACGAAGCATGCATACAATTATGATCACGTAATCACGAAGAAGAAGACATTGTAGTAGCTATAACACTTATGAAGCATATTATACAGTCTGATTATTAAACCTTATGAAGCATATTATACACTGTGATTATGATCCTGAAATCACGAAGAAGAAGACATTGTAGTAATAATATGAAGCATATTATTAGTCTGATTATGAAACCTTATGAAGCATATTATACACTGTGATTATGATTCTGAAATCATGAGGAAGAAGACATTGTAGTAATAATATGAAGCATATTATTACAGTCTGATTATGAAACCTTGTGAAACATATACACTGTGATTATGATCCTGAAATCATGAGGAAGAAGAAGACATTGTAGTAGCTGTAACACTTATGAAGCATATTATACAGTCTGATTATGAAACCTTATGAAACATATTATACACTGTGATTATGATCCTGAAATCGTGAGGAAGAAGACATTGTAGTAATAATATGAAGCATATTATTACAGTCTCATTATGAAACCTTATGAAACATATTATACACTGTGATTATGACCCTGAAATCATGAGGAAGAAGAAGACATTGTAGTAGCTGAAACACTTATGAAGCATAGTATACTTTCTGATTATGATCACGTGATCACGAAGAAGAAGACATTGTAGTAGCTGTAACACTTATGAAGCATATTATACAGTCTGATTATGAAACCATATGAAGCATATTATACACTGTGATTATGATCCTGTAATCATGAAGAAGAAGACATTGTATTAGCTGTACTTTTTGTAGTAGCACGGTGTACATTCTCATTATGATCTTTTAATAAGAGAGAAGAAGATATTGTATTACCGTATCTTATAAAGATATGATAAGTTTTCATTATTATAAAACTCCACCTTTTTTAATAAGTAATCACACTAGGATTAGGGTACTTTACCGTTAAAGCTGACCGCGCTTAATCATTAGACTAAGTGGCAAAAAAAAATTGTTATAATTTTAGTTTAGTAAATAGAACTTCATGTCTCTTTTCCGGCACAGAATTAATATTGGTAATTCTTATTTAGTTTGTTATAGAAAGTGAACCTATTTAGATTCAACAATTGACTTACTTATCACTTAGTATTTATTCGTGTCATTTAATTGAAAACGCAATTTTTCTTTTTAGAACAAATTCGTGAAAAACTTTTCGTTTATAAAATCTAAGCACGCCTCTACGTACGAGATTACTTCCAGCATACAATATTGTTTTATGTATACAAGCTAATTCAGCAACAATCACGAAAACCAACAGTCATGATGACGTGACAGAATCGAATTTCCCAAAAAGTAGTTACAGTACAATTTTTTCTTATACTTTTTTTTCGAAAATACGATTTAACCATTATAAACCGCGCTAAAATATGCATAAATTTAAGTTTACATTAAAAATATAAGAATAAAAAACCCTGACCGCCGTAACATTCTGAATGTAAAACATAAAGTGTTGATTTATGCAGATTGTAACTCGAATTATGAAGATGGTATACGATTTTCAAATAAGTGTAGGTAAAAAGTAATGCATGTTTTTGCCGTGGCTGTAATTTTGAAACTGTAACACGGATATTGCTGGGTAACGACTTTGTTCATTCAAATGTACTACCAAAATTGATTTTTTGCCAATTTTGGCTAAACTGTAAATTTGCAAAATGCTAATATAAGAGTATATAGAATTTAATGATGATTATGGTGGTGAAACCAGATTTAAAAAAAGCATATGTTAAGAAAATATTTTATGAAATTAGCTTCGATCAAGATAGCGGGACGATTAAGTACCGCGATTATTTTAGGAAAAAAACGGCACAACTATATGTAGCCACAATTTTATAGAAAAAACAAGTGCTTACCGAAGTTAAATGACTTTTGAAATCTTATGACACCTGGCTCACCAAAACTGCAAATAAATTCAAAACTGTTTTTTTAATAAATAAATGAAATAAATCTGAAATTAAAAACACTTTAATATTGTCAAGACGTTTTAAAATTTTCGTCTTTAAAACAGTTAAAAATTAATTTCTTGAATAAACAATTGAAACAGAGATGGAAAAAACAACGTCACATAAATTACAAATAAAAAATTATTAAAAATTTTAAAGTAATCTACTATCGATTATTGTCCATTAAAAAAACCTACTATCGATTATAGACCGTTAAATAATTTACTATCTATTACATACCGTTAAATTAATCTACTATCGATTACAGATCGTTAAAAATAATCTACTATTAATTATAGATTGTTAAAAAAATCAACTATTGATTATAGACCGTTAAAAATAATCTACTGTCAATTATAGATTGTTAAAAATAATCACCTATCGATTATAGACCGTTAAAAGTAATATAATATCGATTATAAACCGTTAAAAGTAATCTACTATCGATTATAGACCGTTAAAAATAATCTACTATCGATTATAGACCGTTACAAATAATTTATTATCGATTATAGACCGTTAATTTCTCTTCCAAAATCGTTGTACAGTAGAGTGCAGTACAGTTGTAAAGTATGCCATGACCTGGGGGGAGGGAGCGAGGTCAATAGTTAAACAGATGAAAGAGCAAATCAAGTGAAGGTCGCGGCGAGTTGCCGGGCTTGCAATTACTTTGCATTACTTCGACTGCCGCAATTTAAAACCTTTCCACCTCGCCTCACTGTACATTGCTACTTTGTTTCTTTTAACACAAAATAATTAAACCTTCAACTTTACTTCAGTATTAATTTCGACTTAAAAGAATAAAGAAAATATCCCACACTTATATCTACTTGTAACAAATGTTGCAAACTTGTGCATAAACTTTCTTTAATTCAAATGATGTTATTTAAAATGTTAGCAGCTTTTAGCCCGTAAATAACCGCGGCAAGCAGCTGTTTCGCTGACGTGATAGAAGGGGATTTCTAAAGTAACGTTTTTATCCTATCTTTTTTTAAATTCTCCCTTCACCAACGTAATCGGTATTAAAATTAGCGTATGTTAGTAGCATAAATTATAATGATATCAATAAGGTGAACCCTGACCGCCATCAAATTCAATTTCTTAATTTCAACGGATTTTGAAAATTCAAAATATTTATACTGTTTATAAAGCTGATTACAATGGAGAAATTAAATTTTCAAAAATATTTCAGACAAAAAAGTTGTGAATTTTTTACGGCCCCAACACGATCAAACAATTTGATGACATGGTTTGAGTTGTTTTACAACGGTTTGAAACAAACCAGTGGACATTTATTGCGTAACATCTCGCTTGATGAGCGGTTTGAACGTGTGTGTGGGGGGGAGTGTTTAAATGAATTTTGGGAGGGAGTTTATGGCAGTGTATCGTGATTTACCTGAACTGCGGAAGGTGAAAAGTGATAAGTACTAAATGAACCCTTAGACGAGAACTAAAGAAAGCGAAAGACAGCAAGACATCAGACAAAGAAACAGATGTTTACGTATTTATGGTATTTTAACGAGACTGTTTTTTTTTTTTTTTTTTTTTTTTTTTTTTTTTTTTTTTTTTTTTTTGAGGGAAAAAGAGACTCAAATGCAAGGAACTACCACAATGGACGTCACTGGAAACGGGGAAAGGGACGAAACGAATGGCGCGGTAAACATTTCAACAAATGTT
>CM040188.1:33587124-33714624 GCA_022606455.1 Callitettix versicolor | reverse complement strand
CAATATTTACTTAACTTATAGGTTGTGTCCCTATTGACAGTCCTCTATCTCTGCCCGTCGTACAAGCCGAGACAAGCCTTTCGAATACAAACACACGTTTTGGACACCGTTTTTACACAAATATATTTGTGATTTCTCCTTCCATCGTGCATTTATCTATTGTTAATACGGACATCATAAAATACTAAATACAATTAAAATGTCAAAATACAGTTTGAGGTTATTGTGGACATTGTGTAATACCAGGAAAGAAGCAAACACAATGTTCTAACATTTCGCATTTATTTACTTATTTGTATTTGAATATTACGACTTCTCATTACACCTCTCTTTAACAACAGGTTAATGTAAATATTACGGTCGATGACAGTCATAAATTTGTGATTATTATTTCAAACCGATCGCTTTTCGATTTATTTTTTAAACGTGTTTTCCCTTCCTTCCAACTACAGCCCTCATCCCAACGACTACTCTTATTCAAGGCTGTATTTTCTTAAAAATTTCATAGTGCGGAATTTCGCAAGGACCTTCTGGTTTATATTTTCTTTTATAGAACAATTACTTCTTACACAAACATCAGTTAAATAATTAATTACTCTTTAAATTACGTGAACACAAATCCTTAATGTCTTTATAACGTAGTGTTTCGTAACAATAATTTCTTCTTTCATCGCGAGCCGAAGACAAAGGAACGTGCACTGCGACTGGATCCGTGTCACCTTTGATTGATTAAGCCGGAGTGTTTAAATGTCAGCCCTCTTTGTAAACATTTATGTTGCGCGACAAACTCCGCACTCCCTCAAGATTTAAACGCTGATTGGACGCTAAAATTAAACGACTCCGATTCTCTTCTTTTGACATTTAAAGACACGAGGGATTCAATAACGATCACAGGTAGTAAAGTTGGAGCCGGATTTAAAATGGCGGCTTCACGTTGGGATTATTGCGAAGTTTATATCACTCCGCTGCAGTAGGATTTCCTAGCCTAGCCTAGACCGGCAAATCCGTCACATTACCGGCAGATACAGGCTAGCAGTGTGAATCGCTGGAGTGATTACTGGTTTTGATAAATCAAACCAGTAATTTGGCAATTTATATAAATTAAGTCAGCTTATAAATAAAACTTTATTGCTAAATATTACATTAAAATGTAATTATAGGGTTATTTGTTTCGAGAAATTTTCCGGGTGACAATTATTCATTTTATTTGCTGCGAGCACTTGATTAATTCCACCTTTGTTAAATCTTACCTTGTAAATAAAATATGTCGCATTGTACAAACTGGTGCAAACTTTTCTCGTAACGCATCTCTGCCCTCTATGGACCATCATTACTTCATTACATGTGTATTAGGCTTCATTTTAATAGATTAAAAAACTCAGGAATGCAGGACTGGCCGACAGAAGTGACTACTTCTTTTGGCATGCCTGACTGCTTATTTTTTCACTATTATTATTTAATTATTTTTATAGAAATATAGATGCGAGTAGGAAAGGGCAACTCTTGAAAATTATGTTCATATTAAATTTCGTGCGCGCGCGCGCACGTGTGTGTGTGTGTGTGTGTGTGTGTGTGTGTGTGTGTGTGTGTGTGTGTGTGTGTGTGTGTGTGTGTGTGTAGGTACACAATTTAAAAATTAACTGAAATTATCACAGACTATGAATTTGAGTAGAGTATAAGGGACTTAAATAATTAACCAGTTTATAACCCTACTTTTGACAGTTATATTGTCTAAGTATAATAATAAATATAATATTTGTGATTATGGCATTCAAAAATTAGTATATGTCATATACATTAAATAATTTAACTACACACATTTAGAGAATACACGTTTTTAAAATTAACAACAACAATAAACATAACCTCAATTGAAATGATGTTGAAGTTATTGTACGAAATCAGCTGTTTAGAAGTAGTCACTTTCCAGTCTAGATATACACAAGAACAATATATAATGTGAGGTATGCGTTGACGCGAGCGTGACGCGAAAACAAATGTTTATACCCATATTTTTTCAACCGTGACCGTACAAGTTTTCACTTCAAAAATAAGTGTGGAATAAAACGATTGTTAAAGTAAAAAGTTTTTCGTCCATCACAGTATCCATTATTATTACTTTATCATTTAAATTATAAACCCGGCCACTAATTTCCCCTGTAAACTTGCCCGTCCCGCCGAAACAAAATAACATAATTGTTAATCGGTGTGCAACAACTAAACAAATTACAGCCGAAACAATTTCACATTTTCCACAACATTAAACAATTTCAACTTCAGCCCTGTTTAATCAATATTTTGCCCGCTTAATGTATGTAAGAACAAAGCTAGGGATAAACCTCGCTAGGCCAAAGTTGTAAGCATATAATCCCATGATGAAGCAGTGAAGTCAGCCATGTTATTGGAGAGTGGCAGTAACAATAGAGCCAGCCTGATTTCCTTGCCAGTGGAATACGTATTCATTTCAAATGCTCATACAGAGTGTCGTAAAACAACTGAAACACTTTGAAAAAGCGAACATATTATAATAAGACATATTACAAAATTTCTTTTTCATTATTGTAACATAGCCACCGGACCACATATTTAAATAATAATTATTATTTTTCCGTCTAGTGGCCTATTTACTCACCTCGTAAAGGCTACCAGGTTTCGAAACTTTACTGTTTCATCTTCAGACCGCAATACAAAATGTCATATCCGTCCGTCGAGGTAGTCACAAAGATAACACTGTTAAAACATGAACATGTTTAACACAAAGCTAAAACATTGAAAACACGTCACAAACACTAAACACAACGTGATCAAATTTGGTTTGACCAAACGATACGTGCAGTTCTTATGTCGTTACATTCCGGAAACTTTGTTTACATTGTTTCCATAGCCCATTTCTCTTTATTTCAAGTGGCACATATAGCTTTCAGTTTTAATTGATATATATATATATATATATATATATATATATATATATATATATATATATATATATATTATTATTATTATTATTATTATTATTATTATTTGCGTATAGACCCTGTTGGATCACGAAAAGCACTCCGACTCATGTCTTGTTCCTTCTAATCCTCCACACCTCCCTCATCCTGTCCCCATGTATCCTCTTCCGCTCCTCCGTCCATTTTACCCCTGCTCTCTTTGGGATTTCATTCTCTGGGACCTTCCAACCGAGCATCTTTCTCCTGTATGCGTTCCTGTCTTCAACGTCTGTTGAGTCTAGTTCTGTGCCACGTAGGTCTATTCTGACTTCTGCGATCCACGACGTTGTTGATTTGACACCTTGTATATACTGAAGGATTCTGTTGGCAAGTCTCGTTGTTGGGAGTCTACTGATGTGTCCATAGAACCGAAGCCTCCTTCTTCTGATATCTGCTGCCAGGTTCGATATCTTCCCTGTGGTCTTCCGGGAGTGCAACCTGTATCCATCTTCTGTTAATCTCAGGCCAAGGATCTTCCTCAAGACTTTGCGTTCTTCCTTTAAAATTGCCTCCATGGTAGCTTTTGTGTGGAGTGCTAGTGTCTCGCTTGCATATAATACCTCCGGGTTTATGACTGTGTTGTAGTATCTGATTTTTGTGTGCGTCGACATACATCTCTTATTGTAGATATCACGCGTTATACCAAAAGCCCTCTTCATTCTCAGTAGCCGAACCTTTTGCGCAGCCTTCTCGCCTCCTGTGGGTTCAAGAATTTCTCCCAGATATTTGAAGTGCTTGACTCTGTTCATCTTACCATATTTTGTGTTTAGTTTATATATATATATATATATATATATATATATATATATATAGTAAGATTTTCTTAAATCAACATATTTTAACTTTTAAAAACGTTTATTGTTTTTTTACAAACTCGTTAAAAAAGTCATGGAAGTAAAATTTATGTCAGTTTCATCTACAAGATTTGATTTTTTTTCTTGGCACACTGCTTCCTTCCCCTCTCCGCTTCACCGGTTTCGGTCCTTAACGCTTCAGCTGCAACTGACCCCACTCAACCTAGCTATTATTGTGCGCAGAGACAAATTGGACCGAAGTGAAGTCGCTGTTTGAACTCGGCCGTTCTACTTTTGTTTGTGTGTTCGTTTGTTTGTTACGCAGTTTTGGCGAAACGCATTGATCGATTGTTTTCAAATTTAATACGAACGTACTTTGTGTAATGTCCGAACGACGCAAACGTATCATTTTTTCCTATTCAATTCCGTTTCAAGATGGCCGCCTCTGATTTACGAAGACGAATGTACTGGCCAAACGCATTGGTAGTCAATCCGTCATTTTAACTCTGATGAAGACTCATTTCAACGCTGGTGTTTGTGAAGGCATTCTGTATTTTTAATCTTAGTTCTTGAAGACTTCAGACAAAACTTGACAAAACAAAGTTTACAACGTCTTTAGCTTGTAAAAACCTTGCAACCTTGTACGTTAAACTTTATGAAAAGTTTTAAACTTGATCGCCAAGCCTAACCAACGAGCATTAAAACTGTTATCAATTGACTTCCTTACAAAAGAGCTCCAGTACGATGGGGATACCATCTGGCTGTAAAATAACTTTAGTCTGTAAAACTGTAAACATAAATGTTAATACTTTTTTCATAAAAGACAAACAATCAATAAGTCCGTTACGAGAAAGAGAATAATTTATTCCGCTTGAAGCTGACTTTAATGTGTTCCCGGACACAATATGGTCTGTCTGAGCCTCATATCGGGACCTTATGTTTACTAACTTTTCCATGAACGTAAAATGTGCCTTCATCAGAAATCACCATTTTTTCGGAAAATTTTAATCAGTAGATAAACGATTTTCAACAAAAATAATTGAAAAGTGTTTTTTTTTGTTTCGATTAAATTTGCCATATGTGGTGATTTGTTGAGGAATTTGTTGTTCCAAACGCAAAATGTTTCACAAGAATTCTCTGAACTATCACGTGCTGGAAGGCGAATTGATTTTTTAGGGTTACATAGTAATGATTGTAACCATTTCCAACAGCATCACTGGATAGTTTACTGGCTGCTTCCAGTAGTCACAAACTTATCGTACCACGTTCGAATACTAATCGTTGAAAAAGAATATCGATTATATCTAGTTCTAAATCTTCTTTGCACTACGATATCATTAACCACTCAAAACATTGATCTTTCTTTTGTGAGTTCATAGCTTTTGAATTATTTGAGGTTATGTTTACAAAGTTTTATATTTTGCACAGCAATAATCACTCAGCTGATTTTTTCAAAAAGACCTTAAAATAAATTTTGTATTTTTTATTTCCATGTGATTATTTTTAGAATTATCTCAACGATTTTGTTTGCTGTGTAAACATTTTATGTTTTCAATTTTCTTCTTTCTTGGGACATATTGTAGGTCCTTATAATTAGATAAACAAACAAGGCTTACGTATGATTGCCTGTTTGTAAAACTACTCTACAGGTTAGACTGTAACTCGGGATTTTTTTTTTGCCGGCTAAAAACCGATGGGGTTATCATCGCCGACACTCAAAATGAAGATATGAAAGAAAGAATGAAATAAAAAATAATAATAATAAAAGAAATTAAGTTTCATAAGAAAAAAAAAACAACAAACTATAATAGCAAAAACAATAAACAAAAACAAACAATAATAAATAAACAAAAATAACAAACAACAAAAATAAACAATAAATAAAACAAAATATAATAACAGTTATAGATATATGACTAAAACTAGTTAACAATAATATATGCCTATCTAAAAACAACAATATACACACAAATTATGGTAGGGCTATAAATTGGCCCCTACAACAATAACAAGACAAATACAGGAAATATATCGTACCTAAAACTAAATAACAAAATAAAAACAACTAAAAAATTAAATTAATATAACAGTAAATATAAACCATCTTTTCAGGGCTGTAAATGGACCCCACCACAAACAATAACAAAAATATAAATTAAATTTTATTAAAAAAATTCAGACTATGAAGGAAGTCTAGGATCCGGTCAATGGCCTAGGCACTGTCTCCCAACATCGTCTGCAAACCATCACAATCAAGCAATATATATGTTTTATTGTGAGGGATTCCCTACAGAACTCGCATTCAGGTGGGTCCCCGCCTCCCATCAGAAATCCATGCGTCAGCAAGGAATGACCAATACGGAGACAGGTAATCAACACCTATTCCCTACGACTTTCATGTATTGACGACCTCCAAGGACGAACAGTATTTTTAATTACCCTCAGTTTTTAAATCGGGAATGACCAATACGGAGACAGGTGATCAACACCTATTCCCTACGACTTGCATGTATTGACGACCTCCAAGGACGAACAGTATTTTTAATTACCCTCAGTTTGTAAATCGGGAATGACCAATAAGGAGACAGGTGATCAACACCTATTCCCTACGACTTGCACATATTGACGACCTCCAAGGACGAACAGGATTTTTAATTACCCTCAGTTTTTAAATCGGAAATGACCAATACGGAGACAGGTGATCAACACCTATTCCCTACGACTTGCATGTATTGACGACCTCCAAGGACGAACAGTATTTTTAATTACCCTCAGTTTTTAAATCGGGAATGACCAATACGGAGACAGGTGATCAACACCTATTCCCTACGACTTGCATGTATTGACGACCTCCAAGGACGAACAGTATTTTTAATTACCCTCAGTTTGTAAATCGGGAATGACCAATAAGGAGACAGGTGATCAACACCTATTCTCTACGACTTGCACGTATTGACGACCTCCAAGGACGAACAGGATTTTTAATTACCCTCAGTTTTTAAATCGGAAATGACCAATACGAAGACAGGTGATCAACACCTATTCCCTACGACTTGCATGTATTGACGACCTCCAAGGACGAACAGTATTTTTAATTACCCTCAGTTTTTAAATCGGGAAGTTATGAAACTTGTCACCCAGTAAAGTCAAATAAATGAAGAAACATATGAACGCATTATCTTCCACGTGTCAATGAATATAGACTTTTGTTCTGTATTTAAGACTTATTTAAATAAACTTAATTTTACAACATATTAATCAAAATGTTTTCAAGTTACTTAGGAATAAACAATCAGCTGTTCAATGATGTCAATTAAATGAATTTCCAAATCGTAACGTGATAATCACGTAACAAACATTTCGTTACGCGAAAACGGAATTTGACTTACAAATTATTCAGTTCCGATAATTTTTGTAATTAATCCTTGGATTTTTCGCATTAATCAATTGATAAACCGAAATGATTGTTGTAAAATCGCTGTTAACAATTCTCCAGGTTGTGACTGAACAATTAACACGCCCTGAACGGCCCTTGTTGATTGCAGCCGGTTTAATAAAATAAATCTGGCAACAGCGCTGCGTATGTGACGAACGCCGTGCGTGCTCGCGCTAACCTTTTTAGAGGCAATTCAATAAACTTGGTCGGATGGTAGGCTACGTGCAAATTATCACTCCACTGTGTGAACAACATCAACTCCCCCTCTCCTCTTCTCACCGCTTTTATACTGGAAAATCAGAAACGCAAATAATTGTTTAACTAACATTTACGTTTATCTCTTTTTTTATATTCAACAGTAAACATACCCTAGTGAGTTAAATCTTCAATACTACTGTATATAGAGACTAATTTGAATTCGAACATACCATTAAAAAATCAATAATGAAAAAAATCATTCAGGAATAGCATTGAAAACATTTTTTTAAAACTCTGTCTCGTCTTTCCGTAACTGCAGGGGCCACTTAACCGATGTTAGCCAACGAATATACTTCCATGCATTTTACTTTGTAATCGGCTTTTCTTAACTTTAATGGGTGGATAACAAAGGTCACTTGTTTCTTTTATGAAACTCATAAAAATAATGGTTATGATGATGATGACGATGATCATCATTGACGATGATGATGACGTTGACGATGACGATGACGTTGACGATGACGATGACGTTGACAATGAAAATGACGTTGACGATGACGATGACGTTGACAATGAAAATGACGTTGACGAAGGCGATGACGTTGACGACGACGATGATAATAATAATAATAATAACAACAATGCAGGAATAATAATAATAACAATAACAAAACAATTAAGGTAAACCATTAAAATAATAGCTTAATATATTCCTAATAAAAATTAACTATTTTAAATGTTTTTGAAGTAATGTTTAGCAACAATTCTCATATTTAAGGCAATAACATTAAAGCTCTCTTGACATATTAAAAGTATTTTCTCGACTATTCATTTATAAATATAGTTCGAAACAGCGTATGCATAGTTCGGAGAAGTATAGTTCAAAGATCGTGCAGCATACAGCATGGCACTACCGCACCAGATCTTCCGTAATCACGCTACGGTAATTCCGTAACGCATATTCCAATTTTAGAACACATAAAAGAAATATTTTGCAGTTATCCATATCAATTTATGGTGATGAAAGCGTCATATTTTAGATTTCTTAAATCAACATAATTTAACTTTTAAAAATGTTCATTGCTTATTTATAAACTCGTAAAAAAGTCACAAAAGTAAAATTTATGTCAATTTCACCCCCAAGATTTAATGTTTTCTGGAAATAAATCACAAAGCCGAACGTCTTGGGCAGAGCACAACTCAGGAAAATCATGGGGCTTATTACTGGGCACTGTGGTCTGAGGCTGAACATGAACAGATAGGTGAAACAGTGTGTAGGTTGTGCAGGAAAGAGGAGGAGATTGCAGGACGACCTCCTTGATTGTGAATCTCTTGCTGGTAGGAGGCTAGGAGTTTTTGGTTTCCAGAACCCTAGGGATCTTCAGCAGAATGGGTTAGTCAGTGGATTGTTGGAACTTACTAAGGGCATCAATCTGCTAAACTAGTACTCAAGAGGTTTATTTGCACAATATGTCTGTTGATCGCAGTGCCTGGGGTTGTATTAACCCTTCCTCTAGTTTGAATCTATCTGTATTAATCAAGTATGATAACCAACCTTCATCTCTAGTTTTCTGACCTCTCTAACAACAGTTCGGACTACAGCCTCTTCAATCAGTTCTTTTATCAATGCCTATCTCAAACAGAGAAAGCTATTTTGGTATGTCTATGTCATCAGAGTGTGTGAGGGAGAAGGTAAAGAAGAAAAATGAATAACTATATGGAGTAATATGGAGCTCAGCCGCTTCGGTGGCCTAGTTGATAGCGTACTGGGCTTTCACCCAGAGGACCCGGGTTCGATTCCCGGTCAGGGCTTGGCATTTTCATACGCTATAAATCATCCCATCGTCTGCATTGGCCCAAGTATGCACAATAGTTGGATGTTAAAAAAAAAAAAAAAAAATTTGGAGCTCAATGGGTGCAGGGAGACTTCAAAAGAGACAGGCCAAAGACGAATGACAGTTAGCCATCGGTCTGCGTCAGAAAACCTGTGTAATAATATTGTTACGATACATTTTTCTTTTGAAATTACTACGCAGTACATGTTCACATTTTGCGTATATTGTATGAATGCAAAGTAACAAAATGTCACTGTTCGTCTTAAGGAAGAAGATGTGTAAATTAAATGTCATAAAATGGAACTAATTTTCAAACGAAGCACAGACAGACTTCAAAAGTAAGTCGACTTGTTTCTTCGCAAATAACAGCGGACTCTCTCGACGGAAAGGTCTTGTTTTATTAAGTCTAATACACATTGCACATTGTTGATGTAATGACGGTTCAGAGAGGGCAGAGACGCGTAATAAGAAAAGTTTACTCCGTACAATGCGACATATTTTATTACAAGGTAAGACGACAAACTTGGAATAACATCTCCAAGCAGGTGGAAATAGTCAAGTGGAACATACAAAGTTTTTACTTGGCTTCAAACAAACGCGATGTTCTCCAGGCATAACAATTCCCAGACACGTGTTTCAAAGGCTCAATTGGAAAACTTTCAGTTATGACAACTTTATTTTCTTCTACATTATTTTATTTGTTCCAGGTTTTCACTGTTCAAAGGAAATTACTTATGTATTGCCAAACTGAAGAACTCATTACATCATCGCTATGCTTGCAGCTAATAATTTTACAGTATTATTAAAACATTAAACATTCTTTAATGTTTACTGAGTCTGTATTTCTATTGAGAGTTTGGCAATCATTGTTTGGAAAATCGCATTATCACACATAACGTAAAGTAGTGCACTGCCACATAACCTTTAATAATGAAGCGGTTCAGTAATTTGAATATGAAACGGGTACAACTTTACGAAACAGAACCTTGAAGTTAATAAAACAAAAATCAGCTGACTGGTAAAAATAAATATTGCATTATGTCCAGTGCCTGCTTAATTTTCGACATTTTTATAAACTGTAAACAAATTAACCTATCTTAAAAATAATTTTCGAGAAAGATGTGCATTGGCTGAAGGATGTTAATAGTTTTTGATTACCCTTAATAATAGTCATAGATACTTTATTTATTTATTTATTTATTTTGTTAGGAGCACATTCAGAGTGAGGTCTCATCTTCTTGGTGCGTTGTTCCTCCCAATACTTCTTCAGCATTTGTGATCTCCTTTTCCTAAGTTCTTCTGAGATTGTCATGCCCTTTCGGTCGCTTGCTTTTCTAAAGTTGAGTTTCATTTCCTTGTCCTTGAGTATGGCTTTCTCCTCCCCATTCCTCATCTGTTCCTCGGTTATCCAGGTCTTCCAGGCCTTGTTCTACCTCTTTGAGCCAATTATTTTTGATCTTTGTGCTCAACTGGTAGTTCAGTAATTTCTTGGTGAGCCTTTCTTTTGGGAGTCTGATCAGGTGTCCGGTCTCCATGTACACCAGTGCTCCAGAAAGCAGCCTGTGGTTCCAGTTCCACTATGTGTTTCTTGTTGATGATCATTCTTAGTACTCTTTCCACTCTCTGGAGTTCCTCTGACCTGTTCCGGCTTCTCAGGTTAAAGAGCGTTTCTGCCGCGTACACCACTGCTGGCCCCGTCACTGTGTTGTAATGTCTGACCTTTGACTTTATGGATAGCGATTTCTTTTTTTAGGTCTTCCATGTTAATTTTGACGCCGTCCTTAGTTTGGCTGTTCTGTTATCTATTGACGTTTTCTCCCTGTTATTTCTGGTGATGGTTTCTCCCAGATACTTGAACTTGTCGACAATTTTTATCCGTTCGCCTCCGATCTTCATATACCTCTGTGCTGTCCTCTTTGTCGGCATCACTTCCGTTTTTTCGAAGGATATTCGGAGGCCAACTTTCCCTGCGATGTTTTTCAGTGACCCGATCTGTTGTTCTGAGTCCTCCCAACTGAGAGCAACTCTAGATCGTCCGCAAATGCCAGGCAATTTAGCTTGAGTTTTCTTCCTATTTTTACTTGCCCGTTGACTCTGTTCCACTCTCTGATAATTTTTTCTAGTACGCAATTAAATAAAAGGAGGGAAATGCCATCTCCTTGTCTCAGATCTGTTCTTATTTCAAAAGGTTCAGACACCTCTCCTCGGAATTTTACTTTGGACATCGTTTCTTGTAGTGGGATTTTTATGAGGTTGATTACTTTATCGTTAAGGCCAAATTACTTTAGAGTATTCGGTATGGATTTTCTGTGAATACAATCGTAAGCCTTCTTAAAGTCTACGAACGTTATGATGAGATCACTTTTCCTCCGCTTGTAGTGGTCGATTACCCATTTCAGACCTATTATCTGTTCCGGTCCGCTTCAGCTTGGTCTGAAACCGCCTCGGTATTCCCCCAGTTCCCTATCCAGCTGGCCTTGTATCCTCCAGAGCAGTAAGATTCCTCTGTAGTTGTTCGGGTCGGTCTTATCGCTTTTCTTATGCAGGGGGTGTATTAGCGCTGTACTTCAGTTCTGTGGGATCCTTTCGTCTTACTTTAACTATTTATTATAACAATGTGCAAATTGATACAGCTCTCATATTAAAATCTCAAATATGTAATCAAATTAAAATAATTCCAGTTTGATCACATTAATTATTGGTCAGTTTTTTAATTAACGCACCGACACAAATAAATCCAGCGAGACTCAGAGCGCCGTGATGTTAGTGGAACTTTTTTGATTTAACCATTTGTTGTACACATTCCTGATACCCTAGTCGTGCAATGTAATAATAGTCTACAATAGAATAGAATTGGCAGAACAATAGAATAACGTCAAATTCGTGTTATTCATATCGGTGTTCATGTTTTCCACGTGTAATTCCATGCATACTTCTGTAAGCAGAAATTTTGACAAAAATAGACTTCGTGAAATCCACACGATATGTTAAACTCGAAACTTAATTTAAACAGGAAAATTATCACTTTTAAGAAATACATTTATTTTAAGATCATTATTAAACTGAACTTGTTAAAATCGTCATTTTAAAACCATTTCAGTGAGACAAACACTGAGTAATTAATCTATCGAGCTGACAACTCATTAAGAATGGTTTTATACTAATGACACTACTTTCCTAACACAACGTAAGAAACTGATTTCAAGAAACTCGTTCTTTGAATGAATTTGTAGGGTTAACATTGCATTGCGACATTCCTTTCTATATTTTTGAGATGCTCAATTACAACTCCTCCTCCAGTCCTAGTCCAAAGTACTTGTTTGGAGAATATACAAGGTGAGTAGTTCCTTCACTTCTAACTGGCGATTTACCATTCCTAACTGAGGTCTTTGCAGATTTTTCCTAATTTTTTCTTTCTCTTTGACCCATATTGTGGAATTTTTGCTCCATTTGACCGACCTTTATGTTAAACAGTGAGGATCTCGCTCATTATATTTTACATTCATAATACTAGTATGATTGGAACAACCGCATGTAGCTACAGAAATGTCTGCCCACACAGAGCCCTGCATAGGTAAGGTTTAGCTACACTGGGCGATCACAGGTCTCCCAGGGCGGTGTCATTCACTCCATCGGCACGGATCGCTTTACACTTAGCGACCCTGTGTGGAGTAATGGGGGGAGGGGGAGAGACAGAGAGAGAGAGAGAGAGTGAGAGAGAGAGTGAGAGAGAGGGTGAGAGAGAGTGAGAGAGAGAGTGAGAGAGAGAGTGAGAGAGAGAGTGTGAGAGAGAGTGAGAGAGGGACAGAGAGAGAGAAAGTGAGAGAGAGTGTGAGAGAGTGAGAGACAGAGAATGAGAGAGTAAGAGAGAGAGTGAGAGAGAGAGGGAGAGAGGGGGGGAGAGAGTGAAAGAGTGAGAGAGAGTGATAGTGAGAGAGAGTGAAAGAGAGAGAGTGAGAGAGGGAGAGAGAGTGAGAGAGAGAGGGAGAGGGAGGGAGAGTGAGAGAGAGAGAGAGAGAGAGAGAGAGAGAGAGAGAGAGAGAGAGAGAGAGAGAGAGAGAGAGTGAGAGAGTGAGTGAGTGAGTGAGAGAGAGTGAGAGAGTGAGAGAGAGAGAGAGAGAGAGAGAGAGTGAGAGAGAGAGAGAGAGAGAGAGAGTGAGAGAGAGAGAGAGAGAGAGAGAGAGAGAGAGAGAGAGAGTGAGAGAGAGTGAGAGAGAGAGGGAGAGAAAGGGAGAGTGAGAGAGAGGGGGAGAGAGAGTGAGAGAAAGTGAGAGTGAGAGAAAGTGAGAGTGAGAGAGAGAGTGAGAGTAAGAGAGTGAGAGAGAGAGGGAGAGAGTGAGAGAGAGAGAGGGAGAGAGAGTGAGAGAGTGAGAGAGAGAGGGAGAGTGAGAGAAAGTGAGAGAGAGGGAGAGAGTGAGAGAGAGGGGGAGAGAGAGAGTGAGAGAAAGTGAGAGAGAGAGAGTGAGAGAGTCTTGAGCAGATGAGTGAGAACAGTACGAGCTAGAGGTACGGTGGTACACTAACCTGCTGCTCACTTCAGCTGCCTCTGCCGGGAAATCGCTTCTTTAGTTGGAAAGGTTTTTTATAAGACTTGTAAACAAATGCGAAAAACTGTGTTTTATACGTGCTAATGAAATTTAATTGAACACGGTATTTCTCGATTGTAGGCCTGCATGTATTTATGTTCCACTGTAATTTGGAACTGATTAACGACTTACAATTCCGCATGTAAGCTATAATGAAACGTAGGTTTATAATTACACACCTAATGTAATACAGCATGCTAGCTTTCAATTTACGTGTAAGTATTGCGGTATGCCGGACCATAAAGTTGAAGTATTTTTCTGAAATTAGTTTGTATATTTGTGTGTTTAATTTAAATGTGTTTTAACATGTTGTGTCGTACAGGTTACCAATATCGGTTTGGTAAAACGGTTAACCTCCCAGGATAACAAGCGGAGTTCCGACAATCGATCAACCCAAGGGGTCAAAGTATTTTCAGGCGATGATAACCTACATGTGTTTTACGGTTTAAAACCAGTCTCCATGGAAACCATTTTTTAAAATCTCGATTTTTTTAAACATACAGTATAGTGTAGGTAAAAGTACAATAAAATAAAGTATACAATTTTCGTAAATCATAATTAAAACAAACATATGTCAAAATACTTTAAAAATGTACGATATAAAATGTCATTTTATTTAACTAACCTGAAATTAAAAAAAACATATTTTTAAAATTTTTTAATATTTGTTTTACAACAACTATATAAAAACATTTAAAGTACGTGCGCAATGAAACATTAATATTAACGGACTGTTAAAATTTAAACGAGGTCCTCGGCTATTCTTATGTGGTTCCATCCGCTGTCTAAAATTCTAGAACATTCTGCCCGAATAAAAATTTCAATAAGTGAAATTAATAAACGAATTCAGTGATTAATTGAAAAACAATAATTACACATTAAACAATAATGTGTAATTGAATAAACTACACATTAAGAACGCACGCAAAGTTTCAGGAAAATCTAGCTCAAGGAAAAGCCTCAAACATTTATTTTGCCGTAAACGTACTAAACAATTGTTATGAGTAGAGAAAAGCGTGGGGGGGGAAACAACTTCATATTGGAAGTTTTCCTATGTAGTTTTAACTTGGATAAGATTTACATAAAGTTAAGCAAAACTTAACTAGTTTTTTTTATTTTTTCTTTATATTAAATAAGTTAGTTTTCATTTTGTGATTTCCTTATTTTATTTGTCTATTACGTAACAGTGTTCTTTTTATATCTGTATCAGAATTGAGTTTCTTTTAGAACAAACATTTTAATTTTTCAAACAAATGTGTAGAAAATATTATAAATTCACAACAATCGTACAATTTATGAGCAATGTTTTGGTGGCATAGACAACCTACTAGATTTTAAAGAATGCAGATTATAAAAACATGCTCAGCACAACATAACCTCAAATTCAATTTAGTTTAATAAAAGTTGGAATCGGTTGAAACTAATTAGTGAAATAGTTTCGCGACAAAATATTGCACAAACACGTAACTTAGTTTCAACTTTGTATAACCTTCACCTTTACCAAAGCTGAAGACGATATTACAACACAGATTGTATTAGAGCGTGACTTTGGCTATAATCTAACTGCGTTACTATGAATTTATGGATAACAGATACACAACACAGAAACAAGGAAATCACATTAAAGCGAGGTTCCCTTCTTTACTTGCGGATGAATCAGAACCAAGGCTCGGTTTGGCGGATTCACGCAACAAGGCACATCCAAGAGGAAGACTATTTATGCACGTAGGGTTAAGGCCTTGAAAGAGAACCAGAGCAGAAAACATGTTTATCAAGGTTAATGAATGTATTTACGTGCTTATACAGGGTGAGAGAAAACACAGCATATGCTTTCTGTTGTAGCAACGATTTACATTAAAGACATCAATTGCTGTTAAACTTTTATCAACAAATCTTTACCTAATTATTATTCCTGTTTATTATCATTTTCCGAGAAAAGCACATAAATACACTATTGATTATAAAAAAATGTACACCTATCTACTAAATAAATGTGACTAGACTGAAGTTTTAAAGATTCGAATTTCATGTTTAATGTTGTACAATAAATATAGAATAGCAGAACATTATTCCACGTTGTCTGTCCATTCATAACACCACACAACGTAGAGAGATGAATATATACATAGTTATACTTCGTACTGTAACAAATATAAAAGCAAAACAGACATTCTTAAATTGCAATTTAAATTTTTTGTCAAAAGAAAAATCGTCAAAACTATATTCAAAAACTGTTACATTTATTTAGTCACTAAATTTCGATTTATATATCATTTTAATGCCAGCAGTAACATTTGAAACAATAATGTCCTATTTATACTTTAGTATGTTTACTGCACGAAAAATATCACCGGTACATAACAACTAATAACCTGAATAAGAAAGTTTTGTTATAAATTGCCGGAAGGGCAGTGCAGATTGATCTTATACAGGATCATGTAATCACGAAGATGAAGATATTTTAGTAGCTTAGGATAGTTTATACTGGTTGATCCTATATAAGCGGGTATATTATGGACACTGCTTGTTACAATTTTAATCTTTCTTGTAAACCTTTTTGATGATTTCATTCACGGAGGACTTTTGTTCAAATAGCAAAAGAACACAGACTGACTTAACAAACAGAAAAGATGTTCACTTGTGTTGTTTTTAGTACAAACTTGGTAAAAAAAAGTCCTGATGAACGTGGACATAAGGAGGGTTCATCAAACATCATCACAGATTGTGACAAGCAATCCGTTAGGCCTTTTGGGAACTTTGGGGAAGAGGTGTAAGTACAGTCTATTGTAACACTGTGTATACCTTGAGTGAGAGTGATTGTAAAGTTTTGCAGTATGTAATTGTACAACATATATATAAAGTGTTGTCCGCGAAGTGGAGATATGACAGTATCCCTCACACATTAGTCGTAATGTTTCTGCTATGAACTATTTTTTATTTAAACGCAATGATCTGTACAAAGTCGTATTTTTTATTTAATTACTTTGAAAATTATATTCAATGAAGTTTCATTTTATTATAACGTATTTTACAGTTTTAAAAATGTGTGGATAAAATGTTGTGCATGTAATGTTTCCGATTATAAATTATTTTTTTATTTAAATGCAAACATACATATTTTTAAAAAGAAATTAGTTTATATATATATATCTACGAGTACCTGCACGACATATTAAATTCAAACGTTTACACCACGACTGAGTGTAATTTTCAGCTAAATATTTAATTTAAAACAAGCTAAAATCTGGCTTTAAGGTGTTGGCCGACAATCTTCGTTACATCTACGTGAAAAATATCTGATCTCTGCACGTCATAGATTTGGCTGTACACACACACACACACACACACACACACACACACACACACACACACACACACACACACACACACACACACACACACACACACACACACACACACACACACACACACACACACACACACACACACACACACACACACACACACACACACACACACACACACACACACACACACACACACACACACACACACACACACACACACACACACACACACACACACACACACACACACACACACACACACACACACACACACACACACACACACACACACACACACACACACACACACACACACACACACACACACACACACACACACACACACACACACACACACACACACACACACACACACACACACACACACACACACACACACACACACACACACACACACACACACACACACACACACACACACACACACACACACACACACACACACACACACACACACACACACACACACACACACACACACACACACACACACACACACACACACACACACACACACACACACAGACAGACAGACAGACAGACAAGACAGACAGACAGACAGACAAGACAGACAGACAGACAGACAGACAGACAGACAGACAGATAGATAGATAGATAGATAGAGAGAGAGAGAGAGGGGGGGGAAATGATAAGAAACGTACCTTTCCTTTCATTAATACAAAAGTAGATGGCTATTTTGAACCTACCTACGTTACTAAGTTCAAATTTATTTTACTATATTTTACATTTTTAAGAAAGGACATCATAATGATTTGGAACTTATTTTTAAAATTTAAAGCAGTGTTTATTTGCAAAAATCCACATTTTTATATCTATATTATTTCAAGCCGAAAAGGATTTTTGTAATTTGAACTCCTTCAGCAACAGAACCGCCCATGAAACGTTTGTAAAGTAATAGTATTTATATGTATGTACAGGCACATCTATGCAAAAGGGACAAAAATATAAAAAAAATTATAATAAAGTAACACGATCTATATTAGTATTGTTAATTAGTTGGAGAATGTTGACAACACTGTTTTATGCAATAATTCCATAATATTTATGTGTAATGCAATAATTTCACCTTTAAAAAAACCCAATTTTATTTCTAATTACAAGCGCTTAAAACTACTGAAAAAATCTCACACTTGAGCTTGAAGTTATCGTTCAAACTTTATTCCATTTTTTAAGATAAACGTCAACATTGTTTTATAAATGTGAAAATAACTGGAACTTACACTTAACTGATTTCAAATTAACTTTATGAAGAACGTAATGTAACGTGAATTACCGCGTTGTAATAGTTTTTATAAGAATACTTCTGCATTAAATATCAAAATTACAAGTTGTGTATTCTGTCAGATGTTAAACTAATTTGTTATACAACATATATACTGTGTTTATATATTTAACTAAAAAACAGACGTTTACTGGCAAATTACTACTAGTCTTTGCAATATCGCTTTCTCTAACGTCAGCTACAGAATTGAAAAAAATGTCATTAAGTTACTAACAATTAAATGCTTTCTAAATTGAAGAGATCACAGCAGTTATCTTGAAGATACAGATCTTTTGTGCATTTTGTATACAGTTATAATGAAACCAGCTGTTAACCGTTGCGGCTTTGCCTGCAATTATAATGTAGGCAATAAAATTTATAGTCGATTTTCAAAATCAGAATAGGTCATTTCATTTTAATATATTTCTATATACAATATTATACGATTTATGGTTTTCGGCCAAGACATATACATTTTTGCTACTCGATACTCTAAAACAGGGTCCTGTCATATTTTAATAAAATACAGTAGGGCCTATTATTAAAAAGTCACTATTATACAATTAAACTGGAATAGTATTGTGTTTATCTCAGATACCTAAAGCGTGTTCACACCAAATGTAATCTCATTTGGTCCAGTAGTTAAAGTGTGATTGAATAACAAACAAATAAACAAAAACAAACTTTCAGAAATATAATATGACTAGCTGTTACCAGTTGCGGATTTGCCTGCAATTATAATGTAAGCAATAAAATTTACAGTCGATTTTCAAAATCAAAATAGGTCATTTAATTTTAATATATTTCTATATACAATATTATACGATTTATGGTTTTCGGCCAAGACATATCAATTTTTGCTACTCGATACTCTAAAACAGGGTCCTGTCATATTTTAAAAAAATACAGTATTATTAAAAAGTCACTATTATACAATTAAACTGGAATAGTATTGTGTTTATCTCAGGTACCTAAACTGTGTTCATACCAAATTTAATCTCATTTGGTCCAGTAGTTAAAGTGTGATTGAATAACAAACAAACAAAAACAAACTTTCAGAAATATATTATGATTTACTGTTACACGTCACGTCTTTGCCCGCAATCTTAATATACATTAAAGATCACGCATCACCATGCTAGGCCTAACAACCGTGTCAGTTAAGTTATAGAGTAGCCTACTCTTTAAAAAAAATTAAGATTTTTTTCCTGCATCACCGTATTAGGCCAAACAACCGTGTCAGTTAGGTTATGGAGTACTATTTTTAAAAAAATAAATAAAAGTTGTTTTAATGCATCACCGTGTTAGGCCTAACAACCATGTTAGTTAGCTTATGGAGTACTATTTTAAAAAAAAATAAGTAAAGGTTTTTTTAATGCATTACCGTGTTAGGCCTAACAACCATTTTAGTTAGCTTATGGAGTACTATTTTTAAAAAAAATAAGTAAAGGTTTTTTTAATGCATCACCGTGTTAGGCCTAACAACCATGTTAGTTAGATTATGGAGTATTCTTTAAAAAAATATAAAGATTTTTCACGCATCACCGTGTTAGACCTAACAACCATGTCAGTTAGGATATGTGATATTCTTTAAAAAAATATAAAGGTTTTTTTACGCACCACAGTGTTAGACCTAACAACCGTATCAGTTAGGATATATAACCTAGTATTCTTTAAAAAAATGGGTTTCTTATCACCCAAAACCAGTGTTAGACGTATTTTTATTGTTTTACCGATCTACAACACGTTACCGATTTTCGCCGGTAGCAATTTTGAGGTTATGTTGGTCACTTCTATTTTCGATTTTTATCGTAGTTCTCGTGCTTTCATATTTTGGATTTTGGGAACATAATAAAGCATTTTAGTAACAAAAATATCGAAAAATCCAATATATTCTACACTGCATATTAACCATTTTTTCATATAATGTAATTACACAAATATATATACTACCTTACAATTAAAGTATCCTAATAATATTGTATATGTTATATATATATTCTGCACTCTGCTTCGAAAACATTGAAAAGTCTTAAATGAAAAATACAAGATTGTGATTATTAGATGAAAATGTAACATTAAACACAACAATTTTGTAATAAATAAAACACAGATTAAGATTTGTAAAATGGGATTAGATCTATGTAAATCTCTGGTGCCTAAATCTCATGTACAGTAAACAGTAATTAAACCTAACTACAGTTTAGGTCACAAAACTAAATACTAATAATTATTTTGGGATAGGTAAGTAGTATAATAACGTTTTTTAAAACGGGAATAGGCCTATGTTTATCTCAGATACTTAAACCATATTCGTACCAAATTTCATCTCAATTGGTCCAGTGGTTAAAGCTTGATTGAATAACAAACAAACAAACACAAACTTTCAGAAATATAATATGAATTAGATTAGATTAGATAGATAACTTAACTAATTAAGAGTTAAAATGTAACTTGATCTATCATGGAAACGTCCTTTTGCACTGTAGTTTTTATAAAGCAATAATTTTATTACACACACAAATTGCATTAAATTATTTGTTGTCTGCATATAGACTATTATTTCACTTTTAATAAATAACTGTTAAACAAATTAGCGACTAATATTTTGATAGAATAAAATGAAAATAATTTTGAACATTTTAAGCACTTTAATTTTAATTTTGACATTTATTTTATATTTTGCTTGTTTACGGCATTAAATTACATACAACATTTACTACTATTTAAAGAAACGTTTACAAAAAACTGTAGTATGTAATATTATAAAGTAAAAATAATGTTTAAATTAATTAACTGCAATAAATAAGTACAGAAAGATTTTAAAATTGTTCAAAATAAATTGGATGTCAGAACTGATACCACAATAAAATTACGTTGTTAAAATTTTTGTTATTAATTTTAATTACAAGTGGTTTACATCACCAGTTTATCTAACATTACCTTTTTATGGGTTAGCCTTTACACCAATGGCTGTTTGCAGTAAATTAATACATATTTCAATAGGTCTACTTATTATCATCAACAATATTAGATCAGTACATTAAAATTTTCAAACATTTTTCTAAATTTTCTGTCAACGTGCTGTTACAGCCGTTTTGTAACTTCTCCGACGAGATCCACATTTAGCCTAAGTTTCTGTGTAAGTCATCATTCCTAATGTACCGCGGACAGTTTGCTGTGTTTCTAAGTACTTTGCTTTGGAACTTTTCTATAATGTTGACACCGGTTTTCTAAATCGTACAGAATTACAAAAAAAGGAATCGATTTTTCTTTAGTGAAATTAAAATATCACTATGTTACCGTAAACAAGTGTTGCAATAATTTAAAGTTAGGTTAACATCGTTTAACTTCGTTTATTCTAAGTTAAATCTACAGTTTTTAAGATCATTGTATATTATTTCTCCAGTCAACATACCTTTTTCTCAGTACATACTACTCGTACAGGCATAAATGAGGTATCTTTAGAAAGATTTCTTAACCGGCTTCTGACATTGCAAAACGATTTTGCGCTAAAACGTACTGTTTGTGGGAAATTTTAACATAAAAGACACTTTTTACCGTCATAGGCAAAACGGCATCATGGATGCGCATGCGCGGCATCATAAATCAGACAATATTTTGTATATTTTACGGAGCAAACGTATTAATCACGAATAGACAATCCTATTTAAAATGCCACTCTTTTGCATAACGTGCTTAGAACTATTTCAATATTTACTTAAAAGTCGTTAAACTTATAAGTTATGTGGCCCTACTGACAGTCCCCTATCCCTGCCCGTCGTACAAGCCGGGACAAGCATTTCGAATACCAAACATCTGTTTTTGGACACTGCTTTTACACAAATATATTTGCAATTTCTCCTTTCATCGTGCATTTATCTATTGTTAATACGGACATCATAAAGTAAGAAGTACAATTAAATAGTCAAAATACAGTTAGAGTTTATCAAGCATGCCTTTCCAATTGACTAGACGACAGTTACATATTAAAATTGCGTTTGCTATCACTATAAACAAGTCGCAGGGACAGACACTTCAAAGAGCAGGATTGTATTTAACAAATGCCGCCTTTACTCACGGACATTTGTATGTAGCCTTTTCAAGCGTAACTAAATCAACTAACATGTTTGTATCCATTAAAGAAAAATAAAATAAAAAAGTACAAGAATATTACATTCTTACATCAAATATCGTTTACAACGAGGTATTGTAATGCCCTGTAAAAATTTCTATTAAAAAACAATTATCTTTATTGAAATATATACACTACAATGACTCATAAATTTGCGATTATTATTTCAAAACGATCGCTTTTCGATTTATTTTTTAAACATGTTTTCCCTTCCTTCCAACTACCACCCTCACCCCAACGACTACTCTTGTTCAAAAGGCTGTGTTTACTTAAAACTTCCATAGTGCGGAATTTCGCACGGGCTTCCTGGTGACACAAGAAAACTCGAATTGAACCGGCGGACACGATCCCTGCACACACTACAAGTTGTTTTCTGATTAAATGTTCATATTATGAAATCTAAAAATCTGTGTAACTTTAAAGTGCGTGTTCTTGCCTGAGAGCTGGACTGAACGTAAAGCAAGAGCACACAGCGAACACGTGAGGCAGGATAAGCCGAACACATTCAAAGCCAATGGCTTGCAAGGCATGGATTTTATGTAGCGGCAACACTTTCCCTCTCCTAATAGTATCACATGATTTAAATCTGCCAACAAAACTGAATGGCAGATTTAGTTCTTGTAAAAACTAAATGGCGCAAAACACTGTGGAAACGTTCCCGTATAAAATTTATTTAAACTCGTTTTCAGAGAACCTGAAGGGCACTTCCTATGCACAAAACGCACAGAGTGAAGCGTCGGTATTAAATTTTGAAAATTTTACACACACAAAACCTACACGAGGAATAAAAATAATTACTTAAAAAAAAAATAAAAAAACACGACTGCTAAAACACAAAACAATATACACAAAAATTATACATTTCATAATTAAAAGAAATGAAAATCTGAAATACAATTGATTTAAAAATATGAAAACAGGGTATTAGAATAAATGCTGAAGTATATTTTCCGAGTATGTAATTAATAAATTAAGAATTTACATGCATCTCAATATATTTGCACTAAACAGCCCCCGACTGCATTTATTGTATGAACTTAACATGTAAATTCATAATTTATTAACTAAATACTCGGCAAATATTCTTCAGCATTTATTCTAATACCTTGTTTTGATCTTTTGAATCTTTTTGTATTTCAGATTTTCATTTCTTTTAATTAGGAAATGTATAATTTTTGTGTATATTGTTTTCTGTTTTAGCAGTCGTGTTTTTTATTTTTTAAAGTAATTATTTTTATTTAGTCATTTCTAGTCACTAAGCCACTAAAAATACAATTTTTAGCCATTAGCCATTTTTTGCGATTTAAAAAAAAGAACAAAATTATAAGGTAGGCACTGCGAAGTCCTGGCCTTGATCTGTGTTCCCTCTTATGGTCCTGTCCCCATGTACGGCATAAGCCGACTGGCTTTAGCATGCATGGGATTGGAAAAAACCTATATACACTTTTCACTTTTTTATGAAAATAATAATATCATACATAATTTAGTTATTAATAATATGTATCGTTTTTATATTACAAGATTCTACCCTTTTCCCCTATCTCGTTTGATAGTCTTATGTCAAGACTCTTATATGTATACTCTCAGTAGCATATATATATTTTGAAGGAAGAAGGCAAAATCTTGAGGAAGATTCTTGGCCCGAGATTAACAGAAGATGGATACAGGTTGCACTCTCGGAAGACCACAGAGAAGATATCGAACCTGGCAGCAGATATCAGAAGAAGGAGGCTTCGGTTCTATGGACACATCAGTAGACTCCCAACAACGAGACTTGCCAACAGAATCCTTAAGTATATACAAGGAGTCAAATAAACAACATCGTGGATCGCACAAGTCAGAATAGACCTACGTGACGCAGAAATAGACTCAACAGACGTTGAAGACAGGAACGCATACACGAGAAAGATTCTCGGTTGGAAGGTCCCAGAGAATGAAATCCCAAAGAGAGCAGGGGTAAAATGGACGGAGGAACGGAAGAGGATCCATGAGGACAGGATGAGGGAGGTGTGGAGGATTAGTAGAAGCAAGACATGAACAAATATATATATATTTGTGTTTAACGTCCGACTATATATATATATATATATATATATATATATATATATATATATATATATATATATATATTTGTGTTTAACGTCCGACTATATATATATATATATATATATATATATATATATATTTATAAATAGGCTACATAAAAATATGTATAACTGATGCAAATCGAAGATTTTTTCTCGTCCAAAAAAGTATTTACTTAAAAAAAAACTGTTTTGAGATATGAAACCAGTGTAGGCTATACGTATTTAGTAAATTTGAACAAAATCGGCCCGCTCTGTGCCCTGCGCTGCTAACGACCCTTCAATATGTTACGAGTCAGCGACTCCATTCTTCCCGCCATCAATTTAAGGCGCATGAAAGGATTTAAATTACTTTTAGTGTTGGAAAGAACAGTCAGTTATTTGAAAGAAACCTTTTGTAGTTGTTATCCTTCGCCGGGAACAACGATCCAATCAACGGACAATGTTCGAATCGCTTCGGCTCGCTTACTGCAAGTTTAGCCTTATAAATTAATACGCACAGCTGTAGCGTTGCCCCAATGGGCTGCTAATGAAATTAAACCAATGCTATTAGTATTCTATGCAATCGACTAATAATCTTTTGCCGAATGATTCTCTACGGGGAACTAAATTCCCGTATTAAAGTTAATTAAGTGCCAGTGCTTTACACGAGCCTGGATAACAACACAGCAGTTGTGTGCAGTGCGATGCAGGTTGTTGGAATATATATATATATATATATATATATATATATATATATATATATATATATATATGGATTATTATTTTTTTTTGTCAACAATGGTTTGGCGTGAGATGTTAATAGCTTCCTAACCGGGATTTTTGGGGACTTAACGATTGAAAGCTAGTACGGTTAGCGACCTACAAATGACCTCTTCCTAAATTCACGCCCACAGGTTATGGATGTATTTACTGGTACCAAAAGTAAATAAATACTGGCAAATCACTTTGATATAACACCGTTTTACAGATTACAGAACGTTCATTAACCCAGCCGAAGTCAGAATTGGTGATTAATAAAATAAACTTAGTTCCGGACAGTTCCGAGAGATAGCGCGATTAGAATACGGTAGTTGTTTTATACTCCACTTCATCTTGGAAGGTTAGGTATAGCGTATAGTCTAAGCTAAGTTACGTTCAAAGAAGGATTTGCCTTCATTAAAACATTTTAAATTAATGAGGTAGTAAAAGTTTAGGTAGCAGCTTGGGCAAAGGATGCGAACTTTGTTTACTTTTCCGAACTGATAAGTTGAGTAAAGAAGGTCCGTTCAGAACTTATACTTCAAATGTACATATTGAATAACTTGATTAATTTTTAAAAAAATCCTTGCGTACAAAAATTGTACTTGTAAGAATACAATATGAAACTAAATAGTTTGCTGAAAGTTAGAAGTATCGCAATAATTTCCCGTTAATTTTTGTAGCTGAAGGCATAGAATATGAACGTACTAAGAGTATAACCACCACTATAAAAAGCGTGCTCGATATCAGCGGCTAAATTCCAAATAATTGGACTATCTGCCGCTAGGAACGCTGTATGCTGCAAGAACATGTGGTGGAGACGTTTGAGAAAATAGACAGTACCATTATCTACTTAATTGTAGTTGGACAAGCTGCAGCAAGATGCCACCAGCAGCGAGTGCTCATTCTAGTACGTTTACACTCCATGTTAAAGTACAATTAGTCGTATAGAGCATTCGCAATCTGTTGCTGCCATAACGAATTTATATTTTTAAAAACAATCCGCGACATGTTACATACATGGAAATACTTTGGGAAACTTTCAATTCATTACTTTGAAAATATGTGTTTCTTTTTATTTCTTACTATTATTGGTAAAACACCTGATTTAACGTCTTTAGCATAAGATTATTACTGTGCAACTACCGGTCTCGAACGTCTGGTATCTACATAAAATTATTTTAAACTTCGTCCATTTTTATTATTCGAATCTATATACTAGATTTGTAACACTCTATATGTAGATTCCTAGATTTAATGTTGTAATATTGAAAAAACCGGCAAGGCTTTATAACTTGTTAACTTAGGTACCGTTAAACCTCTATAAGTTAACGATAGGTTTAACACAGATTTTCTTAAAATAACACCACGAAGATATTTTTAATGTCATTTCTTTAGTCGGTAACGCACGGAAGTACATTCCACTTGGCACTAGAGGATCACATTGTCCCTTATTGCTAAATACATGCGGCAGTATTAATAGCAACGTCCAAATACTAGCACGACATAGATATCTTATCTATCTAGGCACGAATGATATAGATCAATTTAATTACGATACCGAAGTGTAGCACTCAAAAAGTGACAAAAAAACCCAGTCATTAGGACTGAAAACATCATTACAAAATTAATGCATATTTCAAACGAAACTCTACATAGTGGAAAAGTCGAAACAGCTAGAACAGATAGTATAGAAGAATTCATAATTGAAATCTTTGATAAACGATGGCTGATCCAGGAGGAGGGCTGGAGGGGCTGCAGCCCCCTTTGGAATTGAAAAATATTTCAAGTAATATGAATTTATTGGACACATAATTAAGTAAAATAAAAATATAAAAGTGCCAATTATTAGCGTGATTTTACTCTTTACATTAAAGCGGAGTTTTCCTGAATCCTGAATGCATAGTTAAAGCGGGACAGGTTAAACTTATACTTGAAGAGAAACGGAGGAAGAAGGAATAAGTACGTGTGCACATTTGTTAGGAACGGATGCGTGGACACGGTGGACATGAAAACGAACAGAGAAATAGCAGACGAAAAAGACGCAAACAAAATTGTTGATGAATTCGCGAAGTTGAAAAAAAGAAAGATAGACTTCGTTATTTGAAGTGGCAATTAAACTCCGATGTCAATTAAAATCACGTATTAAAATGGTAATTTGTAAAATGTCTATAAAATGTATTTCGTTTATAATTTTGATTTATGTTAATTTCTATATTTAATTTTATGTTTTCCTTACGTCAGGGACTATTCAAAATAAAAATACGTGTACTGCATTAAATAGCAATTTTTTTTAGATTTTGTTATAAAAATTTAATTTAATGCTAAGATATACGAGGTGTGTTCAGAAAGTAACGAGAATTTTTAAATTTCGCCGGCTTGGAGAGTCCGATTTTCAAACATTTTTTTATTATGTTGGTATACGTGCCCTTGAAGTATGATAAAACTTTCAGCTGTTTTCACTGTTGACTTTGTCTGTGACAGCCACTAAGGTTCGACGTGTTTTTATGAGATCGGCGATTTTAATTTGTTAAAAGAAATGGATCAAAGAATTTGTATCAAATTTTGCGTAAAAAATGGAATAAAGTGTAACAAAGTGTGTGAAATGTTAACAAAGGCCTATGGTGAGTCTGCTATCAGTAAAGCAAGAGTTTACGAGTGGTATAAGTGTTGCCAAGAAGGCCGTGAAGACGTTAAAGATGACGTACGCCCTGGACGCCCCAACACATCAACAAACGATGAAAACGTGGAAAAAGTAAAAGAAATGGTTATGAGCAATAGCCAAATTACAATTAGAGAGGTCGCTGATGATGTTGGTATATCGATTGGATCATGTCATGACATTGTTTCCAGTGTTTCGTGTATGAAACGCGTGGCAGCAAAATTCGTTCCAAAATTGTTGAATTTTGAACAAAAACAGCGGCGAGTGGAAGTTGCTCAGGAGTCACTAAATGAAGGCAACGACGATGCAGAATTACTGAAACGTATTATAACAGGTGACGAAACATGGGTTTGACGATGCACAATTACTGAAACATACTATAACAGGTGACGAAACATGGGTTTACGGATATGACGTCGAAACTAAGGCTCAATCATCCCAGTGGAGGCATTCTGGCTCGCCAACACCGAAAAATTGCGGTCGAACGTGAAGGTTATGTTCACTGTGTTCTTCGATATTAATGGCATAGTGCATCATGAATTCCTGCCACCAGGTGAAACGGTGAATAAGGAGTACTACCTACAAGTTCAACGCCGTTTGCGTGAAACAATCCGAAAAAAACGCCCGGATCTGTGGAAAAACAATTCATGGCTTTCGCACCACGATAATGCACCAGCTCACACTTCATTGCTTGTTCGTGAATTTTTGGCCAAAACAGTACTGAACGATGCCTCAGCCTCCATATTCGCCAAACATGGCTCCGTTTGACTTTTTCCTATTTCCAAAAATAAAGAGAACCTTAAAGGGCCGTCGTTTTACAGCCGTAGATGACATTAAAAGCGCATCGTTGAAAGAACTAAAGGATATCGCAAAGATCGAGTTTGAGAAGTGTTTCAAAGATTTGAAGAAACGCTGGCACAAGTGTATAATCTCCAATGGGGACTATTTTGAAGGCGACAACACCAATGTAGAAGAATAAATAAATATTTTGATCAAAAAATTAAAATTCTTGTTACTTTCTGAACACACCTTGTAGTTGAAGTACTTAGGCCCATATGGAATTACTGCATGTGTGCATGAAACTATTAGAAATTATAATATTTTATGTTACCAGAATTACCCATTGGTCAGTCCCCCCCTTTTAAACTGGCTGGATACGCCCATGTTGATGAATTTAGAAATTAAAAAGAATAGGTTACATCTGACAAATAATACTTAAAGAAACAAGACATTTTAATTTAAGAAACCTTAGCGCTGCGCTGATGTATCCATCGGAAACCTGGATACATACGAAGAAGTACGTGAAAATAAACGAGAAGTAACGCTGAAATATTCGAACTATGCAATAGAACCGACGTTGTGATTGAGACTGGCGGAAAGAAAGAAGAAACCGAACCTAAGATGCTGGTAACCAGATAGGATAACAGAACAGCCATGAGGAAGAGACCGGATAGGAGGAAAAAAGACAAGTAAATGTAGGAAACTGGAAAATAAAAGTAAAAAAAAACAGATTCTTAGATCAGGTAAAGACTTTAGGAGTCAATTTTTATTAGTATCTGATCTCCAGCCAGTATCGCTCAATACACATGCGAGTAGTGTCGAATTTCCAGCTGATATACCGTAGTTAGCATTAAGTTACAATAAATTACGAAAATAAACAATTCTAGCCTTTCGGGTAAAATCTACAGCAATTATATTAGGCTGTGTGTAGTGCGTTAAAATAGAGAAAGACATATGCAGACGCAGAGAAGTGTTTAAGATTAAATTAATTCAATTACACTATAACTGCCCTTGATGAGACTATAGCACATTAGCCGCAAGAGTAATCAACCCTTTGCCTTATTATAACTTACTGCAGCCTAATTTGGTTTGTACTTTGTTAGACTAAATTATTACTTCGTTGTTTTATTGTTGAAATTGTTACAATCTACTTATTTTTATACAATTAACCGTACCTGGCACAGTGACCATCAACACATAGGAGCACTTAATTCCGTCTATCGTTGTCTATAAACTGAAATTAAATTTATACTATTTAATGTACACAGTTACATCAATCAACTGAGCAGCAGTAAGTGCGTTTGGATTTATTTAAAAATATCTGTGGTATTTTTATCTGTGGATCAATGTCTCATAATCCAGACTTTTCTAAGATATCAGAAGGCAGCCGTTACGGCTACAATGTCTTATCGTTTCAACGAAAATAACTGTAATATCAAAAAAAAGTCTGATTTTTTTTGTGTTTAACGTCCGACTATTGTGCACACTTGGGCTAATGCAGACGATGGGATGATTTATAGCGTATGAAAATGCGAAGCCCTGGCCGGGAATCGAACCCGAATCCTCGGGGTGAAAGGCCAGTACGCTATCAACTAGGCCACCGAGACGGCTAAAATGTCTGAAACGTTTGTACTAAACACAATGTGGGCAAAAGAGATTCAGTGAACAGCTACTAATCGAAACCGATAGTTCGATTAACGTAACACAAATCAAATTTTAATTTCTGCTGGCACTGTACAAAGTTATCAAAATTGTAAAAACTTTAAAACACAACAGCATAAATATGAAATAAATTAGGAATTCATGCGGTTAAATTTTATCTAGTAAAATGTAATTCAATTTATATTTCGACCGCAAATTGTTTCACATTCAGTGTAAATACGTATCATACGTTTAAATAGCACAAATAATTACAAACTGATGCGGAATATAAAATATTGTTTCAACGCTACCGAGTATTACAACAAAATCTATCTTTTCCTGAAACGCACAAAGCGCAAAAATAAATTGTTTTTACGATTCCATTTTTAATTACTTTGCTAAACAAACAATTTGTTTCATAATGTAATGCAGTTAAACAAATAAACAACCAGCTCATGCAATTCTAATTTACAAAATTATACCACAAAAATTAATTAACTCTGTATTTTTATTGTTGTCTATTTGTTGCATTTTTATACACTAACTGCTTATTAAGGCATTTCCATTGGAAAATTGAGCTACCGGAACGGCCATCATAGTACCCGGATACATAACCTTGAAATGAGCACGGATCCTAATGTGTAGAACAATTTTAAAAAGTTGTTAAACATTTAAATGTAGCGCTAGCTTATTTCACAGATTTTTGTAATCTGCACAATCTGCATTGTCATAATCTGCACAATCTGCATTGTCGTAATCTGCACAATCTGCATTGTCGTAATCTGCACAATCTGCATTGTCGTAATCTGCACAATCTGCATTGTCGTAATCTGCACAATCTGCATTGTCGTAATCTGCACAATCTGCATTGTCGTAATCTGCATTGTCGTAATCTGCACAATCTGCATTGTCGTAATCTGCACAATCTGCATTGTCGTAATCTGCACAATCTGCATTGTCGTAATCTGCACAATCTGCATTGTAGTAATCTGCACAATCTGCATTGTCGTAATCTGCACAATCTGCATTGTCGTAATCTGCACAATCTGCATTGTCGTAATCTGCACAATCTGCATTGTCGTAATCTGCACAATCTGCATTGTCGTAATTTGCACAATCTGCATTGTCGTAATCTGCACAATCTGCATTGTCGTAATCTGCACAATCTGCATTGTCGTAATCTGCACAATCTGCATTGTCGTAATCTGCACAATCTGCATTGTCGTAATCTGCACAATCTGCATTGTAGTAATCTGCACAACTACATTGTAGTAATCTGCACAATCTGCATTGTCGTAATCTACACAATCTGCATTGTCGTAATCTGCACAATCTGCATTGTCGTAATCTGCATTGTCGTAATCTGCACAATCTGCATTGTCGTAATCTGCACAATCTGCATTGTCGTAATCTGCACAATCTGCATTGTCGTAATCTGCACAATCTGCATTGTCGTAATCTGCACAATCTGCATTGTCGTAATCTGCACAATCTGCACTGTCGTAATCTGCACAATCTGCACTGTCGTAATCTGCACAATCTGCACTGTCGTAATCTGCACAATCTGCACAATCTGCACTGTCGTAATCTGCACAATCTGCACTGTCGTAATCTGCACAATCTGCATTGTCGTAATCTGCACAATCTGCATTGTCGTAATCTGCACAATCTGCATTGTCGTAATCTGCACAATCTGCATTGTCGTAATCTGCACAATCTGCATTGTCGTAATCTGCACAATCTGCACTGTCGTAATCTGCACAATCTGCACTGTCGTAATCTGCACAATCTGCATTGTCGTAATCTGCACAATCTGCATTGTCGTAATCTGCACAATCTGCATTGTAGTAATCTGCACAACTACATTGTAGTAATCTGCACAATCTGCATTGTCGTAATCTACACAATCTGCATTGTCGTAATCTGCACAATCTGCATTGTCGTAATCTGCATTGTCGTAATCTGCACAATCTGCATTGTCGTAATCTGCACAATCTGCATTGTCGTAATCTGCACAATCTGCATTGTCGTAATCTGCACAATCTGCATTGTCGTAATCTGCACAATCTGCATTGTCGTAATCTGCACAATCTGCACTGTCGTAATCTGCACAATCTGCACTGTCGTAATCTGCACAATCTGCACTGTCGTAATCTGCACAATCTGCACAATCTGCACTGTCGTAATCTGCACAATCTGCACTGTCGTAATCTGCACAATCTGCATTGTCGTAATCTGCACAATCTGCATTGTCGTAATCTGCACAATCTGCATTGTCGTAATCTGCACAATCTGCATTGTCGTAATCTGCACAATCTGCATTGTCGTAATCTGCACAATCTGCACTGTCGTAATCTGCACAATCTGCACTGTCGTAATCTGCACAATCTGCACTGTCGTAATCTGCACAACCTGCATTGTCGTAATCTGCACAATCTGTATTGTCGTAATCTGCACAATCTGCATTGTCGTAATCTGCACAATCTGCATTGTCGTAATCTGCACAATCTGCATTGTCGTAATCTGCATTGTCGTAATCTGCACAATCTGCATTGTCGTAATCTGCACAATCTGCATTGTCGTAATCTGCACAATCTGCATTGTCGTAATCTGCCTTAAAATCTGGATAAAATAGTATTTTACTTTTAATGGTTTGAATTGCTAATTTGTACAAATTTGAATCAAACTTGGCACACAAATTAATTCTAGTATTAGCTTGGACAAGTTCGACCAGCAAAGTCTGTCTAAAGATTTTAAATAAGTCTCAAATCTAAAAAATTTTAATATTTTTGCCTTACACACGTTCCTGAAAATCTGATTTCACCATTTTTAAAATCAGAGACAGCGCATTTTTACGTTTTCAAATTCAATTAAAAATATCACATTTCTCCCTGCTTTATCGTACTGTTAATGTAATATGAACGTTTAAAATGTTAATTTATGATTTTAACGAAGATTCTGATGGAGAAATATTATTTTCAAAATCCTGTAAGGTATAAAATTATTGTAGTATTTTCACATTTTGGAAAATCGCTTCCATCACGTCAACGAGAATATACAGTGATATTTTTTTGCTTTGTAGGCAACCAAATTAACAAATTTCCGTTCCCGTTTCTGTACGGTGCTTCTATTTTTTTCCTTATACATTTTTGGATTATAAGTAATTTGCTCTTCGATTGTTTTTTAACGTCCGACTGTTGTGCACACTTGGGCTAATGCAGACGATGGGATGATTTATAGCGTATGAAAATGCCAAGCCCTGGCCGGGAATCGAACCCGGGTCCTCGGGATGAAAGCCCAGTACGCTACCGACTAGACCACCGAGGCGGCTCATTTGCTCTTCGATGTTTCCATACAGCACCAATAACAATTCTTATAAGCATAACAGCAAAAATTTGCTTATGAATCTTTAAGATACGTTTCAAACTTCCAAAAAAAGTGTTAAAGAAAATAAATATTTCGTGCCTTTTATTATTAAAAAAAAGTGAACGAGTAGTTTTAGTTTAGAAATTTTGAAAAAAAAATACTTTTACAAAAACTATTTTGATAAGCGAAAATCAAACGATATGGAAATTTAAAGTAGAATTAATTAACTATAAAATCTCGTAATAACCAGGACAAGTTAAGCCCAGCAAAATCCGTACATACATTTCAAAATGGAGGCCTTTCAAATTAAAAAAAAAATATTTACACATTATTACTTTTTTTTGAAAAAATGATTTTACTACCGTAATCAGTGTTAAAATCTGCATAAATTTTATTGGATATTCGAAAATGAATCCGGTGACGGGCAGGGTTAGTTTCCATATTTTTTGCAAAATACTGGCATACAGTAATTAGGCTTTTGTTTATTTTATCCGGTGTTGTTACCGTCTGCAAAATAAACTCCACCGAGGCAGCGAGATAATTAACTTCGCGTCGTATTCATTTTCGTATTTTCAATAAAAATTTTTAACATTTAAAATAATAATTTTTGCAGATTTCACGCTGATCGCATGCTTAAATCAGATTTTCAAAAAGTGCACAATAAAAAAAGTCGTAGATTTTGTAACATTTTAAACGACAGCCATTATGAAAACGGACAAACTGATTTCGCTGTGTAACAAACGTGCCCAATTGGCCAAATTACCAAAACAGATTATCGAAATCACTGCTGGCCAAACTTCAGATAAAACAACGTTAGGCTAAACAAGAAGAAAAGGTAATTTTACCGTGCAGCCTACAGAAACATTTATTCGAAGGAACAGTAAATATTGTACAAAAGTTTTGTTTAGACTTCAGAGAATAACGGAGCAAACTTTACAGGCATAAGTCAGGGCTTTACAGTTTTAATAAAGTTTTATTTTCGCCGTGTACACTATGTCTTCATTACTCTGACATTTTTCTTTATTTTCTTTACAATTATTAAATATATTGCTAAAAACAATCAGTTTATTTATAGAAATACGATCCATAAATTTTTTTGCAGTGATTGTTACCCGTATTGTTTTGAAAATAACTGTAATTTTTCAAATTTTGGTGCTGATTTTATAAAGAGCTGATTTAATTTTGTCTGATATAATGTTCATTCTGCTTTTGGAACTCCGGAAGTTACCGACAGAAGCGAAGCTTTTGTTAATAATATCTTCGCTGAATATATAATTAGTTTGAAGATATGTTTACAAATATCTTGTTTTGTTTAAATAAATAAATACGTGAACCTAGCTTAGATATTATCTACGGTAGTTATAGTAAAAGATCAGTTGTTTTATTTTAAGTCGTAACGATCAGCTGATTTCATTGAACAGCTGATAGGCTACAATAAATTTCAGGTTATGTTGTTAAAAACTAACAATATTAACAACGGCTAATTATAAACGTTTATATTAATTCCGAATTACTTTAAATGGTTACAACGTGCACGTGTTATTCAATTAAGGGAATATTCCGAAACCAAAGCAACACGATGTTTTCATATACTGCGTTGTACTGTTATCAAAAAGGAGAAAGAAAAACAAAGAAAGAAATAGAGAGACGAAATTCGTTTGCTCCTTTCCGTTTTATATTTCCGTTACATTAAAAAGGTTCGGGACATTTTTTTCTTTTCACCTCTCTCGCCAAAGCTAAAATTAAAAGCTCCGCTTCTATAAAAAAAGGGTTACCCTTAAAATTGTACCCCTAAATATTTTTTCGCCTTCAACTTCTGCACTGTCTTAGGTTCGGGTTGCATTTTCAAAATATGAGCTAGCATTAAATACAAACTGATTTGAATTTTTACGAATATAAGGAGATAATGGGCGTTTTTATTAAAATACATTCTAACACAACACAATTATTTGAATCTTAAAACCACTTGTATGCCACCGACATATAAACCAAAGAAACCCTAAGGATTGTCTTGACACAATTCACAAAGAGAAATGTTTATAACATCGACACGCACGAATAAGAATTAAAAAATCATTAAAACTGACACTGTTAAGCCTACATAGTCCTTACAAGTGGAAAATGTGGTGGTGTGGGGGACGGTCATATAAGTCATGTCTGTCACAATTGTATATAATCAAAAATCTTGTATTGTTACAGAATTAATAAGGAAATCTGTTCGTCTTCTATTTCTTAAATATCGGGTTATATCTCGTTTCACAGAACGTTTCATACACACAAACCCATTATTTTAGCAGACAGACCAATGAGAAACTTTTACGGTTTACATTTCCTAGTGATAGGTTAGGGTAAGCGCAAACCCAACAGCATTTGTCAATCACTCCTCACGATCCATTTGACTGCGAACTTTGTCCGACATGCTCGGCCACGATATGCCCAGTAAGACCCGGACTGTACCTCCGCCACTGAGCACGGCCTAGCGCAGCCGGTTTTTAATTTTTTAATAATAATTCAGTTTTTAAAATACCGCTCTTTGAAATAACTTATCGCTAGCACATACAGCCTAGCGAAATTTCAATGGTTATTCAAAAAACCTGTCAAGAAAGTCAATGACTATAAAGTTGAGCATTATTCACAAAAAAACTTAATAACTGGGCAAATAGTATATAAACGAGGTGTGTTCAGAAAGTAACGAAAATTTTAATTTTTTGAACAAAATGTTTATTTATTCTTCTACATTGATGTTGTCGCCTTCAAAATAGTCCCCATTGGAGATTATGCACTTGTGCCAGCGCTTCTTCCAATCCTCGAAACACTTCTCAAACTCGATCTTTGAGATAGCCTTTAGTTCTTTCAGCGATGCACTTTTAATGTCATACACGGCTGTAAAACGATGGCCCTATAAGGTTCTCTTTATTTTTGGAAATAGGAAAAAGTCACACGGAGCCATGTCTGGCAAATATGGAGGCTGGGGCATAGTTACAGTACTGTTTTTGGCAAAAAATTCACGAACAAGCAATGAAGTGTGAGCTGGTGTATTATCGTGGTGCAAAAGCCATGAATTGTTTTTCCACAGATCCGGGCGTTTTTTTCGGATTGCTTCAAGCAAACGGCGTTAAACTTGTAGGTAGTACTCCTTACTGACCGTTTCACCTGGTGGCAGGAATTCATGCCATTAATATCGAAGAACACAGTGAACATTCTACCGTTCTACCGTTCTTCACATTCTACCGCACTTGTCGAGCCTTTTTCGGTATTGGCGAGCCAGAATGCCTCCACTGGGATGATTGAGCCTTAGTTTCGACGTCATTTCCGTAAACCCATGTTTCGTCACCTGTTATAATATGTTTCAGTAATTCTGCATCGTCGTTGACTTCATTTAGTGACTCCTGAGCAACTTCCATTCGCCGCTGTTTTTGTTCAAAATTCAATAATTTTTTAACGAATTTTGTTGCCACGCGTTTCATACACAAAACACTGGAAACAATGTCATGACATGATACAATCGATATGCCAACATCATCAGCGACCTCTCTAATTGTGATTCGGCGATTGTTAATAACCATTATTTTCACTTTGTCCACGTTTTCATCGGTTGCTGATGTGCTGGGGCGTCCAGGGCGTTCGTCATCTTCAATGTCTTCACGGCCTTCTTGGAAACGCTTATACCACTCGTAAACTCTTGCTTTACTTATAGCAGACTCAACATAGGCCTTTGTTAACATTTCACACACTTTGTTACACTTTATTCCATTTTTTACGCAAAATTTGATACAACTTCTTTGATTCATTTCTTTTAACAAACGAAAATCGCCGATCTCATAAAAACACGTCTAACCTTAGTGGCTGTCACAGACAAAGTCAACAATGAAAACAGCTGAAAGTTTTATCATACTTCAAGGGCATGTATAACAACATAATAAAAAAAATGTTTGACAATCGGACTCTCTGAACATATCTCTCGTGTATATATATATATATATATATATATATATATATATATATATATATATATAAACATATACAAGGTATATATAAGGTGTCAAATCAACAACGTTGTGGATCGCACAAGTTAGAATAGACCTACATGACGCAAAAATAGACTCAACAGACGTTGAAGACATTCGCGCATACAGGAGAAAGATGCTCGGTTGGAAGGTCTCAGAGAATGAAATCCCAAAGAGAGCAGGAGTAAAATGGACGGAGGAGCGTCGGAGTGCTTTGCGTGATCCAACAGGGTCTATACGCAGATAATAATAATAATAATAATATATATATATATATATATATATCCCAATTTCTAGTATACTATTAACAACAGTACTGTGTTCAATCGCTGCAAAAATGTTTGCCATGCCTAAAACTTAGGCCAAAATCTTAGTTCAACAGCAAAATTACTGCGAAAACTGTGTTTTTTAAAACATATTTCTCTTAAAAAAACTGTATATGTGTAACTGTTCAGGATAATAAGATTCAGCTAACCGTGTAAATAACTTTATTATATTATTTTTTGTTTGCTTGTAACAGCAAATCATATTCAGGGATTTATAATAAAAAAACCCGATACCAGGTCCAAGCGTAACGCACACTATTAGTTTATCTATGAATTTTTATGAAACTCAATTACTGTATATTTATTCAAGAAAACTGATGCAAAATTATAAGAAAATAACAGATATTGAAAGGGTAAAAATAACAGAAAATATAAATATGAAAATTAAAACAAACAGTGGAGAACGAAATATAAAAATGTTAATGTAAGGAAAATATTCCTTTTATTCTATTTAAATACGCGAACACGGCATTGCTAAAAGTGCTTCGATACGCGAAGTCAAACATGTAGTCACATTAAAAATGAAGACGGTGACAGTTGTGTTTTGTCTAATTAGCGGTGAACAAAATACTTTAGTGATGCATCAGTGCGCGAGACGTAAGGTGTGAATAGAAGGGCAACAAGCAAGTCATGATGAGCGGACTCGATATCCGCAGCTGTTGCCAATCTCGTCGACCAGTCGTTACTCTCTGACCCCCCTCCTCTCCTCTCCTCTGCGGGCAGATAAATGCTTTCAGCAGACAGATTTAAAATACAGATGTTTAGGCTACATGCAACACTTCGTTTTCTTATTTACGGAGGGCAAATATCGCAGTCACGCTTCGCTTGCGCCCTTTCTTCTCCCCAACAATCACACATACCATGGTTTCAGCCTGTAAAAGCATGTTTGTAGCCGATTAAAACGCGAAGTTCTAGTTAAGCTAAAATGTATACCGACGTTTAGTTTTTACATCAGCTAAATAATAAACAAAACTATCTTAAAAACGTTTCTGTTATTGGACTAAAAATAAAAATCATTCCTTTTTTTATTTTGATTACGAAAACACGACAAATTGACATAGCTAGTTTTTAACAACATAACCTGAAACGTATTGTAGCCTATCAGCTGTTCAATGAAATCAGCTGATCTTTACGAATTAGTATAAAACAAATGATCTTCTAGCTACCAAAATTAAATTAAAGATTCATTTTGTACACTTAAATCGGTCAAATGTCTTCGTAGTTTCCGTAGCGTAATGTTTATCGCGTATGCCTCATACGCTGGTTCGATCCCAGAAAACACATAATTTAATTATAATTAATTTAACACGAGACTTGCGCAAAATATACAGTTATATATCAATATAAACATGTTCCTGGCATCACGCGTTCCATCACAACCAGCCCTAAAACATAACACTTGTTAAAATTATTTGCGTAAACCATTCAAGAAATATGTCCCTGCGACCTCAACGCAGCCATCGGTCGGCCATCACTGTTGCATAATGAAGGTATTTTGGTTTATTTTCCGTCGTTATCTTGAAACGTAACAACATGCCTATGACCAAACTGTGTTTTATAGCTCTGAACGATGAATGTAAGTACAAAACCTTTACTTTTTGGCAAATTCAAACGTCCATTTACGATCCTTATTGGTTGAATTTAACCTGAGTGACATTTTGTTTCATAAGGGTTTATACTTAACTGATATTCCAAAGCTAGTCGTGTCCAGCTGGTTAGACGTTTCAAAATTATATCATTAAAAAAAATCTGACGAAGAAAGTAAGATTTGAGCTGCAGTATTTAATTTATCATTACCCTCGGCCGTTTGTTAACAAATAAAGCGTTGGCACTCCGGCTACTGATGTGGAAAGAGGGGTAAATCATCCCCACGGGTTATTAGCCTCCAACTACGGCCACTTGACCACGGGGGTTGCCCCAAAGCCCCAGGGGTAGGAAGCTTATTAATGTGTAACAATAGTTTGGGGAGGGCGGAGGCGGATCTACCAGTCGCAGCCCCTTTCACGAACACAAAGTCTTACGCCTTGCAATCCGCTTAAGAAAAGCAGCAACTCCGAGAATAAGGTCCACATATAGGCCCTAATCCAACGCTTATACATTGTTGGGCTGCCACCTCAAAACTGCATGGTTTACTGAAAGGTGGCTAACGTCATTCCTGGTTTGACAGATGTGAATTTAAATGTATTCCTTAGACTGCTCCAGTACTTTTGTTAATATAACTACTAGATCTAAACAAAATACTGTATTTTGTAACAAAGGCCCCAGTGTACCTTTTCTTTTTTATGTGGACCATTGTGAGCAAACAAAATGATTGCATTTATTCTCAAATAAAATTAATATTTACTACAGTATATCGTACAAAAAAAGGAAAAAATTTCTAAAGATACAATACACTCAGATAAGTCCTATCTTTTGAAATATGACTATTAATTTCGGAACACCAACTTATGAGTTCTTTGTCGTTTTTACTAAAGTAAAGGCTCCCCTTTATGTGGTTACTTTAAAACCCTTACAAGGCCTAATCAATGCCCGATTTCACTGATACCAAGGGAAATGTAATTACACGCTTGAGTTTTAATCAGAAAATTAATCAAGCTACAAAGGTAGCACTGAATACAAGCTGAGTACATAGTGACATACAATAGAAAGCGAGAGAATAATTAAAGAACACAATGACACGAAAACAGCTGACTGGTTGACTCTATGACCAATCATAGAAGCATGCAGATTAATCAAAACGCAAACGACCTTTTGGTGTTTAGTGCTAGAAGTGAATTGATGGCAGGCCATGTATTAGACGTCAGGTGCTCGTTCAATCACGTTGAAAGATTCCTTTAATTAATTATTTTAAAATCCGTTAAGAAGGATTTCCCCTTTTATAAACCCGACCAGCTGTCATTTTAATTCCTTTTGTTCTTAGGCCGATATTCGTCATCTGCTTAATGGGTTTTTATTGGAATGTCTGTCCGTACGCGTAGTACTACAGGGTGGGAAGAATATTTATTACATTCTAATTATTAGTACCTGATGCCTTAATTACGAAAAACATAACGAAGGAACATCTGGTACGATCAGCTGTTGATGAATATAAAATAAGTAACATTACACCTCGACAGTAGTTACACGCACAATGTTACTGAAAAATTATCACATTGTTGTCAAAAGAACCTTCAAATATGACACGAAAACGTTGCATTTTTGAGCTTATATACGAATTTCCACTGGCAAATGAACTAAGAAATAATCAAGAACTAGTTCCCGGATGCAGTGTGCGTTGTCCTCAACTCTAGAACATGTTTTGAAGACGTCGTTAAAAATTGTACTTATGCATTTCAGATATCGCAAGTTTGGCCAGATTTCATTCTAACTTGGTTATTTAGTTTGGACAAGTTCAATGCCTGGACAAATCCCTTTATCCGTTTCAAAATTACGGACGTTAAAACACATATAAATTATCAATTTAAATTTTCAAAGTTGATTAAAAAAATTAATATAAACCTATATACTTTACTGGGCCTAAACTATTATCAGCGGGGGATTTTTGCGTCAGCGAGACAGTTGCGTGCAATTAATTATTCTACACATAGCGTGGACAAGAGGCAACGTATTTAGTATTCTCAAAGATTCACAAACCAAATGATGAAGAAATGTTTGTCATTGAAAACTTACTTATACCAGAATGTCACGAGTACGCTTGTGTATAGCATAATCAGGAATAGTGAAATATATAATTTATTACACTAGACTGCATGTATTTACGGTAAGCTATTACAGTACTGTACTGAATCGATTTACAATAGTAAATCGATACAGATCTACTAGACTAAGTACAAATAGTGCTTTTATTAATAAGCAAAAATCTGATCCAAATAAAATCTGCATACACTTTGTGCTGCATCCTTTCAGAATAAGCAAAGAAATCCTGTAAAAAGGGATGCATTAGGGAGCGTGATGTGACGGAACTGTTTTGGTATTACACTACGAACAGATTAATTACCCACAAAGCAATCGGTGAGAACACGTCCAATGCTGATTTAACAATTCGAGAATAGATATTTGAACGTAATCGACACTGTGTTAGCAAAGTCAATGTTTAAACAACGTTCAAGCGGAGAAGTTACAAGTAGACATTGTAACAATATCACTTGTGTTTCAGTTCCTGACCTAACACTATTGCTGAGCCTTCTAAAACTAAAACACTGCCACTGTAGGCTATTAAAGGAAATTACAATTCTGGGAGCTGTGTACATGAAATCAGATACTTTAAAATGAGTAATTTATGCAAAACACTTTCACAGATTTTGCTCAAAATTTATTTACATTTGAACATTTAATTATTGCCTAAAAAAACAGTGTTGAAAAAATTAAAAAAAAATACGCTTCATTGGAAAAAGGAAAATCAAAACAAACCCGACCGTGGATTAGTACTTAAAAAAAAACAATTATTACTTTAACTCAAATTAAAAATACGAACCTTCAAATATAGTAAACAAGCGTTTGTAGCTCCAATTTCTAGAAATTTTACTTTTTAAGACTAGCCTATTGCACATGTTTTTGCAGTTTTTTCTGCAGCAACTACGGTTATCATCAAAAATAAAAATTACTTCTAGATTATGGGCTTACCACTCACATAACCTTCTTACTACAGTGAAAAATTTGCCAATTTATTGATGTTGACGTAGTAATAACATCAGAATAAAAATGACCTCGAGGTTATGGCCTGGCATATCACATAATCTTCTTACTACAGTAAAAACTTTGCCAATTTATTGATGTCGACGTAGTAATAATTCCAGCGACAATGCTTCAAACTGCTTCAGTCTACGATTATCCTTGATGTTTCAAGTTTGCAGTCTTGATCTTTGACAGCCATCGAAACTTTGCCGGAACCATTCAAAGTTTAGCGGCACGCTGCTTACTGAGAGATTAGCCCGCGTAAAACAAAGACACACCATAGCGATAAGAAACATAATTAAATATTTGCAAATTAAGTACTCCATAGTACAAAAATTAATATTTTTACTAGAAGTAGATAGATTAACGTCTTTATTGAAATAAAATATACAAAATGTAGTAATACAAATGTGAATTACGATATATTTTGAAAAAAAGTCGAAAAATACAAATAATTTGTAAATATTTTTGTAGACAAAATGTTATACGTCAGCCATAAACAAAAGGAAAAAATAACAAATAATCGTTTTCTATAAAGTTTAAAACCACAAACGTCATGAACAATAATTCCTTTACCAATGTTTTCTTCCTTTTAAGTTTCCATTCACTCACTACACCAGCCTGTACTGCCACAGCAGCTAGAGGGTGAAGTCCAGTCTTTCCCATTCAACAAGTCGATAGCTTCATCTCTAACCAACAAGTCTGAGACGCAAGTCATCTTCTCAACTCAATTAAAACTGGGCATACCGCAAATGAATGTAACAGATCTTCTAATCTGTCTGTTACACAGGGAGCATTGTAAATCAGTACTTTTAAAATGTACGAAGTTAGGTTTCAATCACCGTTGTGCAGACTAGCTGTACCTATTGAGAGGATTAGACGTCCCTCATGGTACCCGAGTCTAACACACACTTACACTTACAACACTACACTTACGACTTTAACACTTTATACTCACACTTACATTTAGGGAGGCTATAATAGCCTTAATGTGCCTTAAAATAATAATAATATATTCTTGGTTTCAATAACCGCCTGCATTCCTCCAACGACCATGCAGACAATTTTCAGTCACTGAAGAGTTCCCAATAGTGTTACGAAAGATTTCTTACACCCGCTGCTCAACTCCAACACGTACGGTGATGACCCGTGTACTCTGGGGTGGCCTAAACTGAATTCATTAATTAAAATCTTAATTTCTTTCAATTAGTATATTTTTTCTGAATGCAGTAAGTTAATAATTTTTTCAACATTCTCTTATCCGGCATTTATTAATTATATAATTTAAGCACAGACCCAACGATGCGCTAAGAAAACAACAGATATGTTCTGCGGTAATCCAAAATGCCTCTTGAGAAAACATATTAGTATTCTCTTTACTTATTTATTCTTTCTGCTGCCCCAAACCTACGCACCATAACACAAGACAGATCTGATAACATTAAATAGACCCTTACTGGCTGAAAAAAGTATTATTTTCCAGCTTCTGGTTCCATACCGAATTAATACCTATTTGGTACTTTTTTATAGAAAAAAAAATAACTCGTATATTATAAAATTAAACTATTTCAAACAGCGATAGACAAGAAAACATTCAGTTTTTCGTCACTGTAATTTAAAATAATACGAGCATGGCGTAACAGAAGGGAACGACTTCGATAAGGCCTGTTGTATAGCTTCACGGACTCTTATTAATATGACTGATTTATTCCTCGGACTTCATACTGGCCACTGCACAATGCACAAAAGAAGTAATACCCAGTGAGGCGTGGCTAGGTGTGACGTCATCGTTCCATTTCAGTGTGTGTTGTTTGCAGGCTTCGGATAACGCTCTGCACGCAACTGCAGCGTGATGCAACTGTTCGTACACTGCCTATTGTATGCTGCAAACACTGCTACATTCAATATTTCACTCACTGTGTAATAAGTATATATTATTTTTAGATTTAAATTATAACTAGGCCAACTTTACTGACGGCGGCTAATTTAATAAAACATTACTTACAATTGAATGTAGAATATAGATGTAGTTTTTTTCTTTTTGGGGTTTAACAGCAGCTCTCTCCTCCGACACGTCAGCATAAAAGCTTTTCGTGTAACCCTATCACTTCACCTTAAACCGACTCCAGTGCCCTTAACGAGCTACAGAATCTTGTGTAAGGTGTCCTGGTTGAACTCCTGATCTGGTTGCTGAGGTCCAAAAAGTCTCCAGGACCTCGCAATCAAGGAGTATGTGTGCTGCAGTTTCAACACCCTGCCCGCACACACGACATTCAGGCGAGATTTGTAACAATCCCACCTTACGTAGATGATTCCGGATGTGGCCGTTTCCGATGATCATAGCAACGACCTGCCTCGGTGACCTGTTAAACTGAAGAAGCGTCCTTGTACTGACAGGGTCTGGTCCAAAGAAGAGGCATTTCCCCAATCTATGGCCAGGGAATTGTCGCCATCGTTTCATGTGCTCATCCCTAGCCCATTTCCTTACTGCTCCTCCCGCAGTTGTGCGATTAATGCCGCACGCGGGCTCTGGTCCCACTCATCTCTTGGACATAATGTCTGCTGTCTCATTTTCCTCAATCCCGCAATGCACCATATTAATCTACATTAGTTATTTTCCTTAGTAGAGTCCATGAGGTCTACTTAACTCATGTTTCATGTTCGATTTTTTAAACATAATTCATGTAAAATTTTTAAAGTTTAGAAATACGTTAACTAATTACGTGATAAATAGAAAAAAGTATTTATTTGCGCTAAAATTCGGCGAACAGAACTTTTAGTTAAGGTACTCAAAACTATTCCAGTATCGGAGTATTAATTAATCAATTGTGAATTTCACGAAAACAATGGAAAATGTTTAATTAATGATCTGTAGTATTTATGACAACGCTGAACGTATGGCTTTGGTATACAGCAATGGTTTTTTCTCAAATTAAATGTGCAGTATTTTCTATGAATTCCATTAGTGTAGAATTTATATGGAAATGATTTTATTGATTCAATCGGAAATAAAATACAATTGTTTTTTTAAAACTCTATTATTTTATTTAAAACTATACACGCTTGGTCAGCAATGAAATATGCAATATATAATATGAAACGTAGCATAATTATTGTGAATTATTGTCCAGTTATAAGTCTTTAATAATGCTAAAGGTGTCCAGAAGGTCTCCCAACTCCGTCAAAGTCAAGGTCGTGGATTCCTGAGGTTCTAAATGTTGTAAAAAAATCTTGATAGTGTAAATGGGCTGACCGATCAGTGAACAGAATATTGAGCTCTGTGACAAGAGTTGAGTTGCTAACATATGAAGTGGCTTTGGTGCGTTACGTAAAACGTTTGATTGTAACGCTTGAATCTGTTGTAAATTACTTTTATTGGCAAAAACAGATAATTATATGCCGTTTGTTCAAATTGTCTGAGCAAAGATTTTGTAAATTGTTAGGTCTACTATTTGTTGTAAGAGATAAAAGGGAATTAGAATTTACAAGTCGACAGAGAAGTATAAGTCTTGAATTTAAAACTAGACGCTTTGTTTTCATTTCATGGCTCCATGTCAGTCTTCTGTCAAGGTGTAGGCCCAAATAGTTTACTTTATTACCTTGAGGAATTGGTGTGTTATTTAAATAAACAGGAGGACAAGTTCAAAAAGGTGACATGATGAGTGTGCTGGATTTATTTTTATAAATCAATTTTGAAGCCAGGTTGTGCATTTATTAATTTTATTGTAATCCCACTTCTTCTGGTGTCACTTACGCAGAAAGCATGAATGTTATAACCAACAATAGTTGTATATCTCTAGAAGGTCAGCTGTATAAGTGTTACACAAAACGGTTTATAAAAAAAACTTTGCAAAACTGTGACATCTTTTTTTTAATACGCTGATCTGAAGAATCGATGCTCCAAGAATGATATGGTGTAATATTTGTTACAGAAAATTTATTTAAACATGTAAAGAAGACCTTAATGCCAAAATTTCTCGAATGATGCATTTCTTATTTTTTTCAAATCCTATTAAAGTATAACCTTTTTATATTCTTCTTTTCTGCTAGGATTATTATCACTATGTTCAGTATAATGATCTGCCTTCCCTAGCTTCGTCAATTCTACTTTCGTTGATGCGTTTCGGAGAACCTCCATCTTCAAAAACTATATCTATACTGGTCACCAATATTATGGCCCGTCCTATTTATAATTTTCTATCTCCACTTCGTACCCCTCCTCTATTCAACACGTGTACATTAAACCTGACGTGCTCGCTTCTGACTGGCTCTTCAAAATCATACGTTTTTGCTCGCTTCTGATTGGCTCCTTTCAAACTTTCTCTTCAACGGTTGTCCCTCCTGTTAATTTTTGAAAATTTTTAGATTTTTTAACGTAATATCTGCTTGCTTTGGAACATAATAAATGAACAGATATTGTCGCAAGCAGATATTACGTTTAAAAATCTTAAAATTTTCAAAAATTAACAGGAGGGACGACTGTTGAAGAGAAAATTTGAAAGGAGCCAATCAGAAGCGAGCGAAAACGTATGATTTTGAAGAGCCAATCAGAAGCGAGCACGTCAGGTTTAATGTAAATGTGTTGAAATGAGGAGGGTCGGTGGAGATAGAAAATTATAAATAGGACGGCCCATAATATTGGTGACCAGTATAGATAAGAGTTTTTAAGATGGAGGTTCTCCGAAACGCGTCAACGAAAGTAAAACTGACGAAGCTAGGGAAGGCAGATCATTATACTGAACATAGTAAGTATAACCTATTTAAAATGCTGATGCACTATTAGTAAATTATTAGTAATATAAGTTCAAAAACTACGGTCATTAAAAATTGTCTAAAGTATTTTAGAAAAGAAAAACAGTTTCATTTTGTATTCCTAAATAGAGAATCGCTCTTTCAGTGGAAGTAGCCTGTCAACTGAACGAAAGAATCCGGCAGATTTTACTGAACTCAAATCTGAAAGAACGGTTTACTTTCTCGTATCCTTGAAATGTTCTCAAAATTAGAATTTTTACGCTCTACCCGATTAAAAAAAACATTAAACAAGGCGACGAAATAATTTGTGAGATTTTATTTTCGACTCCCTTTCGTTTTAAACAAGCTCGTAATTCGCCAGCTTAAAGGATCACCGACAAATAAGAGTCTATGGATTTAAAAACTAATTGATGCTTTAAAAAAATCTGTCTATAATTAGAAGTGTTCGGGTAGGGGCAGGATCGCGTGCCAGGCTACACGCTGATAACAAACTTCTTTGTAAAATACAATTGCCTCCGTTTTAATTAACCGCTCTCCCTTATTTAGTCCAAGTCGTTAGGGAAAACTTGTCAAATATCACTTTGCATTATGATAAGACTTATCACTTGGCAGTAAGGTAGCCTACCCTAAGTTCTTTATGTTAACAATAACGTCGTCTTTAGCTTACTTTAATGCGGTCGTAAATGTTCCTGTTTAAAATTTTATTTTTCATTTTTAACTTAATTTTTTATTATCTTTTTACGACAGGTTATAACGACAATAATAACTCCGCAGGGACAAGATGGCGGTATTATATGAATAAAAATTTTATTTTATAATTAAAGCGAGTTTACTGCGATTCAGAAAATATCTATGTAATCGCGGCACACAACTGTCTCGCTGCTGTATTTAAAGCGAATTTCCAAACACAGATCATTCAATGACATCGAACATATTGATACGACAAAATTTAATACGCGAATCTTTTTCGCAAAATGGCGGTCACTGAAAATCTTTTAAAAAAACGTAATTTTGTTATCGTAAACGTTTTGACTTCAAAATCGTAATCAGCAAAAAGTCTGCAAAAATTATCGGTTTAATTACCAAACCTGATTAAATCTCGTTTACCGTTTGAAAATCCTGGCAAACTGGAATCATGCACGTTAGATAAAATGACGTGCCCGTGCTATTACTAAAAAAATGTATTATTTTTTAATTGTTATTGTTTTGAATTTATATCATCAGGGTTCATTTTCACGTTTGTGTTTCAAAATTTAAAAAAAGTGTTTTCTGAAATTCTAGTTAATGTAATGTTATTCAACGCTGTAAGTTTTTTTTTGTTTGCAAAAATTCGCTTCCATCACGTGATGTGAAGTGAGACCGTGATTACTTTCACTGAGAGAAATTCCAAAAGTGATTTATGCAACACGCTACATTTGGATACAGAAAATGGCTGTCTGCACGTAATGTGTCTAGTTTTTTTATTTTTATTTCACATGCTCCAGTGTTTAATAACAGAACATCCTATAAATATGTCTGTACACAGAAAGATAGAACCACAGTACTTTGCAGAAAGTAAGTGGTTTAAACTGTTTTTTGTTTGATTTTTTTTTTGGTAAAAATGTGGTCAATGTAAATCACTAACGGTTTAATACAATTTTGTGGATGGGGGGGGGCGGTTGGTTGGTTGATTCAATTTAAAAGAAGGCCGCCTAGGGGAAGACAATCGCTGAAATAATACCTTAAAAAACTAGCACAATTAAGCTGTTTGGAGACTTAAAACGCATATTAAAAAAATGTAAAAATTTACTCCATTTTAGACACACGAAAATCACTTAATTTTCTTAGATTCCTTATTTTTAAAGTTTTTGCAAAACTGTTCCATTTAGGCCTACATAAAATCCTTCTTCTCAATATACCTATCTATAACTTTTTTTATATATAGCTGCAGTTACTCCAGTTGCTTTACCCTTACCGTTAACGCTGATCCCTCGTCCTCATTAGCCTAAACAAGTCCAGTTAAGCGTCATAGAAGTTTCGCAACCAAGTTTTGATCAATTTTAAAATCGAGAAATATCTTTCTGTTGTTGCAGTTAACACAGTAATAGAAGAGAGAACCAACATAACACATCTGACTATCACCATCAGTGCAAGGATTACAAAGTGCACCAACGTATATATGTACATATGGACAAAGTTGAGATCGCGGTATCACCCTCAGTGCAAGGATTACAAAGTGCACCAACGTATATATGTACATATGGACAAAGTTGAGATCGCGGTATCACCATCAGTGCAAGGATTACAAAGTGCACAAACGTATATATGTACATATGGACAAAGTTGAGATCGCGGTATCACCCTCAGTGCAAGGATTACAAAGTGCACCAACGTATATATGTACATATGGACAAAGTTGAGATCGCGGTATCACCATCAGTGCAAGGATTACAAAGTGCACCAACGTATATACGTACATACGGACAAAGTTGAGATCGCGGTATCACCCTCAGTGCAAGGATTACAAAGTGCACCAACGTATATATGTACATACGGACAAAGTTGAGATCGCGGTATCACCATCAGTGCAAGAATTACAAAGTGCACCAACGTATATATGTACATACGGACAAAGTTGAGATCGCGGTATCACCATCAGTGCAAGAATTACAAAGTGCACCAACGTATATATGTACATATGGACAAAGTTGAGATCGCGGTATCACCATCAGTGCAAGGATTACAAAGTGCACCAACGTATATATGTACATACGGACAAAGTTGAGATCGCGGTATCACCATCAGTGCAAGGATTACAAAGTGCACAAACGTATATATGTACATATGGACAAAGTTGAGATCGCGGTATCACCCTCAGTGCAAGGATTACAAAGTGCACCAACGTATATATGTACATATGGACAAAGTTGAGATCGCGGTATCACCATCAGTGCAAGGATTACAAAGTGCACCAACGTATATATGTACATACGGACAAAGTTGAGATCGCGGTATCACCATCAGTGCAAGAATTACAAAGTGCACAAACGTATATATGTACATACGGACAAAGTTGAGATCGCGGTATCACCATCAGTGCAAGAATTACAAAGTGCACCAACGTATATATGTACATACGGACAAAGTTGAGATCGCGGTATCACCATCAGTGCAAGAATTACAAAGTGCACCAACGTATATATGTACATACGGACAAAGTTGAGATCGCGGTATCACCATCAGTGCAAGGATTACAAAGTGCACCAACGTATATATGTACATACGGACAAAGTTGAGATCGCGGTATCACCATCAGTGCAAGGATTACAAAGTGCACCAACGTATATATGTACATACGGACAAAGTTGAGATCGCGGTATCACCATCAGTGCAAGAATTACAAAGTGCACCAACGTATATATGTACATACGGACAAAGTTGAGATCGCGGTATCACCATCAGTGCAAGGATTACAAAGTGCACCAACGTATATATGTACATACGGACAAAGTTGAGATCGCGGTATCACCATCAGTGCAAGGATTACAAAGTGCACCAACGTATATATGTACATACGGACAAAGTTGAGATCGCGGTATCACCATCAGTGCAAGGATTACAAAGTGCACCAACGTATATATGTACATACGGACAAAGTTGAGATCGCGGTATCACCATCAGTGCAAGGATTACAAAGTGCACCAACGTATATATGTACATACGGACAAAGTTGAGATCGCGGTATCACCATCAGTGCAAGAATTACAAAGTGCACCAACGTATATATGTACATACGGACAAAGTTGAGATCGCGGTATCACCATCAGTGCAAGGATTACAAAGTGCACCAACGTATATACGTACATACGGACAAAGTTGAGATCGCGGTATCACCATCAGTGCAAGGATTACAAATTGCACCAACGTATATATGTACATACGGACAAAGTTGAGATCGAGGTATCACAATCAGTGCAAGAATTACAAAGTGCACAAACGTATATATGTACATATGGACAAAGTTGAGATCGCGGTATCACCATCAGTGCAAGAATTACAAAGTGCACAAACGTATATATGTACATATGGACAAAGTTGAGATCGCGGTATCACCATCAGTGCAAGAATTACAAAGTGCACCAACGTATATATGTATATATGGACTAAGTTTAGATCGCGGTATCACCATCAGTGCAAGGATTACAAAGTGCACCAACGTATATATGTACATACGGACTAAGTTTAGATCGCGGTATCACCATCAGTGCAAGAATTACAAAGTGCACAAACGTATATATGTACATATGGACAAAGTTGAGATCGCGGTATCACCATTAGTGCAAGAATTACAAAGTGCACCAACGTATATATGTACATACGGACAAAGTTGAGATCGCGGTATCACCATCAGTGCAAGGATTACAAAGTGCACCAACGTATATATGTACATACGGACAAAGTTGAGATCGCGGTATCACCATCAGTGCAAGGATTACAAAGTGCACCAACGTATATATGTACATACGGACAAAGTTGAGATCGCGGTATCACCATCAGTGCAAGGATTACAAAGTGCACCAACGTATATATGTACATACGGACAAAGTTGAGATCGCGGTATCACCATCAGTGCAAGGATTACAAAGTGCACCAACGTATATATGTACATACGGACAAAGTTGAGATCGCGGTATCACCATCAGTGCAAGGATTACAAAGTGCACCAACGTATATATGTACATACGGACAAAGTTGAGATCGCGGTATCACCATCAGTGCAAGGATTACAAAGTGCACCAACGTATATATGTACATACGGACAAAGTTGAGATCGCGGTATCACCATCAGTGCAAGGATTACAAAGTGCACCAACGTATATATGTACATACGGACAAAGTTGAGATCGCGGTATCACCATCAGTGCAAGGATTACAAAGTGCACCAACGTATATATGTACATACGGACAAAGTTGAGATCGCGGTATCACCATCAGTGCAAGGATTACAAAGTGCACCAACGTATATATGTACATACGGACAAAGTTGAGATCGCGGTATCACCATCAGTGCAAGAATTACAAAGTGCACCAACGTATATATGTACATACGGACAAAGTTGAGATCGCGGTATCACCATCAGTGCAAGGATTACAAAGTGCACCAACGTATATATGTACATACGGACAAAGTTGAGATCGCGGTATCACCATCAGTGCAAGGATTACAAAGTGCACCAACGTATATATGTACATACGGACAAAGTTGAGATCGCGGTATCACCATCAGTGCAAGGATTACAAAGTGCACCAACGTATATATGTACATACGGACAAAGTTGAGATCGCGGTATCACCATCAGTGCAAGGATTACAAAGTGCACCAACGTATATATGTACATACGGACAAAGTTGAGATCGCGGTATCACCATCAGTGCAAGGATTACAAAGTGCACCAACGTATATATGTACATACGGACAAAGTTGAGATCGCGGTATCACCATCAGTGCAAGGATTACAAAGTGCACCAACGTATATATGTACATACGGACAAAGTTGAGATCGCGGTATCACCATCAGTGCAAGGATTACAAAGTGCACCAACGTATATATGTACATACGGACAAAGTTGAGATCGCGGTATCACCATCAGATTACAAAGTGCACCAACGTATATATGTACATAAGATGTATCACCATCAGTGCAAGGATTACAAAGTGCACCAACGTATATGTACATACGGACAAAGTTGAGATCGCGGTATCACCATCAGTGCAAGGATTACAAAGTGCACCAACGTATATATGTACATACGGACAAAGTTGAGATCGCGGTATCACCATCAGTGCAAGGATTACAAAGTGCACCAACGTATATATGTACATACGGACAAAGTTGAGATCGCGGTATCACCATCAGTGCAAGGATTACAAAGTGCACCAACGTATATATGTACATACGGACAAAGTTGAGATCGCGGTATCACCATCAGTGCAAGGATTACAAAGTGCACCAACGTATATATGTACATACGGACAAAGTTGAGATCGCGGTATCACCATCAGTGCAAGGATTACAAAGTGCACCAACGTATATATGTACATACGGACAAAGTTGAGATCGCGGTATCACCATCAGTGCAAGGATTACAAAGTGCACCAACGTATATATGTACATACGGACAAAGTTGAGATCGCGGTATCACCATCAGTGCAAGGATTACAAAGTGCACCAACGTATATATGTACATACGGACAAAGTTGAGATCGCGGTATCACCATCAGTGCAAGGATTACAAAGTGCACCAACGTATATATGTACATACGGACAAAGTTGAGATCGCGGTATCACCATCAGTGCAAGGATTACAAAGTGCACCAACGTATATATGTACATACGGACAAAGTTGAGATCGCGGTATCACCATCAGTGCAAGGATTACAAAGTGCACCAACGTATATATGTACATACGGACAAAGTTGAGATCGCGGTATCACCATCAGTGCAAGGATTACAAAGTGCACCAACGTATATATGTACATACGGACAAAGTTGAGATCGCGGTATCACCATCAGTGCAAGGATTACAAAGTGCACCAACGTATATATGTACATACGGACAAAGTTGAGATCGCGGTATCACCATCAGTGCAAGGATTACAAAGTGCACCAACGTATATATGTACATACGGACAAAGTTGAGATCGCGGTATCACCCTCAGTGCAAGGATTACAAAGTGCACCAACGTATATATGTACATATGGACAAAGTTGAGATCGCGGTATCACCATCAGTGCAAGGATTACAAAGTGCACCAACGTATATATGTACATACGGACAAAGTTGAGATCGCGGTATCACCATCAGTGCAAGGATTACAAAGTGCACCAACGTATATATGTACATACGGACAAAGTTGAGATCGCGGTATCACCATCAGTGCAAGGATTACAAAGTGCACCAACGTATATATGTACATACGGACAAAGTTGAGATCGCGGTATCACCATCAGTGCAAGGATTACAAAGTGCACCAACGTATATATGTACATACGGACAAAGTTGAGATCGCGGTATCACCATCAGTGCAAGGATTACAAAGTGCACCAACGTATATATGTACATACGGACTAAGTTTAGATCGCGGTATCACCATCAGTGCAAGGATTACAAAGTGCACCAACGTATATATGTACATACGGACAAAGTTGAGATCGCGGTATCACCATCAGTGCAAGGATTACAAAGTGCACCAACGTATATATGTACATACGGACAAAGTTGAGATCGCGGTATCACCATCAGTGCAAGGATTACAAAGTGCACCAACGTATATATGTACATATGTACAAAGTTGAGATCGCGGTATCACCATCAGTGCAAGGATTACAAAGTGCACCAACGTATATATGTACATACGGACAAAGTTGAGATCGCGGTATCACCCTCAGTGCAAGGATTACAAAGTGCACCAACGTATATATGTACATACGGACAAAGTTGAGATCGCGGTATCACCATCAGTGCAAGGATTACAAAGTGCACCAACGTATATATGTACATATGTACAAAGTTGAGATCGCGGTATCACCATCAGTGCAAGGATTACAAAGTGCACCAACGTATATATGTACATACGGACAAAGTTGAGATCGCGGTATCACCCTCAGTGCAAGGATTACAAAGTGCACCAACGTATATATGTATATATGGACTAAGTTTAGATCGCGGTATCACCATCAGTGCAAGGATTACAAAGTGCACCAACGTATATATGTACATACGGACAAAGTTGAGATCGCGGTATCACCATCAGTGCAAGGATTACAAAGTGCACCAACGTATATATGTACATACGGACAAAGTTGAGATCGCGGTATCACCATCAGTGCAAGGATTACAAAGTGCACCAACGTATATATGTACATATGTACAAAGTTGAGATCGCGGTATCACCATCAGTGCAAGGATTACAAAGTGCACCAACGTATATATGTACATACGGACAAAGTTGAGATCGCGGTATCACCATCAGTGCAAGGATTACAAAGTGCACCAACGTATATATGTACATACGGACAAAGTGAGATCGCGGTATCACCATCAGTGCAAGGATTACAAAGTGCACCAACGTATATATGTACATATGTACAAAGTTGAGATCGCGGTATCACCATCAGTGCAAGGATTACAAAGTGCACCAACGTATATATGTACATACAAAGTTGAGATCGGGATAATGTGACGGGTTTCGGAACCCTCAGAGGCCTCTTTGACTCTTTTCCTCGAAGCTACGACACTTCCACTTTAAGGGAGTCAAATAGAATCTTTTACATAATTTATTGTACTTCTTTTGTCTCGGGAGGGGCGGTCGCCCCTTCACTGCCCCTTTAACCCGTACTTGATGTAAACAGAACGTTTTAGTAAAAACACAATTTTGGACTGCCAGAACCGTCCTTAGCACAGCACGAGCGACGCGGCCGTACCAGACAGACCTCGTTGTTAAATACTGTTAGTTTTATTAATAACCAAAATGTACGAAATGCTGAACTCATCAAACGGCCCAAAAGAAACACATCCAACGCGGAGCTGAGCGGTTAAATATTATTTCCATTATTACAACACAGCCACCGGACCACATATTTAAATAATTAGCATTATCACTTATTTATCCATCAGTGGTTCATTAACTCACCTCGTAAAGATTACCGCCGTTTCGAAAACTTACTGTTTCATCTTCAGGCCGTAATACAAAAATGTCAAATCCCTCTGTCGAAGTCGTCACAGAGTTAAACAAAACACTGAAAACACACGATTAATTAAACACAATTACACGATTAAAATCCTATCCTTTAATTAAAATGGACTGCCGGTTAATTAAATGCAGTCCGTAGCGACTTACGAGTTGCACGTATCGTTTGGCCAAACCAAATTTTATCGTGTGTACTTTAACCGCGTAATCGTGTTTAGTGTTTTTGACGTGTTTTCAACGTTTTCTTTAATTTTGTGACGACCTCGACAGAGGAATTGGACATTTTGTATTAAGGCCTGAAGATGAATGAGTAAGGTTTCGAAACCGCGGTAGCCTTTATGAGGTGAGTAAATAGACAAATAGAAGGAAAAACAGGTGGTAATCTTAAATATTGTTTAACTAATAAGAGTAAAAAATACGCTTACGAATACAAAATAGTGTGGACATGCTGTTTGGTTGATGGGAAGATATTTGTTGTATTTATTGGAACGGAATGGACTCGCCACAAGGCCTCGCCTCGCATTTGCTAAGGGACAGCTCTACAAACTGTTGTTTTGTTCATTCAATAATACAGTAGTACTAATAAGCATTTCATATACAAAGTAATACTTTACTACAATCACGTGTAACCTATTCAGTTTGTAATGTCACGCTCACACGCCCGATGTACATTAGTAATTGCAAAAACAGACGCAACAGTTTAGTGCTTAGAACTGTTGATCCGTTAGGTCAGAAATGAGTGATCAACTCAAAAATACAAATAATAAAAAAATATAACAATTCTGAAATGCTTTTTTGGGTACATTCACTGAAAGAAGTGAAACTCCTATGTTATTCACTAAATATTTCCTTTTAAAATAAATGTCAAAGCAGAATTATCTATTCAACTACATTTCTATTTGAGAAGTTGGCCTCCATCTTTTTGTTCCCCAAAAGTGAATACTATATCCTACTATATCCTACAGCACTAAATACAATGTTCTAGTTGTCAAAGTAATTATGAATGCCAAAAGATGATTGTTGAATTTCACCATACACCTTATAGAATACACACGTTTTAACAATCGATTTTCTTAGATACATTCGGAACGTAGAGAAATTTAAAATTCTGTTTCCTTTTGACATCCTCCGCTACACCTTGAATACTACGAACAGAATTCTATACCTGTACTTGATAAAAACGATACAGTGCTGGTAGCTTCACATAGGCTAAAGCATGTCTGTGTGAATACAAGCAGGAACACAACGTTACAAATAAAACTAAACAATCCCGCACGCTCCAGCGCCTCTGTCCGTTGCTTCCGGAATAAATTTGCATATTTTAAATCTTCAATATTGCTTTCAGTAGGAACTGGCGATCAGAAAAAACTAGTTTTACTATACTCAGAATAGAATAAAATAGAGTATACAGTTTTTGTATCCGAAACACGCACTCTCCGTTTGTTTATCTCTAAGCCTTACGTACCTGACACTCGAACACAATATGACTGATTACTTTAAAATTTCTGTGTAGCGTTCCGAACCCAGGACAACGCAGGAGTTGAAAGACATGAAACACTCACGGGTAAAATTTTAAGGATGAACAATTTTTTTTTAAGCGAAGTTTTTAATGTTTATTTCGGCGAGAGGAGTGAATAGAAAAGTGTCCCGAACCTTTTTTAATGTAACGGAAATATGAAACGGAAAGGAGCAAACGAATTTATTCTCTCTATGTCTGTCTCTTTCATTTTCTTCCTCATTTTCGATAAGAGTATATGCGTATTTTATGAAAACGTGTTGCTTTGCTTTCAGTATTTTCTTAATTAAAGAACATTTAGGCTACACTTAGCAGTATTATAATACATTCGAAATCAATATAAACGTTTATAGTAAGTTTTGTTAATATTGTTAGTTTTTAACAACACAACCTGAAACTATTATAGCCTATCAGCTGTTCAATGAAATCAACTGATCGTTACGAATTAATATAAAACAGCTGATCTTTTACTACAAATACAGTAAATAATATCTAAGTTAGGTTCACGTATTTATTTATTTAAAGAAAATAAGGTATTTGTAAACATACCTTCACACTAATTATGGTTCAGAGAACTAAATTAGTACAACGTAATTCAAAACTTACTGTCAACAAATTGCCATGAAATAATACTTTTTATGAATAATTTAGGTCGTGATAGTGACGATTAAAGTTATATACAGGTTAATAATTTCGTAACTCAGGTCCTAACAAAATTAAAAGGTAATTAAAACATACATACAATTATTTATAGATAATACATACAGTTATTATAGATAAACTGTTATATAAACAAACATTATATATTAATATATAATATATATATATATATATATATATATATATATATATATATATATATATATATAAACACATTACACAGGCTTAATTAATCTAAGTTTTATCAATAGACATAGTAATACACTAACAAGTTCATGATATAAAAATATATAACAATTTGTCGGTAATAATTATATACTTAATGTGTAATACACAATACCTTCTGTATGCAGTACATTGTCGCCTTTAAATCAATAGCGGTCAACTCGCATGATATAAGAAAAACCGACGTTCGCCCGATATATATATATATAGTTTTTATATATAAACATTTATCTATAATAATTATATATATATATATATATATATATATACAAAAATCAGACACTTCAACACAGTCATAAAACCGGAGGTATTATATGCAAGCGAGAAGCTAGCACTCCACACAAAAGCTACCATGGAGGATATTTTGAAGGAAGAACGCAAAATCTTGAGGAAGATCCTTGGCCCGAGATTAACAGAAGACGGATACAGGTTGCACTCCCGGAAGACCACAGAAAAGATATCGAACCTGGTAGCAGATATCAGAAGGAGGAGGCTTCGGTTCTATGGACACATCAGTAGACTCCCAACAACGAGACTTGCCAACAGAATCCTTAAGTATATACAAGGAGTCAAATCAACAACGTCGTGGATCGCACAAGTCAGAATAGACCTACATGACGCAGAAATAGACTCAACAGACGTTGAAGACAGGAACGCATACAGGAGCAAGATGCTCGGTTGGAAGGTCCCAGAGAATGAAATCCCAGAGCAGGGGTAAAATGGACGGAGGAACGGAAGAGGATCCATGGGGACAGGATGAGGGAGGTGTGGAGGATTAGAAGGAGCAAGACATGAGTCGGAGTGCTTTACGTGATCCAACAGGGTATATGCAGATTATATATATATATATATATATATATATATATATATATATATATATATATATATATATATATATATATGTATATATATATATATATATATATATATATATATATATATATATATATATATATATATACAAACGTTATGTAGCCCATATTAGCTTGGTAGCACCTTAGTTCTATAACAATCACCAAATCACCATAACAAAACACGTAACTTACGCGTATTTACTCGTACATATAGAGCAAAGATAGGTGTTCTGCATGGTGGCGAAGCCTAGTCCGTTTCGCGGCAGTGCAGACGAAACGTAAGTCTACTGATCCATTCTTGTTGATGGTTTATATTTGATATGCAAGACGTAAGCATCAAATTACAAGTACTTTTCTAATATCGATACTAAAAGGACAAGAAACAATGTGCCTACGAATTCCACTTTTATTTGTACAATATTTATCTGTACTATAATGGGAAGCTCCGTAACAGCCTACTAAGAGAGAAACCAAAACTTTTATAGATTATTTTGCATTTTGTATTATATTTTGCGGTTCATGGTAGTAATTGTTCCATATAGTCTAGTTCGAACTTGAAACACTAGGTTGCAGGGATGACAATAACAAGTAAATTTCGGCAAAGTCGGACTAAAGTAGAGAGTGTGCTGAAAGAAATGCAAAACACATAATCAAGTAACAGCTGTAACAATTTTCCCGCCACTAATAAAACAGCTGATAGGATATTTTCCAGGTATTTACGGTAGAAAGGCTAACGGCCTTTTCAATTTATTAGGAGGAAGCTTTAAACCTAAGTGGCTTAAGCACGAGATGTACGGTAAGCCGTAAGCTGATGTGTGTTCCTGTCAAAACATCCGTAGTGCAGATTGAAGACGCTGATTAGGCCTTGAAACCCTTCTCACGGCGGATTAAGTGAAAGTTGCAAGTGGAGGGGGGCGATCTGGGCACGTGACTCAATTTAAGGAATAAACTCTCGAATAAATGTACGCGTATATAGGCTAGTATATATTTTCAAAGTAAAGTACTTTTAGTATATTTTACAAAAAACTCTATCACGTTCTATTAATTAAAGCTCACAAACAAAACCTTAAGATTAATTATATGTCTAAAAAAATATAAATATAAATTTGTCAAAATTATATCACGACTAATCAACAAGTTGTAGTTTGGTTATATCTGTAGTAACGTACACTAAAGTAGGCATAAAAAGGCCATTTTAGATGGATATAATGAACTCACTCGGCACTGTGTATTATAAAAGTAAGTTTGTTTTATGGTGTCCACACTTAGACTAATGAGGGCGAGGGACCAGCATTAACGGCAACGGGAGTAACAGCGGCTATAACTAAGATCCTTAAGGTGCGCATTTCAGAGAAGCAGCAAACTGAATGTTGCTTTGGCCACATCGACCACCGATACTCCTTTATAAAAGTACGCATAACTATCTTGGGAATGAATAACGATTCTTCACGGCATTGTTTTCGGTTTAATAGAGTTCCGAAATCATGGGTGCCATCATAATACTAAATTCACAATCAAAAAACAAAAGTAAGTTCAATTTAGTCAAAATTTACTGACTATCTAAATACGATCTCCAGTGGTGCAAAAGCAATCATAAGAAATGTAAAATAAAGTATAGTTGGGACATATTCACGGTATGTACGCGTACACACCACTCAAAAAGTTTCTTTTGTAGTACAAGTACCGGATGTGGAACGTACAGTGATGGTTGCTTCAGACAGCATACCTACTTGCAACGAAAAGAAAAACCATACTTTTGCGGCAGACGTTGTGTAGTAAATGTTACGAATCTGGGTTTCATAGCGTTGACCATTACAAAATATGTTACGAGTCTGGGTTTTATAGTGTTTGCCGCTACAAAATATGTTACGAGTTTGGGTTTTATAGTGTTTGCCGCTACAAAATATGTTACGAGTTGGGTTTTATAGTGTTTGCCGCTACAAAATATGTTACGAGTTTGGGTTTTATAGTGTTTGCCGCTACAAAATATGTTACGAGTTGGGTTTTATAGTGTTTGCCGCTACAAAATATGTTACGAGTTTGGGTTTTATAGTGTTTGCCGCTACAAAATATGTTACGAGTTTGGGTTTTATAGTGTTTGCCGCTACAAAATATGTTACGAGTTGGGTTTTATAGTGTTTGCCGCTACAAAATATGTTACGAGTTTGGGTTTTATAGTGTTTGCCGCTACAAAATATGTTACGAGTTGGGTTTTATAGTGTTCGCCGCTACAAAATATGTTACGAGTTGGGTTTTATAGTGTTTGCCGCTACAAAATATGTTACGAGTTGGGTTTTATAGTGTTCGCCGCTACAAAATATGTTACGAGTTGTGTTTTATAGTGTTCGCCGCTACAAAATATGTTACGAGTTTGGGTTTTATAGTGTTTGCCGCTACAAAATATGTTACGAGTTGGGTTTTATAGTGTTTGCCGCTACAAAATATGTTACGAGTTTGGGTTTTATAGTGTTTGCCGCTACAAAATATGTTACGAGCTGGGTTTTATAGTGTTCGCCGCTACAAAATATGTTACGAGTTGGGTTTTATAGTGTTCGCCGCTACAAAATATGTTACGAGTTGGGTTTTATAGTGTTTGCCGCTACAAAAGATGTTACGAGTTTGGGTTTTATAGTGTTCGCCGCTACAAAATATGTTACGAGTTGGGTTTTATAGTGTTCGCCGCTACAAAATATGTTACGAGTTGTGTTTTATAGTGTTTGCCGCTACAAAAGATGTTACGAGTTTGGGTTTTATAGTGTTCGCCGCTACAAAATATGTTACGAGTTGGGTTTTATAGTGTTCGCCGCTACAAAATATGTTACGAGTTGGGTTTTATAGTGTTTGCCGCTACAAAAGATGTTACGAGTTTGGGTTTTATAGTGTTCGCCGCTACAAAATATGTTACGAGTTGGGTTTTATAGTGTTTGCCGCTACAAAAGATGTTACGAGTTTGGGTTTTATAGTGTTCGCCGCTACAAAATATGTTACGAGTTGGGTTTTATAGTGTTTGCCGCTACAAAATATGTTACGAGTTTGGGTTTTATAGTGTTTGCCGCTACAAAATATGTTACGAGTTTGGGTTTTATAGTGTTCGCCGCTACAAAATATGTTACGAGTTGGGTTTTATAGTGTTCGCCGCTACAAAATATGTTACGAGTTGTGTTTTATAGTGTTCGCCGCTACAAAATATGTTACGAGTTGGGTTTTATAGTGTTCGCCGCTACAAAATATATTACGAGTCTGGGTTTTATAGTGTTCGCCGCTACAAAATATGTTACGAGTCTGGGTTTTATAGTGTTCGCCGCTACAAAATATATTACGAGTCTGGGTTTTATAGTGTTCGCCGCTACAAAATATATTACGAGTCTGGGTTTTATAGTGTTCGCCGCTACAAAATATGTTACGAGTCTGGGTTTTATAGTGTTCGCCGCTACAAAATATATTACGAGTCTGGGTTTTATAGTGTTCGCCGCTACAAAATATATTACGAGTCTGGGTTTTATAGTGTTCGCCGCTACAAAATATGTTACGAGTCTGGGTTTTATAGTGTTCGCCGCTACAAAATATATTACGAGTCTGGGTTTTATAGTGTTTGCCGCTACAAAATATGTAACGAGTCTGGGTTTTATAGTGTTCGCCGCTACAAAATATATTACGAGTCTGGGTTTTATAGTGTTCTCTGCTACAAAATATATTACGAGTCTGGGTTTTATAGTGTTTGTCGCTACAAAATATGTTACGAGTTTGGGTTTTATAGTGTTTGTCGCTACAAAATATGTTACGAGTCTGGGTTTTATAGTGTTTGTCGCTACAAAATATGTAACGAGTCTGGGTTTTATAGTGTTTGCCGCGACAAAATATGTTACGAGTTGGGTTTTAAAGTGTTCGCCGCTACAAAATATGTAACGAGTTTGGGTTTTATAGTGTTTGCCGCTACAAAATATGTTACGAGTTTGGGTTTTATAGTGTTCGCCGCTACAAAATATGTAACGAGTTTGGGTTTTATAGTGTTTGCCGCTACAAAATATGTAACGAGTTTGGGTTTTATAGTGTTCGCCGCTACAAAATATATTACGAGTCTGGGTTTTATAGTGTTCGCCGCAAAAAAATATATTACGAGTCTGGGTTTTATAGTGTTCGCCGCTACAAAATATATTACGTGTCTGGGTTTTATAGTGTTTGTCGCTACAAAATATGTTACGAGTTTGGGTTTTATAGTGTTTGTCGCTACAAAATATGTTACGAGTTTGGGTTTTATAGTGTTTGTCGCTACAAAATATGTTACGTGTCTGGGTTTTATAGTGTTTGTCGCTACAAAATATGTAACGAGTTTGGGTTTTATAGTGTTCGCCGCTACAAAATATGTTACGAGTCTGGGTTTTATAGTGTTTGTCGCTACAAAATATGTTACGAGTTTGGGTTTTATAGTGTTCGCCGCTACAAAATATGTTACGAGTTTGGGTTTTATAGTGTTCGCCGCTACAAAATATGTTACGAGTCTGGGTTTTATAGTGTTTGTCGCTACAAAATATGTTACGAGTTTGGGTTTTATAGTGTTCGCCGCTACAAAATATGTAACGAGTCTGATTTTTATACAGTCTTTCATGGCGAAAGGGCATACAATTCCAAATAAAGTTGGTCCATTAACGTTTGTCGTGAATATTACGGTTACCTGTTGAGTTGAATTTAAATTAATTAAGAATATACTGCGAGGTCTAATCTTTTTTGAACTACTAGTTATAATCAAATAAAAATACACATGATTGTCATGGAAAAAACATTCATTTATCTCAAAAAAGATAATAGGCGCCTCTCTCTCTCTCTCTCTCTCTCTCTCTCTCTCTCTCTCTCTCTCTCTCTCTCTGTGTGTGTGTGTGTGTGTGTGTGTGTGTGTGTGTGTGTGTGTGTGTGTGTGTGTGTGCGACGCATGCGCGATTTTCTGTTGGAAGTTAAAACTAATTGACCTGTTCTGTTAAGCTACATTCGCTACTAAAATAAAATAATTGGAGTTGCTACGTCTTCAAAAATCCGGCTAAGGAGCTAGGGAATAATTCATTGGTATTGTACAAGTTTAACTAATTGTAAACAAATAAACAAAAGAAAAAGTAAACAAATTAACGCTTTCTTATTCGATCACTGAAATTAGTCTGGCATAAATTCCTGACATCCGGTTCGCAGGCAATCGAAAAGATTAAAAAAAAGCAATTATTGTGATAATATAATTGATTCGAGATCTCAAAAAGTAATCTTATATGTCTGAAATTGCATTTAGAAATATTTTGCGACAACTTGCGGACAGAAATATTTGGAAACTAGCGACCAACTCGTGTTATTTGAATATTTTATTCATTTAAGCTAATTAAATAAAAACTCGTAAGATTCGGTTTTGAAAAAACAATATTTTTGTCACATTAATACTGCAGCTATACGTCATTTTTTTGTGACAAGGATAATTCAAACAAAATGGTTACATGACTCTAAAACGCGCACGCACGTGTTAAACGTATTTTTACATCTAGGGACACGGAAAGTGAAGATCAGTACGTCATTTTATCGTCAAAAATTGTATTGACCGATTGTTATGAAATTTGGCAAGGAAGTACCTTGTATAAAGCCCGAACGACTTATGTGTACGATTTTTTATCACTCACTTCCGTTTAAAATAACAAGTTTTACGAAGTTTTAACCAAATGTATGACCTCCTGTAGGCAGCCTCTACAGGATTGTAAATTTCTGTATGTTAAATTTTTAACACACAGAAATTTACAAAGGTTTCTTTAATATTTGAAACAACTTAAAATAATAAAAAATTGATAATTTCTGTTTGTTTCTGTTGGATATATTATATTTATTAAATAGAATACGAAATCCATTACTGTTGAAAATATCGCTTCGCGAAATCTCGTTTACAATACTAACCAAATAGCATCTCTTGCATTCACAAGAACCGTTTCCTTTAAAAGTGTATGCAAATATATCGCCGAGAGCATATAGCCGCATTGTAGCCGCTGGGTCTGCAAATATCAGGACCGAGTTCGTTGTAGCTTTGTACCGTAACCAACTGAACTGATTGCATTTACGGCTTAAATGTATCAAGCCAGTGTTACTACTTCAAAGACAGTTCCCAGATCGTGATAAATATGTATTCGAAAAGAAAATTGTGGTAAAGAACATTTCGTAACAAACAAAACAGTTCTTCGATGCGATTGTAGAGGCAGTGAACATATTCGCATGCGCAAAGCTGAAATATGTTATCATTAAGTCGTAGGCGTATTTATTTTATTCACCGAGCGAAGCGAGGCATATAGTTTATGTGTTTGTTTGTTACGCAGTTTTGGTCAAATGTATTGACCGATTGTTATGAAATTTGGTAAGGACGCACCTTTATATAATCCCGAACGACTTATGTATAAGATTTTTTATCATTCACTTCCTTTTAAAATAACAAGTTTTACGAATTTTTAACCAAATATATGACCTCCTGTTTCAAGATGGCAGCCTCTACCTAACGGTGACGAGTGTACGCAGTTTTGGCTAAACGAATTGACCGATTGTTTTGATATGAAGATATCTTATATAAAGTCCAAATGATAGTACCTGGACTGGATAGAATTGTTAAAAATAAAAAAAAAAATTAATCATAAAATTTTGCTCAATTTCAAAAGAAGTAGGAACTTAATATAATAATAAATATGTATTTAAATAAAGAACTATTTTCATTAATATTTTATTACTCACTTATCCAATTTAATTGTTTCTTTTTATTGACAGGTTTCTGTTTGAACATGCTTCAATTAAAAAAACCATAATCGGGACCACGAAACGAGCGCCGATCCTTACTTTTGGAACAAGTTTATTGTGTGTGTGTGTGTGTGTGTGTGTGTGTGTGTGTGTGTGTGTGTGTGTGTGTGTGTGTGTGTGTGTGTGTGTATGTATGTGTGTGTGTGTGTATGTGTGTGTGTGTGTGTGTGTGTGTGTGTGTGTGTGTGTGTGTGTGTGTGTGTGTGTGTGTGTGTGTGTGTGTGTGTGTGTGTGTGTGTGTGTGTGTGTGTGTGTGTGTGTGTGTGTGTGTGTGTGTGTGTGAGCTCGCGCGCGCGCGCGCGCGTGTATCCGTTCAACCGTTTTAATATTGGAATCAAAATCTGAACGCAATCATAACTTTCTTACTCTCCATTAAAAAAAAAAAAATCATGACTCGTACCGTAACTAGCGTTAAAATCTGCATAGATTAGCGTTTTTAAACTTGATATTTAATTCAATAAAAAAAACAGTCCGATCTCTTTTTGGATCTTTTATCCATTTTTTTTAACTTTCTAAAATCAATTAACCTATTAACATATTAACAAAATGAAATTGCATTTTACAACCTAAAAGTTACACTAATACGTCCTAATTAACATTTGTTTATCATTACAACATCTACCACTATTACATAACATCTGTAATACAACACTTGTATATTAATTACAGTTTCTATTATTATTACCACTATATTTCATGAATATATTTCATTTATTATATTCACGTTTTCATTTTAACCTTATAATTCTACCATTAATTTATTTAATATTTACTCCGTTCTCGTCTTTTAGTATTGAACTAAGTATTCGGTCAATGGTGAAGTAGCTTGGTTTTGTAATACATATTACTGTTATTCGCTGTCCGGCATCGCTATTCTCCTCTACACCATTTCCTTCCGTTCCTTTCAATTCGATTTCACTGCATTACAAAATTTGCCATCCCGGGCCTAAAAAGTATTTACTTAAAAAAAACTCATATTGTTCAAAAATACTAATATTATAAGCCATAGAATTAAGTTTGCAACGAATCAATGAAGTAAAAAAATATATGAAAATGAAACAGCGATTGATATCTTTTTAAGAAGATGGTAGCAATGTTTCCGAAATACACATTTATATAGAAATTTTAATTCTTTAAAATTATAACTTACGTGAAACCCCAGTGATGTCAAAAATTTGGTACATACCTGAAAACAAAAACATTTAAAATTATTTTATAAACTTAATACACTTTTATACACAATTATCTACAATTACAGTATTTATATTTAAGCACTTTTTTGAAAATGTAAATTTACAAAACAAAATTTTTTGACTAAAATACAGACCTAATACAAAATTGCTTGACTCTTAAAATCAAATCTAAGGACTAACAAAACATTTAAATACAAAATAATGTTGACCTTTCCTTTTAACTCCTTGATCATGGTATCTCGTACATCTACCTTCAAGGACACAAGAGCCTTACATAACCAGAAGGCTGACTGTGCCCAACATCAGGTCGGTGTTGTATGCTGTCTGTGAAATTTTTTTTCGTTGCTTTAACGGAACTGATAAGGATTTAGTCAATCCCAGACTGGCATAATCAAATTTTAAATAAAATAACAGGCACTAAAAAACCTATTTCTTTTTTTTTTAATTAAAAAAGCTTATTTACGCATATCTTACGATGATTACGACGGTATAATCATATTTTCAAAAAATAGTCAATACAAAAAAGGTTTGAATTTTTGAAGCTTTGAAATGGCCGCCATTTTGAAACTGATAAACTAATTTTTCTGGTTAAGAAACTTGTAAAAGCTGGTACCAAAATCGTTTTTCGTGCCAAGCTTGAATCAAATTGGACTAAAATTGCTAATGTGAGCGTGCTAAAATGTCCTAAATACACACGCACACACGCACGCGCACGCGCGCGCACACACACACACACACACACACACACACACACACACACACACACACACACACACACACACACACACACACACACACACACACACACAGTTACGTACTGTTGTCACTTAAGAACTTCAACAAGGGCGATCCCAATTTTAATTAAAATGTTTTAATAGTGTTTGTGTCCTGATGATGGTTCACTATAGCCCAAAACTGCAGTAAACTCCGAAAATGATTAAATCACAATGCCATAACTTATCCGATGGATGTGATTTGAGTTAAAAGTCATTACATTATATGACCTTTATACAATTGTAACTGCTGTACATATTTCTCGTCTTAAACAAATACTACAATTGTTACAAAGCAAGCCACAACCAAGGATTCTCTTATTACAAGTACATTTACACGAGGCAAACTTGACGGCACCTATTTAGGTGCTTGACGATGCAGGATGCGGGATGCAGGATGCAGGACAAAGCACAACGCGTCCTTTATCCCTTGCAGTTCTGTACCCTTCGTGTTCGCACCTATTGATGATCACAAAAGCCGATCTGATCTCGGTTTTTTTACTGTATTTGCATCACTAGATTCTATCGGCCATTATTGATAGACAAAGCATTGTTACTTCTAATGCGAGCACATTTAGCTTTGACGTAACATGACGTAATCAATAATAATTCAGTTATTACTTATTGATAAATACAGATTTATCGAAGTTTTTGTTTGAGTATAAAATATATTTTAGTTTATGTTATTCTTAAAGTAATGAAGGAGAAAAGCGCGGCACGTGACTGTACTCTCTGCCGATTTTGCCCATTTTACAACAAAAATAAACAATTACACCGTAAAATTCATATTTTTTTAAAATCAGATTTCACCATTGTAATAAATGGTCTGGTCAAGATTTTATTTGTTAAAACTTATAAATGTATTCGCATTTTAAATTTTCAAAAAGTTTAAGAACTGCGAGCAAGGTTAGTTTTCTTATTTTCTACGGAATTTGTAAATTTAAAATGCTAATTTATGCAAAGGCGGAAACAGATTTGTAAGTTCTTGTAAGTTGTATAAATACTTTATTTTCTAATCGAAATTTGTTAAAAAATAAATAAACCAACGGAAGCTTACAAATAAATCTTTTGTAATAGAAACTAAGCATCATACAGTTACAAGTAAAATGTAAGAGTGTAGCCTAAGAATGCAAATAGGCTAACGTTAGAGACGGAAGTAAAATTACACGAAAAACGTTAACGTCCAACGTCAATCTGAGGGGTAAGGAAACCAGAAAACAAACCCCCGAGAGGAACAATACATCATGGCGCCAATCTGACACCCGCAATAAACCATTAATAAATCTTAAAGAGCATTAGCGAAGCCTTGTAAGGAAGAATTTAACAAATGCTCGGCTATTAGCTTCCTACTCACTGCTACCGCGGCACGGTTAAATAAAATTACAAGTAGAGTTAAATAAATAAATCTTGAGCCTTAATTTTGTGAGCAATCCGTACTTGTCCGGTGCAAGGACTCGCAGCGACTTCTATGCCGTGTTGTGGGTTGGAGTGATGGAATTAACCGAAATTCAGTTGCGTTTGCGGCATCGAAATTTACTGACTGGACCTGTAGCGCCTAAACGGTAACTTTCAAATTTATGAAATTCGACAAATAACCGAGATCAAACTTCAGGAAAGTACACATTTTTAATTAAAAAATACAGTAGGAAAGTAAAAGCATAGAACATCAAAGTTTGTTTGGACTAAACGAAACCGTACTTTGGTTTGTCAAAAACTCAATATGGCGATGCAGGGTGCAAAAATAATATTAACTTGTGTAACTCTCAAATAAATTCAACATTAAGTCGCTTGATATTTCACCAGGAAATCGAAAGTAACGCTTGGACGTTTGGTAAAACGTAATCTTGTAGTACGCAGTTTCGGACGCTAATAATAAACGACAATTGGAGGGAATAATGTTAACGTAAGGAAGGTTTACAGTTACATTAGAATATCGTTTCAAAAAGGGCCCGCTGTGACATAAACGGGCGTCTATGTAGCAAAACAAAGTTATAATTTTACAAACTAATCATGTAAACATATTGTTTAATTCAGAAATCTACCAAGTAACCTTTTTAATACAATTTTCTAATTCAATATATGTAGAGGATACAACGAATTTGATAAAGATCTTAAATGCCTATAGAAAAACACAAATAGTATTTTTAGCATTGATAACATATTAAATTACTGCAACATAACCACAGGACCACATATTTAAATAATTAGCATCATGATCTATTTTCCCGTCCAGTGGTCTATTTACTCACCTCATAAAGGCTACTGCGGTTTCGAAACCTTACAGTTTCATATTCAGGTCGCAGTACGAAATGTCAAATTCCTCTGTCAAGGTCGTCACAAAGTTAAATAAAACATTGAAAACACACGTCACAAACACTTAACACAATTACACGATAGAAATACACACGACAAAATTTGGTTTGGCCAAATAATAATTGCATCCGGAATGTAACGAAATACGAGTTTCACGTACGTTTGGCCAAACCAAATTTTATCGTGTAATTGTGTTTAGTGTTTGTGACGTGTGTTTTCAATGTTTTGTTTAACTTTGTGACGACCTTGACGGAGGGATTTGACATTTTATAAGAAGGCCTGAAGATGAACAGTAAGGGTTCTAAACCTTAGCCTTTACGAGGTGAGTAAATAGACCACCGGACGGAAAAATAGGTCATAACCTTAATTATTAACATATTAAAAATACAGTTACGTTTCCAAAAATGCTACGTAGAGTCCTAGAGTAGAGAAGCAAAGTAATATTTTGTAAAGAAAATTGTAATTTTCGTCTGCTTTGCCGACGACCGCAGTTTCCCGTCACTTTTGGAGCACCTTCACGTCGATTCCCGTAGCTCCATCCTATTGAGCACCTTCACGTCGATTCCCGTAGCTCCATCCTATTGAGCACCTTCACGTCGATTCCCGTAGCTCCATCCTATTGAGCACCTTCAAGTCGATTCCCGTAGCTCCATCCTATTGAGCACCTTCAAGTCGATTCCCGTAGTTCCATCCTATTGAGCACCTTCAAGTCGATTCCCGTAGTTCCATCCTATTGAGCACCTTCAAGTCGATTCCCGTAGTTCCATCCTATTGAGCACCTTCAAGTCGATTCCCGTAGTTCCATCCTATTGAGCACCTTCAAGTCGATTCCCGTAGTTCCATCCTATTGAGCACCTTCAAGTCGATTCCCGTAGTTCCATCCTATTGAGCACCTTCAAGTCGATTCCCGTAGTTCCATCCTATTGAGCACCTTCAAGTCGATTCCCGTAGTTCCATCCTATTGAGCACCTTCAAGTCGATTCCCGTAGTTCCATCCTATTGAGCACCTTCAGGGCGATTCCCGTAGTTCTATCCTATTGAGCACCTTCAAGTCGATTCCCGTAGTTCCATCCTATTGAGCACCTTCAAGTCGATTCCCGTAGTTCCATCCTATTGAGCACCTTCAGGGCGATTCCCGTAGTTCCATCCTATTGAGCACCTTCAAGTCGATTCCCGTAGTTCCATCCTATTGAGCACCTTCAAGTCGATTCCCGTAGTTCCATCCTATTGAGCACCTTCAAGTCGATTCCCGTAGTTCCATCCTATTGAGCACCTTCAGGGCGATTCCCGTAGCTCCATCCTATTGATCACCTTCAAGGCGATTCCCGTAGCTCCATCCTATTGAGCACCTTCAAGTCGATTCCCGTAGCTCCATCCTATTGCTCTCTATATGTCACTGTAACTTCTATGACCTTTACTGCATTTTGGTGCGATATTTTTAAAGGATTGACTCTTAGTGCTTGACATCAATACTGTTGACCAGAACAAAAATTTGTTCGATAACAAAAAAACTAGACTTGTGGCTCATTTTCTTGACTTTTTTTTTCAAAGAAACGGAATGACACGGAATGTCGGTTGAACGAAGGTCGGTTAAACAAGACTTTACTGTATTATCTGCTACTTTAAAATATGGAATTGGTACTTGCCGTATGTATGGATGAGATATGGATCAAATATAGAACGAGTGATGGTACTCGACGTATGTATGGACGAGATATGGAACAAATATGGACTAAATGATGGTACTCGCCGTATGTATGGACGAGATATGGATCAAATATAGAACGAATGATGGTACTCGCCGTATGTATGGACGAGATATGGATCAAATATAGAACGAGTGATGGTACTCGCCGTATGTATGGATGAGATATGGATCAAATATAGAACGAGTGATGGTACTCGACGTATGTATGGACGAGATATGAATCAAATACAGAACGAGTGATGGTACTCGCCGTATGTATGGATGAGATATGGATCAAATATAGAACGAGTGATGGTACTCGACGTATGTATGGATGAGATATGGATCAAATATAGAACGAGTGATGGTACTCGCCGTATGTATGGATGAGATATGGATCAAATATAGAACGAGTGATGGTACTCGACGTATGTATGGACGAGATATGGAACAAATATGGACTAAATGATGGTACTCGCCGTATGTATGGACGAGATATGGATCAAATATAGAACGAATGATGGTACTCGCCGTATGTATGGACGAGATATGGATCAAAAATAGAACGAATGATGGTACTCGCCGTATGTATGGATGAAATATGGATCAAATATAGAACGAGTGATGGTACTCGCCGTATGTATGGACGAGATATTGAACAAATATGGACTAAATGATGGTACTCGCCGTATGTATGGACGAGATATGGAACAAATATGGACTAAATGATGGAACTCGCCGTATGTATGGACGAGATATGGATCAAATATAGAACGAATGATGGTACTCGCCGTATGTATGGATGAAATATGGATCAAATATAGAACGAGTGATGGTACTCGCCGTATGTATGGACGAGATATGGAACAAATATGGACTAAATGATGGTACTCGCCGTATGTATGGACGAGATATGGAACAAATATGGACTAAATGATGGTACTCGCCGTATTTATGGACGAGATATGGAACAAATATGGACTAAATGATGGTACTCGCCGTATTTATGGACGAGATATGGAACAAATATGGACTAAATGATGGTACTCGCCGTATGTATGGACGAGATATGGAACAAATATGGACTAAATGATGGTACTCGCCGTATGTATGGACGAAATATGGAACAAATATGGACTAAATGATGGTACTCGCCGTATGTATGGACGAGATATGGAACAAATATGGACTAAATGATGGTACTCGCCGTATGTATGGACGAGATATGGAACAAATATAGACTAAATGATGGTACTCGCCGTATGTATGGACGAGATATGGAACAAATATAGACTAAATGATGGTACTCGCCGTATGTATGGACGAGATATGGATCAAATATAGACTAAATGATGGTACTCGCCGTATGTATGGACGAGATATGGAACAAATATGGACTAAATGAAGGTACTCGCCGTATGGATGAGATATGGATCAAATATAGAACGAGATGACGGTACATGCCGTATGTCTTCCTATCTTGACAGACTTCATGAACCTATTCCCGTTTTTTGTTCTTATCTAGTTGCAGTCTATAAAAAAACCACACAAGTACGTATGAAATAAGGTAGTGAAGGAAAGGATACACCATTGAATATAAACGTACTACAATAATAACCCTTATGAGAGATGTAAGCTCTCGTTAATGGTGGTATCTTGCGGAAAAGTTTTCAACTACAGTTATATAGATAATAGTACTGTATATTTTCTCAAACGTCTGCTGTCCTTGCAGCTTGCAGCATTCGTAGCGGCAGATAGTCCAATTACTCGTACTTTAACCGCTGATATCGCGCACGCTTTTTATAATGGTGGCAGCACTGCTAGTCCGTTTGTCTACAGCTACACTCTTGCTTGCTTTCTGTGTGCAACCACAAGTGTCTCCGTGCCGCTCTGTTCTCTGTGTGTTTTATAGCTTTAGGAATTATTCCAGATAACTCCCGACCATTAAATTTAAAGAAGTGTCCGAAACAGCATATATCGGAGTGCATGTTTTTGCTCTTTTGCGGGAAGTACTTAATGTGATAAGCAATTTTATTCTCAACCAAATTTCTAAATACAATTTATTCGGAATTGCGATATTTTTAAGGCTTTATAAGCAATTATGATTGTTTAAATAAAAATATTAAAAATATAGTTTCAATAGTCAATATTAAAAGTTAAAAAACATGGTTTAAAAATTTATATTCATAAAAAATAGCTTTATTAAAGTAGAAATTTATTTTTAAACGGTTTATCAATAACATTGTGTTCAAAGTGTTAAGAATAGCGATCTAAAATACAAATTTGATGAAAATGACGTATTTACTACCCAAATAAATTGGCATGGTTTGGGAGTTATATCATAAATAAATGTAGGAAAAGTACCGAGTTCATTTAAAAGTCACAGGATAATGTAAGAGCCTAATCTATAATAAACATGAAGTTTTACAAAAATATTTAAGTATCGTGGTAGAACTTCCAGGTCTTGAATTATAAATCCTGGATATCCGATATTTTAATATGGGCCTACCATGCAAAAATAAATGTTTGATTAAACAGTAAAATGTTGATCTGCCACTGTTACCAAGGCCTCGAGAAATGTAAACCAATCATTGGACAGTTATATCTCGGTACTTACAGAGTTATTGGATTCTCTATGCCTTCTAACTTGAGCCGTAAATAATTTATTGCTTATTGCAAGTCGCATACATTTCAAAGTTATTATATGTAGAGTAGATAATTGCAAAACGTATTAAAACCGTGAATATTAAGAATATAACAAAAATACAGGAGTGCTAGAAACAAACAAACTTTTTAAACGAAAATAGAATAAGCCCGTTCTTACAATTAAGAATTTTTTTTACAATTATAAGGTTACATTTTATTGCGAATCATAGCATTGACTTATCATTGTACATAATTGTTACGTGTTTCTTAATTTCATTTTCGATTTTTAAAATAGAATTACCGTACTTCGAAATGTCTCAACGAAAAGTAAGGAAAATATTGTAGCTTTACTGTGCTGGAATTCGTAACAAAATGTAGCCAACTTATGTTTGTAATAAAATCACCATTATTGTATTAATAAGTGTTATAGATTTATGTATTTAAAGTCAATCAATAATTAAAGTTTTTTTATAATTTCTATACGGAGAATCAAATAGAACCTTATAGAGATAGCTCGAAAAATAATTTCACAAAACGTCCTATGTGGTATGTATTTTTTAATAAACAAACCTATAAAACAAATAAACAATAAAGTTTTTTACATTATACAGTTTTATCTTACTGTGGCTGAACTGTTAGTGGATTCGCATCCGTTCTGTAGTTTCAGAGATTCTAAAGGGTGATCAGTAATTCCTGATACTCTGTACTTTAAAATCAACAGCGTATTTTAAAGACGGGGAAAGAATGTACTTAAAAACCTTTCAAATTTAAGACAGAACATGAAATATCAATCACAAAGAATTTTAATACAGCAAACATAAATTTAACTTGATTTTCCCCAACTACCAAACACAATTCCTTGATCTTGCATCATTAATCTCTGTCGAATAATTTATCACCCCTCCCAGCTGGCAGCAACAATAAGGGATGGAATAATCTGTGAGTCAATTAAATAACATATGCGATTGGAAATACTGTAAGAGGGAATACACACCGGCCTCAGTCGCAGGACCATCAATTGTAGTAATCTTCGCTTAGCAGACTGCATCAGCTGATGAACCGAGGAGAACAGCTGCTATGTTGGCAACACTGCAATTGAATCGCAAATAAAGCAGCAGTCACAATCACCCGACTGGCAATTTAGATAAATTAACTGAGTACAGAATTCAGTAGGATAGGCTACACCGCAACGAGGGTCCAGGTTCTGCTCTTACTACAGTCGATAGAATATGTTGTGTAAAGCAATTTCTAGCGTCTAAACGTTAATTTTTCAAAAAAAATATTAAACACGAACAGCCGGGGTTAAAATAAGATTTCAAAATAATTTTTAGGTTGTATAAAAAAATTATTTTTATCTTTAGCAATTTCAATATAATGACTTTTAAACAGTTTGGCTAACATTTTATTTTAAGATAATTTTGGTTATCTATGTAATTTAGTAAAGCTTTGTAAACATCTCTTAAACCTGATTTATCTGGCGATGATGGGAACACACGTTGGACAAAAGTGTCATCGCCTAAACAACACAGGATACCCAACATAGTTCCGCTCACTAATACCTAAACAACTACGATAAAATCCCCCAACTTCACCCCGCCAACCAATACTCTCTTCTGATTGGTTCGCAGTGCTCGCGTATCTCGGGTCAATAGTAAGCTAGATTATCACATTTCTGTCCAGGCATTACTGTCGGCGTATCACCTCTCATCTCCCGATAGCTTCACTCTAATTGTTCTTTTTCTGGTTTTAACAATGGAATTCTGAGAAATCAAGGTTGTCGCCAAAATTTCGTGTATAAATACTGGTCGAAAATCGTTGTTCAGGAGAATATGGAGGAGGACCACCCACTGCACAACTACACAGCGGCCTCTACAAGGCACCACAACTTGCTCGGGAGGAAATGGGAGGAATCCGGCCAACTGAAAAGACGCGAACTTCTTATTCACCATTCACAACCGGAAAAGTGCTTCGCAAACCCGCGGCCGACCTGGTAAACGCCTGAACGTCTACTATTTCTCCTGGAGATTACAATAAAGGAAAGTGTATAAAAATTGGTAAATTTCACATTTCAGACACATAATCAGGTATTTGAAGACGGCCTGTAATTGTGTTTCAGTTCCGATCACAAAGAATAGCCCGCAATGCTGTTCTAGCTCCGCCTCACGCCAGGAGCCCAATGTATTGTAATTACATTTACTTTAAATAAGTATTGTTTAAAAAAAAGATTTCGACGTTGTCGAATGTTTTCTATGGCTCACTTCCAAAGTGGCGGTCTACATAATCTAACTGATAGTTTCAAAATAGTGATAGAAAATGGTTTATTAACATAAGCAGTCTAAGTAAGCTACCAAACCCCATAACGCCAATTTTCTTTGTATTTATGAAGTAAACCCCTTAATTTTGGTTTAACACATTTCTGTAACCGTAACTTGCTTTTTTCAAATGTATTTGTCGTGATTTTAAATGTATAATTGAATTTTAAGCAAAATCCAACCTGATTTTAAGGCATGGATGTCCTGAATTTGGACGCAATATTAATTGTTTTTGTCGTCTGAGAATTTTCGGGAAGATAAAATATAATTATTTGGGTTCCTATAGTTTTGAAACTACAAAAAAAGAAGAAAATCAAGCAAGAGGGAATACACAATTTTGGAATTTCAGTAAAATCAAAGTACTTTTTCACCAGTTCCATTATTCACTTTGAAGGCGACCTTTTTGCTATCACTGAATTGATGAAATGCACCTTTTAAAGTTAGAATACGTATCATACTTTAATACCCCAGTTCAGATATATAACAAGCTAAGAAATATTTCATCAGCCTTGGTCGATTAATTTCGCGCACACATTAAAAAAGATTGATTTTTTCACATTTAATGTATCAATTTTTTACATGTATGATTTTTACTAAAAAAATCGACTCCATAAAAGTTAGGCGTTTACTACCCCCCCCCCGCACAGGTGACCAAAAATAAAAATATAGAACCGCGTAGATCAATAAAAAAATATTAAAATACAAAATACATGAATAGGTACATCATAAGAAAAACAAATTATAAGGCCTTGTATAAAAAAATATCAAATGCCTTGCGTAAATGACTTAGCATCCTCCTCTGCACAATAACTTACTTGTACAAAACGCGCCTGTTCGCGACTTAAAGATAAATAGTACGAGTATGATTTATAAATAAGTTTTTAATAGAATTGAAAAACTGATATCTTAAAAACCGAAGTAGGTATCTCGTCTTCGTTAAAGAAAGCAATCTTCTGTGAGATCAGATTTCACGTTGAATAGTGAATGCAATTGAAATACAGAACAGAACAGCACAAAGTGAATTGAACCTCTATCGAACAGAATGTAGCCTGCTGTACCGTATTGAAATGTGCAGACTATCTTTGTGCAAGAACACGTAGCTTACAAAGGAATTCAAAGAAAGTTACATTCTTTGCGAACGGAACAGTTTAATGATTTACAAATTAAATTCAACAAAGAAAAATAAATCCAAACAAACGTTCATCTGGGAAGGCGAAACGAATCGGGCCAAGTGAAAAGTCTTATGGAAAACAAATGGCGGCCATTTTAGCTGTCCGTTAGGCGCAGCAAACTAAAAGAAGGCTTAAACTTTGTTCCGACTTGGAACTTAATCTTATCCATAAACACGTGTCATGGCTTTTGTTAGGAATGAGTTTTTTTTACATTAGAAACATGTTTATGAGAAACACTGTTATAGAAACGTGAATCACACACACACGCACACGAACACACAACGTATTTATTATACAAAATTTATTGTAGTATATATTTGCAATTTAAATCTTCAGCATTCAAAAAGATCAGTTTTTGAAATGACGTCTGTCTATCAGCATTTGTATAGTTTACATATTTTTTTTGAGAGGGAACTATTTTACTATTTTCGCCTTTGATTCCAGGATGTTTTTCTCATTTTTATGGCAACTGAAAATGTAGTAATGGTTGCAATAAAATTAAAATTAAAAATAAGTACAGAAAATATTTAAAAAAAACTCTTATATAGATGAGTACAGAATGATTATTGAGTTTGACACAAACGAAGATCGTTTCTGTGATGTAATAATAGTCAGGTTTAGACAAAAATTAAATTATTTTAGTTTTTAGGGTTCTTAGTAGACCATAATGAGTAAAAATTGTACGGTTACTAAAGAATAAACCAGTTCTATGCTCCAAGAAACTGATTTTATTTAAGTATTTCACCAGTATTTTATTATTTCTTGTGGCTGTAAAGGCAGCTTCCTGTGTGTGTTATCATAGTGTGTATGATGGTCTTCGCTACGCCGACAGGTAATCGTGTCCGGTACACCATGGGTTCTTGGCATATCCCACAAGGTTTTTGAACGAGCCAGGCTCCTGGGAGAACGAGTTAGCTCTTGCATTCTTACTGATACAAGTAAGTGCAATGTGGTTGATAGGATTGCGGTAAACTGACGCCCTCTTTAGCAAGTTTAGCCGGAGTCTTCATTCCCGAGGACGCAGTAGCTCTTGCATTCTTACTGATACAAGTAAGTGCAATGTGGTTGATAGGATTGCGGTAAACTGACGCCCTCTTTAGCAAGTTTAGCCGGAGTCTTCATTCCCGAAGACGCAATAGCTCTTGCATTCTTACTGATACAAGTAAGTGCAATGTGGTTGATAGGATTGCGGTAAACTGACGCCCTCTTTAGCAAGTTTAGCCGGAGTCTTCATTCCCGAAGACGCAGTAGCTCTTGCATTCTTACTGATACAAGTAAGTGCAATGTGGTTGATAGGATTGCGGTAAACTGACGCCCTCTTTAGCAAGTTTAGCCGGAGTCTTCATTCCCGAGGACGCAGTAGCTCTTGCATTCTTACTGATACAAGTAAGTGCAATGTGGTTGATAGGATTGCGGTAAACTGACGCCCTCTTTAGCAAGTTTAGCCGGAGTCTTCATTCCCGAGGACGCAGTAGCTCTTGCATTCTTACTGATACAAGTAAGTGCAATGTGGTTGATAGGATTGCGGTAAACTGACGCCCTCTTTAGCAAGTTTAGCCGGAGTCTTCATTCCCGAAGACGCAATAGCTCTTGCATTCTTACTGATACAAGTAAGTGCAATGTGGTTGATAGGATTGCGGTAAACTGACGCCCTCTTTAGCAAGTTTAGCCGGAGTCTTCATTCCCGAAGACGCAATAGCTCTTGCATTCTTACTGATACAAGTAAGTGCAATGTGGTTGATAGGATTGCGGTAAACTGACGCCCTCTTTAGCAAGTTTAGCCGGAGTCTTCATTCCCGAAGACGCAATAGCTCTTGCATTCTTACTGATACAAGTAAGTGCAATGTGGTTGATAGGATTGCGGTAAACTGACGCCCTCTTTAGCAAGTTTAGCCGGAGTCTTCATTCCCGAGGACGCAGTAGCTCTTGCATTCTTACTGATACAAGTAAGTGCAATGTGGTTGATAGGATTGCGGCAAACTGACGCCCTCTTTAGCAAGTTTAGCCGGAGTCTTCATTCCCGAGGACGCAGTAGCTCTTGCATTCTTACTGATACAAGTAAGTGCAATGTGGTTGATAGGATTGCGGTAAACTGACGCCCTCTTTAGCAAGTTTAGCCGGAGTCTTCATTCCCGAAGACGCAGTAGCTCTTGCATTCTTACTGATACAAGTAAGTGCAATGTGGTTGATAGGATTGCGGTAAACTGACGCCCTCTTTAGCAAGTTTAGCCGGAGTCTTCATTCCCGAGGACGCAGTAGCTCTTGCATTCTTACTGATACAAGTAAGTGCAATGTGGTTGATAGGATTGCGGCAAACTGACGCCCTCTTTACAAGTAAGTGCAAGTTTAGCCGGAGTCTTCATTCCCGAGGACGCAGTAGCTCTTGCATTCTTACTGATACAAGTAAGTGCAATGTGGTTGATAGGATTGCGGTAAACTGACGCCCTCTTTAGCAAGTTTAGCCGGAGTCTTCATTCCCGAGGACGCAGTAGCTCTTGCATTCTTACTGATACAAGTAAGTGCAATGTGGTTGATAGGATTGCGGTAAACTGACGCCCTCTTTAGCAAGTTTAGCCGGAGTCTTCATTCCCGAGGACGCAGTAGCTCTTGCATTCTTACTGATACAAGTAAGTGCAATGTGGTTGATAGGATTGCGGTAAACTGACGCCCTCTTTAGCAAGTTTAGCCGGAGTCTTCATTCCCGAGGACGCAGTAGCTCTTGCATTCTTACTGATACAAGTAAGTGCAATGTGGTTGATAGGATTGCGGTAAACTGACGCCCTCTTTAGCAAGTTTAGCCGGAGTCTTCATTCCCGAGGACGCAGTAGCTCTTGCATTCTTACTGATACAAGTAAGTGCAATGTGGTTGATAGGATTGCGGTAAACTGACGCCCTCTTTAGCAAGTTTAGCCGGAGTCTTCATTCCCGAGACGCAGTAGCTCTTGCATTCTTACTGATACAAGTAAGTGCAATGTGGTTGATAGGATTGCGGTAAACTGACGCCCTCTTTAGCAAGTTTAGCCGGAGTCTTCATTCCCGAGGACGCAGTAGCTCTTGCATTCTTACTGATACAAGTAAGTGCAATGTGGTTGATAGGATTGCGGTAAACTGACGCCCTCTTTAGCAAGTTTAGCCGGAGTCTTCATTCCCGAGGACGCAGTAGCTCTTGCATTCTTACTGATACAAGTAAGTGCAATGTGGTTGATAGGATTGTTGGTAAACTGACGCCCTCTTTAGCAAGTTTAGCCTTGAGTCTTCATTCCCGAGGACGCAGTAGCTCTTGCATTCTTACTGATACAAGTAAGTGCAATGTGGTTGATAGGATTGCGGTAAACTGACGCCCTCTTTAGCAAGTTTAGCCGGAGTCTTCATTCCCGAAGACGCAATAGCTCTTGCATTCTTACTGATACAAGTAAGTGCAATGTGGTTGATAGGATTGCGGTAAACTGACGCCCTCTTTAGCAAGTTTAGCCGGAGTCTTCATTCCCGAAGACGCAATAGCTCTTGCATTCTTACTGATACAAGTAAGTGCAATGTGGTTGATAGGATTGCGGTAAACTGACGCCCTCTTTAGCAAGTTTAGCCGGAGTCTTCATTCCCGAGGACGCAGTAGCTCTTGCATTCTTACTGATACAAGTAAGTGCAATGTGGTTGATAGGATTGCGGTAAACTGACGCCCTCTTTAGCAAGTTTAGCCGGAGTCTTCATTCCCGAGGACGCAGTAGCTCTTGCATTCTTACTGATACAAGTAAGTGCAATGTGGTTGATAGGATTGCGGTAAACTGACGCCCTCTTTAGCAAGTTTAGCCGGAGTCTTCATTCCCGAGGACGCAGTAGCTCTTGCATTCTTACTGATACAAGTAAGTGCAATGTGGTTGATAGGATTGCGGTAAACTGACGCCCTCTTTAGCAAGTTTAGCCGGAGTCTTCATTCCCGAGGACGCAGTAGCTCTTGCATTCTTACTGATACAAGTAAGTGCAATGTGGTTGATAGGATTGCGGTCAAACTGACGCCCTCTTTAGCAAGTTTAGCCGGAGTCTTCATTCCCGAGGACGCAGTAGCTCTTGCATTCTTACTGATACAAGTAAGTGCAATGTGGTTGATAGGATTGCGGTAAACTGACGCCCTCTTTAGCAAGTTTAGCCGGAGTCTTCATTCCCGAGGACGCAGTAGCTCTTGCATTCTTACTGATACAAGTAAGTGCAATGTGGTTGATAGGATTGCGGTAAACTGACGCCCTCTTTAGCAAGTTTAGCCGGAGTCTTCATTCCCGAGGACGCAGTAGCTCTTGCATTCTTACTGATACAAGTAAGTGCAATGTGGTTGATAGGATTGCGGTAAACTGACGCCGCCCTTTAGCAAGTTTAGCCGGAGTCTTCATTCCCGAGGACGCAGTAGCTCTTGCATTCTTACTGATACAAGTAAGTGCAATGTGGTTGATAGGATTGCGGTAAACTGACGCCCTCTTTAGCAAGTTTAGCCGGAGTCTTCATTCCCGAAGACGCAGTAGCTCTTGCATTCTTACTGATACAAGTAAGTGCAATGTGGTTGATAGGATTGCGGTAAACTGACGCCCTCTTTAGCAAGTTTAGCCGGAGTCTTCATTCCCGAGGACGCAGTAGCTCTTGCATTCTTACTGATACAAGTAAGTGCAATGTGGTTGATAGGATTGCGGTAAACTGACGCCCTCTTTAGCAAGTTTAGCCGGAGTCTTCATTCCCGAAGACGCAGTAGCTCTTGCATTCTTACTGATACAAGTAAGTGCAATGTGGTTGATAGGATTGCGGTAAACTGACGCCCTCTTTAGCAAGTTTAGCCGGAGTCTTCATTCCCGAAGACGCAATAGCTCTTGCATTCTTACTGATACAAGTAAGTGCAATGTGGTTGATAGGATTGCGGTAAACTGACGCCCTCTTTAGCAAGTTTAGCCGGAGTCTTCATTCCCGAAGACGCAATAGCTATTGCATTCTTACTGATACAAGTAAGTGCAATGTGGTTGATAGGATTGCGGCAAACTGACGCCCTCTTTAGCCAGTTTAGCCGGAGTCTTCATTCCCGAGGACGCAGTAGCTCTTGCATTCTTACTGATACAAGTAAGTGCAATGTGGTTGATAGGATTGCGGTAAACTGACGCCCTCTTTAGCAAGTTTAGCCGGAGTCTTCATTCCCGAAGACGCAATAGCTATTGCATTCTTACTGATACAAGTAAGTGCAATGTGGTTGATAGGATTGCGGCAAACTGACGCCCTCTTTAGCCAGTTTAGCCGGAGTCTTCATTCCCGAGGACGCAGTAGCTCTTGCATTCTTACTGATACAAGTAAGTGCAATGTGGTTGATAGGATTGCGGTAAACTGACGCCCTCTTTAGCAAGTTTAGCCGGAGTCTTCATTCCCGAGGACGCAGTAGCTCTTGCATTCTTACTGATACAAGTAAGTGCAATGTGGTTGATAGGATTGCGGTAAACTGACGCCCTCTTTAGCCAGTTTAGCCGGAGTCTTCATTCCCGAAGACGCAGTAGCTCTTGCATTCTTACTGATACAAGTAAGTGCAATGTGGTTGATAGGATTGCGGTAAACTGACGCCCTCTTTAGCAAGTTTAGCCGGAGTCTTCATTCCCGAAGACGCAGTAGCTCTTGCATTCTTACTGATACAAGTAAGTGCAATGTGGTTGATAGGATTGCGGTAAACTGACGCCCTCTTTAGCAAGTTTAGCCGGAGTCTTCATTCCCGAAGACGCAGTAGCTCTTGCATTCTTACTGATACAAGTAAGTGCAATGTGGTTGATAGGATTGCGGTAAACTGACGCCCTCTTTAGCAAGTTTAGCCGGAGTCTTCATTCCCGAGGACGCAGTAGCTCTTGCATTCTTACTGATACAAGTAAGTGCAATGTGGTTGATAGGATTGCGGTAAACTGACGCCCTCTTTAGCCAGTTTAGCCGGAGTCTTCATTCCCGAAGACGCAGTAGCTCTTGCATTCTTACTGATACAAGTAAGTGCAATGTGGTTGATAGGATTGCGGTAAACTGACGCCCTCTTTAGCAAGTTTAGCCGGAGTCTTCATTCCCGAAGACGCAGTAGCTCTTGCATTCTTACTGATACAAGTAAGTGCAATGTGGTTGATAGGATTGCGGCAAACTGACGCCCTCTTTAGCAAGTTTAGCCGGAGTCTTCATTCCCGAAGACGCAATAGCTCTTGCATTCTTACTGATACAAGTAAGTGCAATGTGGTTGATAGGATTGCGGTAAACTGACGCCCTCTTTAGCAAGTTTAGCCGGAGTCTTCATTCCCGAAGACGCAGTAGCTCTTGCATTCTTACTGATACAAGTAAGTGCAATGTGGTTGATAGGATTGCGGCAAACTGACGCCCTCTTTAGCAAGTTTAGCCGGAGTCTTCATTCCCGAAGACGCAGTAGCTATTGCATTCTTACTGATACAAGTAAGTGCAATGTGGTTGATAGGATTGCGGTAAACTGACGCCCTCTTTAGCAAGTTTAGCCGGAGTCTTCATTCCCGAAGACGCAAACATAGTTTGGTATCCACTCGACAATGGACTTTAAATTTGAAAATCATACGCAGTTTGGAGGAGCGTTATTGTTAAGTGACTGCGGCTTAAAAATTAACGAAAAACACAACACAGCGATTTGGTAAATCTTCCAATAATATTTATAAAATCTACACAAAACATGTCGTGACTGATATAGCTTAAACAAGGTAAACTGTAATTACATGCGCAATTTGATCAACAGAAAAATTGAAACAATTTTTGAAATTTAAATAGAAAATTATTCCATTTTCTTGTACTTTTTGGAATTATTTTTTTTATGATCTCGTATAGAAATAAATTTTATTAAGTATAAATTTACGAAATTAAACAAACTAGTTTAACCATTTAGCGTGCTTTGCCTGATTTTCTGACACATCATGAACGATGTCTGTTTAGTCAGTTTTGTGCAGCGCATTCTTGATAGATTTACGAATACATGTTATTGGTATAATTAGTAAAGGAACGGCAAAGTTGAGCAGCACTGAAATGATTAGTGTGATTTACAGCAGCCAAGAGCCAATAAAACACGCAGCCATCACTTTGTGAGCGAGCAAAGAATTACGCAACTTACTTTTACAATCTGATCCAGTCAAATTAGTATTCCCCGGCCGAAGGCTTTCGTAGAAAAAGCTAAATTGTTGTTTAATGCGAGTTTTCCGGTACGTAAAAATTTATTCTCAAACGTAGAAAAAAAACTTGAAATCGTTCACAGAGTGGAAAGATTAAAAGTTTTCTGTTTACTTACTGAACTTAATTTTGTAGACATTTTTGTTGAAGTAAACCACTCGGATTTCTGAAAGCTTAAGTATTAAAGTTAACAAACTGAACAGAATTTTCTCTGCTATCAACTAAACATTATGTAGCACGCAGTTGTTCAGAAATCTTGCAGAACATTTGCGAAGCTTTGATGTTTATAAAATTCATAGATATAAGACAGATTCACCAGTGGCAAAAGACTTTTGCCACTGAATATAAACGTACTAGAATGATAACCCTTACGAGAGCGCTCACTGCTGGTGGCATCTTGCGGCAGAGTGTTCAACTACAGTTACACAGATAATAGTACTGTATATTTTCTCAAACGTCTGTCCTTGCAGTTTCCAGAGTTCGTAGCGGCAGACAGTCCATTTACTTGGACTTTAACCGTTGATATCGAGCATGCTTTTTATAATAGTGGCAACACTTCTAGTCCGTTTATACTCGATGCTTTTGTTGAACAGACCAATTTATATGTAAAGAGAAAATACTTAGATGCTTTTTTTGAGTTATTGTTGCATACACATTTTTTAGTGTCTTTTGCTTTATTCAATTTATCTTCAATCGTATAAAAATTTACAGAGAGCCCTATTAGTTCTAATTTATTCTTATGTCTTGTCATTGCCTAAACAACATAGTAACTGAGTTACACAACCTAGTTCCTCTTACTGACACCTAAACAACCACGCTACAAATCTCCGTACTTCTCTCCCGGCTTTGAAAACAGCTTAAGCCTGCGAAACCTAATTCACTCCCGTCAACCAATACTAACTTCCTATTGGTTCGCAGTGCACGCGTATCTCGGGTCTATACTACACTAGATTAATACCTTTCTGCCCAGGCATTACTGCCGGCGCATCATCTCGATTCTCCCTATACAATAGCTTCATTTTGATTGGTGTTTTCTTTTTCTAGCTTTAACAATAAATTCTGACAATTAATGGTTCCCCCATAATTTGGTGTATAAATACAGGTCGAAAATAAATCGTTGTTCGGCAGAACATCGAGAAGAACCACTCACTACAGAAGAAGTACACGCATCCTACCAACACCCGGGACAACTACACAAGACTTGCTAAACTTGCTCGTGAGGAAATAGGAGGAATACGGCCAACTAATGAAGAATTTCTTTCATCATTCCGAACCGGAAAAGTTCCTCGCCAGCCCGCGGCCGACTTGGTAAGCGCCTGGACTTCTATTTCTCCCTCATACTACAATAGCCTATAGCCTATAGTTATTGATTTTGGCATAACCAATAATCCTTTGTATTTATATTTACATGTAGCAAATTCTGTACGTGAAAAGATTTTGGTTTGTTTCTTTTTCGCTGGATCCTCACAGGTTTACATTTATGTGGGAAGATCATTTTTTCATAGAATATTTTTACGAAAGGGTTAAAAATGTGTACAGATACGGAAATCTGAGAAAGTAGTAACAAGAATAACTACCAAAACATCTGATCTGTATCCCAATATTATTGAAAAATTTTGTGAATTTATTACGCGATTTCAATTAAAATACTCAGATACAACATTCCGTTATTGGTAAATGACATAATTCATCAACATAAATATTAAAAGATACTTCACAGAATTAAAACAACATACGAGGGTTGATCAATAAACGAGACTGACTTTCTAAAAACTTTTCCGTTGGACATTGAACTCTAAAGGGTGGGGTTTCAGGTAGCCTGGGAGGTTTGGGACGGGCGTAGACGGGCAACATTTCCGTTCGGACCCTTCAGTATAAAACTATACAATGAGTGAGAGTGAAGTGCACGTTTCCGTGGAGCAGAGAATTATTATTAAGTTTTTGGCCAAGGAGGGGGTCAATCCGACTGAAATCTTTCGTAGATTGACGGCTCAATACGGGGGCAGGACCCTGTCAAGAGCTCGCGTTTTTGCTTGGCACAAGGAATTCGCCGAAGGACGGGAAGCAGTAGAAAACCTCAGCCATGATCGTCGCCCGACCACTTCCGCCACTGTATTTTTCGACAATCAAGGCGCCTTTCACGTCGATTTCCTCCATCAACGACGCACAATAAATGCACAATATTATTGCGATGTTTTAGAGGCCGCAAAACAGTCTTTTCGTAGGAAAAGGAAATCTAAACCGGCGAGAAACGTCATTCTTCTTCACGATAATGCCCGACCACATTCGGCGAACGCTACGAGGCTTAAACTCGATCAAATTGGCTGGGAACCAATGGAACATCCCCCATACAGTCCAGACTTATCACCCTGCGACTATCACCTGTTTGGGCCACTCAAAGAGGCGCTTGGAGGCCAGCGTTTCGAAGACGATTCTGCGGTGGAGACCTTCGTGCTCCAATGGCTCAATGAACGCCCGAGAACTTTTTACGAAGATGGAATTAAAAAACTTCCAATCCGGTGGGAAAAATGTGTTACTCGTGCGGGAGACTATGTAGAAAAATAAGTTGTATCAAGAATAATTTGTAAGTAAGCAATAAATTTTTTAAAAAATCAGTCTCGTTTATATTTGATCAACCCTCGTATAAATCTATTACGATAAAAGCATTTATAAAAGTATTGTTTTAACGTCAGGTTGTGTATATTAGAGAACTATAACAAGATGTAGTACAACAAATAGTGTTATTCGATGAAATTACTTAAACAAACTCATATAAATGGCAAATGTCGTCAATGTTTTAAGAAAACAAGCACATAACCTAACCTTTAGTGTTAATGCTATTACACCGTTGTTATTGTGTAGACTGGTGAAGCAGCCTTCTGGCTATACCACTGTACATTATGCTTTTGTTCCCTCAGAACTGTAAGACTAATCGTTATGTATTCAACAGTTACAATATATTATTTTTACAGATAAAATGTACGCTCCAAGTTGAATAAAACATTCAATATTTACTTTTTACTTATTAGTTGAGGTTTATTTATGACTTGTTTTCTTGCCAGTTGCGTTTAGGACGACAAATATCAAACATTTCATGGAAGTGTTTAATGCCGTGTTTAGAACAGTGACGTGTTATGCATGTCAAATATTGGACTTTATGTCATTTAACTTGGTGGAGAGTTTATATATATATTTTTTTTGTTATTAAGAAGCTGTATTGTTTGCCAAAAAATACCCCTGATTATTCTATTGTATATTTAGAGACAGAAGAGAATCAGGTGTTTTTGTATACATTGAGTTTGCACATTAGGTTTGTTCAAACGTTCTGTGTTTAAAGGATCACCGGTTGGCCAGGCTGTTGGCAGAAGGAATCATTAAAAAAGAAGTATTTTGATTTAAGGACTTTGAACTTTTATGTGGAAAACATAATGTGATTTTATATAACTATCTGGACAGTAACAAAATAAAGGTGAGCACAAAAAGATTACAAGATTGTATTTTTTTTTTTTTTGCGTTTAACGTCCGACTATTGTGCACACTTGGGCTAATGCAGACGATGGGATGATTTATAGCGTATGAAAATGCCTAGCCCTGGCCGGGAATCGAACCCGGGTCCTCGGGGTGAAAGGCAAAAAATTAATATTGAAGGCAAAAAATTTAAGATTTCGTAGTTTTTATAAAGAATTAAATTTTGATTTAAAAGAAAATCATTATGTATGTGACAGTAATAGTTTGCAATTCATTTCTTGTATTTTTAAGTTAAGAGGAGAGTTGATAAGTGTAAATTTTAGATTAGAAAGGACTAAGGAGGCATATATATGTTCAATATGCAATAAGTGAAAAAACAGAGAGTACTTATCACTATTTGGCGGTGTGTCCGGCATTACAAGAGTTTAGAGCAAAATGGTTTGGTTCTGAAGTATTAAGTAAGAAAAAGTGTATCGAGGTATTTAAATGGAAAGAATTGGTCAACATTGTTTGGTTATCATACGGCAGCCTATAAATATAGAAAATATTTAGTTGCCGTATGTAATTATTAATGGATGTGTTATTGTATTGATTAGAAATTTTGAATGGTCAATGTTAACTGTATTTTGAGAATATTAAAGTAGGGAACACTATACAGATGGATAGCATCTGTGTATCTGAGTTTTTCTGTATGTAATTAATATATGTATATATGGACTTGTAGTATATACACTCATTATTAATTAATTATTAAATTAACATAAAATATTTCGATAAGAATATTTTGATACCACACGAATAGTACACTAGCCATTCTAGTAGACATTATATATAGTAGACTTGTTTGATTTTGATTTGATCAAGTAAGCTTGGTAGCGGATCACTTTTAAATATCAAACGTACTTGTGCCAAAACTGATTTTTTTTGTCTTTTTCATGTTCAGCTGAACATAATTTTTATTAATAATTAAAAACTTTTTCATAAGACTTCACGTTATGTATTTGTTTTTAAAATTAGTAAGATTTCTCAATTTAGAGTAAGATAATTGTCGTCGAGCCATTTTGCCACCGGATTAATAAACGAAAACTTTTAAACGTTATTAATATCTCTATTCGCTCATTTTGAAAATGTTTACAATCGCATGTTCTAAAAATAAACACTTCCTAGATTTAATTCGGACCTGATGGAAATGAAACTGATCGAAAATAACGTTTCACTGGACTAAAACAAAATGAGAGCCGAGACTAGCGTGTTACAACTGATAATGGAATGCTTAAAATCCCGGGTATTACTGTATGTAGTTAGCAGCCGTAAATAGTTGTGTGTTTAAGAGATATTTTTACAGTACAGCTTCCGCCGGCTAGTATCGATAAACTGAATAAATTATACCAAGGCAATATGTGTTTTAAGGCTTTTGTACAGTCTGCCCAAAGCAAGGCGTTCATTTTAACCAGTAATAACTTTTCATATTAAACAGAACAACGGTGGTAAGTGTACACTCTGTTTAGGCCGGTGCTTGTTTCACTGGTTGCAGTAGAACAAAGAGGAAGGAGTCGAGAAATAAAGGTATGAAATTACTAAGTCAGTTATGCCACTAGTTGTATGATTTTACACCTCAGCCTACAACAGCAATAGGCTATAACTATGTGTATACAACATTTGTGTTGAACCAGAGCGGTACAATAAACTGGACAAAGATTAATTGTAAACTGTTTACGATTAATTACAAGTATTATAAAGTTGTAGTCTCCGGGAGAAATAGTACAAGTCCAGGCGTTTACTACGTTCGGAATGGTAAGAAGTTCGTGTCTTCTTTGCAACTGGCCTATTTCCTCCCGAGCAAGTTGTGGTGTCTTGTAGAGTTGTTCCGGGTGTTGGTAGGCTGCCGTGTAGTTGTCCTGTGGTGAGAGGTCCCCTTCCATATTCTGCCGAACGATTTTCGATCTGTATTTATACTCGAAGAAATTTTGGCGAAGGTGAAGGTGATGGTGATGGTGGTGGTGGTGATGGGTGATGGTGATAGTGGTGGTGATGGTGAAGGTGAAGGTGAAGGTGATGGTGATGGTGAAGGTGATGGTGATGGTGATGGTGGTGAAGGTGAAGGTGAAGGTGATGGTGATGGTGATGGTGGTGGTGAAGGTGAAGGTGATGGTGATGGTGAAGGTGAAGGTGAAGGTGATGGTGATGGTGATGGTGGTGAAGGTGAAGGTGAAGGTGATGGTGATGGTGATGGTGGTGGTGAAGGTGATGGTGATGGTGATGGTGAAGGTGAAGGTGAAGGTGATGGTGAAGGTGATGGTGATGGTGGTGAAGGTGAAGGTGAAGGTGATGGTGATGGTGATGGTGGTGGTGAAGGTGATGGTGGTGGTGATGGCGATGGCGATGGTGGTGGTGGTGGTGAAGGTGAAGGTGATGGTGATGGTGGTCGTGGTGGTGATGGTGGTGAAGGTGAAGGTGATGGTGATGGTGGTGGTGATGGTGAAGGTGATGGTGATGGTGGTGGTGATGGTGGTGAAGGTGAAGGTGATGGTGATGGTGATGGTGGTGGTGGTGGTGGTGAAGGTGATGGTGATGGTGGTGAAGGTGAAGGTGATGGTGATGGTGATGGTGGTAGTAATGGTGGTGGTGGTGGTGGTGAAGGTGATGGTGATGGTGGTGGTGGTGGTGGTGAAGGTGATGGTGGTGGTGGCTGTAATGCCTGGGCAGAAATGTGATAATCTAGCGTATATTAGACCCGAGATACGCGAACACTGCGAACCAATCAGAAACGAGTATTAGTTGACGGGAGATTTGTGAACTTGGTTTGCAAGCGTAGGCTGTTAGAAAGCTGTGACAGAAGTTCGGGTATTTAGCTTGGATGTTTTTGCTAAATTCTGTTTAAAAATATTTTTATTAATTTCTGCACAGACATTATTGCCGGCGCACCGCATTGCATCTCCAGTACTAGCTTCATCCTGATTGGTGCGATCTTTCTCTAGTTTTATCAACGTATTTCTGAGAAATGATGGTTCCTATAATTACTCAATCAGTATAAATACTTATCGATCGCTAGAACATCGAAGAGGAACACCCACTCACTACACATCAATTATAAAACATCCTGCCAACAGCCGGAACAACGTTTACAGACGTACTTGCTCGTGTGGAAATAGAAGGAAGCCAACATATTATTTGTCACCATTTCGAACCCGGAAAAGTGCTCGCCACCCCCTGGTAAACGCCCGGACGTCTACTATTTTTCATCTAGACTACTATACAGCTAAAAAAACTATATAATAACCTAAAATTATACAGAAATGTGAACAGAAGAAAATACATTTAAGCTTGGCGCAAATATGTCATTTAATTTATTTAACTAGAACTCTTCAACACGTAAGAAATGCAAACTACATGTCAAACAATAGGTGTTGTATAACTGGAGTGAAACTATGACCTGGGTAACGTAAACACGAAGTTAGGTTATGATAGTATAATCACCGAATAGTATAACAAAAAAACAGGCACTTCTACAGTATCAATAGCTCGTTTTGGCTACATAATCAATAGTAGCCAAACGATAGTAATCGATAGTACTAAATTCAATGTAATATTAATGTGGAGCGGTAAAGGTTACACAGATTAAGAAATATCGTAGATTAAATCAGAGAACAGAGAAACAAAGTTTAGCCTACACATGAGCTACGTAGTAGTAAGCTAGTACAACTCAAACAGTAACATCTAGCTAGAGGGTGTCCGGAATTGCACGTAACTTCACATATTGACATTGATTAACAAATACAACGTAGATTTGTGGTTATAGCCCCGCTAGAGAAACAGTTTGAGGATAACGAAAAGAGGATGACTTAATCCGCATCCAAATTATGTTATGGGGGGGGGAAATACGTAAAAACCTCGATTTTTTTGTATTTTAAGGCGAAAAGCACATTGAGGCTATTAGAGAAACAGTTTGAGGATAACGAAAAGAGGATGACTTAATCCGCATCCAAATTATGTTATGGGGGGGGAAATACGTAAAAACCTCGATTTTTTTTGTATTTTAAGGCGAAAAGCACATTGAGGCTATTATCGCCTCCCTAAATGTAAGCGTGAGTGTAAAGTGTTAAAGTCATAAGTGTAGTGTTGTAAGTGTAAGTGTGAGACTCGGGTACCGCGAGGGACGTCTAAATCCTCTCAATCGGTGCAGCTAGTCTGCACCCTCTGCGGGGTAAAACCCTGGAGAAACAAATATAACACGAACCTAATTTCTAGACTGTACCACAAGAATGGCTCGAGTTAGTTACAAACTGGGCTCAAAATATTCAAGAAACTTTTAAACACCGACAGTGTAAAAAGCAAACTGTGCAGCATTAGGAAGACATTGAATCGGCAAGTGTAAGGTGAATGATGAAAAGTAAAAAGGCGGTATACTTCAATCGTTTTACTGACATATATAAAGATTGGACGGTTACGTTACGCACGATTAACACAATACACAAAACATAAAATGTGCACAGGTAAACTCACTTGCAGTAATAAATTATAACGGAACATTAATAATAGATTTTTTAAAATACGTTATCTATTTAAAAAACAGCCAAAAAAATAACGATCAAATAAAATAACACACGATCTTTTGTAACCAATAGCCTAATGATAATTTTATTTATTTATCTGATTTATAAATACAACGCTTATTCAAACACAAAATTGTAAATAGTTCTTGAAACTAATAAATAACTCATAAATATGTTTTGTACACAAAAACCTAAACTGTTGCACTTATTTAAAATATCTTGTAGCAGTACATGAATTAAACTTGTCAAACTTCTGAAAAACAAAACGAGTCCCTTGACTTCGCGAAAACTTCGCTTGGAAAATTTGATCGTATTAAGTTTTTCCAAACTCATTATAAAGTAAAATTTTATTAAAACCTGCTTCGTTTACCAGATGACAGATCATGTAAAGGTAATAGAAGAGCTTTTGAAAGTTACGGTTGATGGTGAATTAAAAACGTTAATTGAAATATAACTTTCGTAGAGAAAATTTTATTTAAAGGGAAAACTAATTGAACACATAGTATCCTTTTTGAATTTAGGCAATAAAAGTTTTTTTTTTAAATGACTGTGAGCTCTGTTTTAGGCAAAGTAGTCGAATTGATTCCCATAGATTATGAATGTAATGTGGAACCGTACATTTGGATAGTGTTAATTTTGTGCCCTTGATCATTTGAACAGGTATCATATTAGTTTTTATATTAAAGCATTTCTTCGCCCTAGCTAGGGATTTACAAATAACATGCCGCAAAACACGAAAAATTTGTCTGTTATCGTCAAAGAAGAAAAAACTGATTAGTTTTTTATCAATTTTTTAGTGTATAAAATAAATTAACGTGGAAAGAAGAATACTAAGAACGATCATTAACAAGAAACACACAGTGAACGGGAACCACAGGCTGCTTCCTGGAGCACTGGTGTACAAGGAGACCGAACACCTTATCGATATATTCAGAAAGAGACGCCTGGCATTTTACGGACACGTGATCAGACTCCCAGAAGAAAGGCTCACCAAGAAATTACTGAACTACCAGTTGAGCACAAAGATAAAAAATAATTGACTCAAGGAGACAGAACAAGACCTAGAAGACCTAGGGATAACCGAGGAACAGTTGAGGAATGGGGAGGAGAAAGCCATACTCAAGGACAAGGAAATGAAACTCAACTTTAAAAAAGCAAGCGACCGAAAGGGCATGATAATCTCAGAAGAACTTAGGAAAAGGAGATCACAAAGGCTGAAGAGGTATAGGGAGGAACAACGCGCCAAGAAGATGAGACCTCACCAATGACTGAATGTGCTCCAGTGTGGGCCTAACCCAATAAAATAAAATAAAATAACGAATTTTAATTCTTAGTAACAGTTTTACGTTGTTATATGGGTTTCTAATGACACCGCAAATTGTATCTAAATGTTACTACAAATAAAGTGAAAGGATTCGGTTTTAAAATATTTTTCTTGGCATCTTTGTAAAACTTTAAAGTTAATTAAAAAAACAGCTTAGCTTAAATTTTTTTTGAAAACTGTGTTACTACTGAATGCCCGAAATAGTTTTAAAATTAATTAAAAGATAAGGAATCTTTTATAACGAATGCTCTGCGAAGAGTCTGTACATTGGGGTTCTCATAACACACATTCCTTTCGAGGATGGTTGGGATGGAAGACTCGTTACGACTCAAGAGCGGACTTATGGGCCTCCACGCGGTTCAGGGTGGAAACGTAATGACGATGGTCATTGTTCCTAGAGGTGATTCTGTCTCAAGAACAGGCGGAGTTGTTCCAGGAGATCATTTTGTCTGAAGGTCGCTTTGATCAGGGTAGTGTTACAGATGGTCTGGACATCGAATCCCCTGGGTAAACTTCTACCAGGCCGATTACTGATAACTACACGCATTATGAGGTGGCTACAAGGCTTATGAGTTGTCTTCATAGTGATTTCTACTCCAATGAGAGTAGTTTAAGTTAACCTCCACTACAGTAAGGTGGTAATTGTAAGGAGGCTGCTTGAGCAAGGGGAAGCCGACGTTGCTTTCATGCAAGAACCTTGGGTGACGGCAGGAAGGATAGCAGGACTAGCTGTAAGCGGAGGAACTGCACTAAGCTAAGTGTGGGATCTAGGAGTAGAAGTGTTGTACTGACCTCTTCACGAGGATATGGGCAGCTTCAGCAGGATGAACTAGTCAGTGGATTGTTGGAACTTACTAAGGACACTAATTTGTTGAACTACTATTTAAGAGATTTAACACACCATCCTCTAGGTTCTAATCTTAATATTATTTATAATGAACGAAACAGTTGTAACACTGCTGCAGTTGAAGATCGCCAATTTGCATTATAGCACTTAACTTAATCTTGCATCTTCCAAAGTAGGCTACTACACCACACAAATCACTTTATCGAGAAAATTTGAATCTAGCAAATGAATGCATACTCTTTATTACTGGAGCTAATAAGGATGCATTTTTAAACGAAAACATCCCATATCTTCTTCAACAAGAATGCATCACTGCTTGTTTGGAAACAGTATGATTCAGTTTATTGCCTTGGTATGACCGACAGTATTAATACAAACGTGAAACTTTGGAAGGAAATCGATTTGCAAAAGAAACATTACGATATTGGAATTGTGCGTGATACTGCAGTGCGTGCGGAGTCGATCAGTGTTCAAGCGACCCAAATACAGTTACAAAATATTCCAGACTTAAATTAATAATAGAGGCAACGTCGAACGCGATCAAATCTAATTACCTTTCCATTCATATAGATAATCAAGCCGGACGTCCATGTTTGTATAGAACTAAGAAAATAAAGGAATTGTTAGTGAGGGTGAACGTGAAGGGCTAATTACGAGGGGTGAGCTCAGGTGTACTGGAGATCTGTAATTGTGGGGACATACGATGGATGAGCAATTTTATTGGATCAAGTCCTTTCAATCTGGCATGGCACTATTCACCTTTGATTGGAAACTTCATTATTTACTTTGTTTCCGCTCGTGTAATTATATCAACTTCCGCTCGGCTGTCGCTGTCCACGTGTCCGAACTTGCTAATCAATTTATTGTGTTACCTAATAATTACATTTACATTAAAAGAAACTTATTTATATTTGCCATTAAAGATTTTGTAACGTATTATTAATAACTGATTAGCAATCCTTAAGTAAATTAATTAATTATTCTTCAAATTATAAACAAATTAAGGACAACACTAACAAAAAAACCAAGCAGTGCGGGACTGGCCTTCTTTTGGCATGTATACTTTTTCACTGTTATGGTTTAATTATTTTTATAAAAATGTAGATGCATGCAGGAAAGGGCAACTCTATAAAAATATTTTTCGTATTAAATTTCGCGTGTGTGTAGCTACACTACTTAAAAATTAACCGAAACTGTCACAACTATGAATTTGAGTATCTTAAGCAATATAAGGGATTTTAATAATTACTCAGTTTATATTATTTTTGACAGTTATACTAAAATTATAGTTATACATGACAGTTATGATAATAAATACAATATTTGTGATTCTGGCATTCAAAAATTGGTATAGGTCATATGATAATTGTATATGAAATTTAACTACACAAATTTAGAAAATGCACATTTTAAAAATTAACAAGAACAATAAACATAACCTCAGTTAGTATTGAAGTTATTGTGCGAAATCAGCTGTTTAGAAGTAGTAACTACCAGTCTAGATATATACAAGAACTATGCTTAACTATGCTGTGAGGTTTGCATTACGAATTCAAGCGTGACGCGAAAGCAAATGTTTATACCAATGTTTTGTCAACCGCGACCATACAAGTTTTCACTTCAAAAATAAAGTTTATTAATCAGTAAACAAAAATAATTGTAATAATAATGTTTGGAATAATAACGTTTACTAGATTGCGCGTATGGATGTGTTAGTGCGTTCCGTGACGGCAAACTGCATTTCCCCCACGCAAAACGTTCACCCATACCCCACTTCAAAAATTAGAGAGGTTTATTTAGTTTTCTTTTACTTAGTCGTTTGTCACAACTTCCTTTGTTTTTGTAAGAGGGTGGTTCAATATAAACCGGAATTTTGCTATAAAAAATTTTATTATTGAGTTACAGAGCTGACATTTTTACAGTTTTTCTAGATAGTCTCCGTCACACTCTACACACTTTTGCCACCTCTCCGGAAGCTTTCGGATGCCTTTTTCGTAAAAATCTCTCGGGCTGTCACGTAACCATTCGCGCACGAAGGATTCTACCTCCGCATTGCTTTCGAACCGCAGTCCGCCAAGTGCCTCTTTCAATGGACCAAATAAATAGTAGTCGCATGGCGACAAATCAGGACTATAAGGAGGGTGTTCCAGTGTTTCCCAACCCAATTTGTTCAATATTTCCATCGTAAGCCGAGCTGTATGCGGTCTGGCGTTGTCTTGGCACCCACCTGGCTGAAATTTTGCGGTAACCGAGCCGTTCATGAATACTACCGCTCAATATCCTTATTGTACTACGCTGATGCCCAATTTTTCAGCCATATCGCGTACAGTACTGCGTCGGTCTTCCAAAATAAGTTTTTCTACAGCGCTGACGTTCTCATCGGTAACACTTGTTTTGGGGAGCCGCGCATGTGGCAAGTTTGCCACCACTTCTCGGCCTTTTCGGAAAGCGGAACACCGTTCATACACTAGTTGAGTTTTACATGACAATTTTATTTAACCATGGCCGTCTATTTGATGCTCGACACTTACATTAAATATGAAACGTTTTAAGAAAAATCACTAGATCTTCTTGAAAAATTATGTTCAGTTATCTTATATTCAGTTATAAAGTTTTCAAATATTCTCCTATAGTTTTGTTTGTATTTGTCTGCCGTCAAAATGTTTCAAGTTTACAATAACCGTAACCGTATATTAAACATCTTCAGTTACAAAATGTTATAGCCTAATGTTTGTGTTTAATATTCACAAATGCTCGTGTAAGCTGCTCACTAAAGTATATTGGCTTTTACATTAATACGTATTGCACATAAAACTGTTTCATTCCACAAAAAGCATAGATCATAGGATAACTGAGTGTGTGCGGTCAGTGCAGTATTTCAATAAATCTGTTCAAACACAAACAAGCCACAAACGCCTGGTTTATCGTGATAGCTTTTCATAGTATAACCGGTTAAAAATTAATACCGTAGTAACAGCCGAAGTTGGTGTACTCAACTCTGGAAATAATCAGCAGCATGCTAAATCTTTATTGGCGAATTTCGACGCTTGTGTTCGCAATTTTGCTTTGATTTTACTGTAATTCAAACTCGAAAAAGTAGATTAATTTTAGTAATAACTGAACCATGGTTGTTTCCCACGAAAATCCGTTTTTCAAAATGGTGGCAATTTCAAATTATAAAAACATGATTTTTCATCTTATTTTTTTGAAAATCCGATTCACTATCAACGCTAAAATCTGTACAAATTAGCATTTAATGTGTTAAAAATTGTATTAAAAATACAAAAATGAATCCGATTGCAGTCTGGATTCTTGTTCGTATTTTCAATGTAATTAAAAATCTAAATGTATGTAGATACTAACGCTGATTATGATGGTGATAAACAGGTTATCAAAAAAAGTGTAATTAAAAAAACAGTACTGTGATATTGTTTCGTTCTGGAAATTCGTTACCATCACGTCAGCGACACAGCTGCGTCGAATTGTGCTTAAGTATTTATTGGCCGAACTAGCTCAATTTTAGTTTTTATAATTCAAAGTTTGGGAAATTCTCACACGGAAAATTTTTTGTTACTGAACCAAAAATTAAAATCATGTTTTCTTCTCTTTTTTATTTCAATTAGAATAATCTGTTCGAAAACACGACACATGATTTTATTTTTGGTTCAATAGCAGAATTTTATTATTTTTTCTTACATGTATCTTGTATTTTTCTTAATAAAAATCTTGTATTAATTGTCATTTTAATTAAGATTCTTTTCGAAAACACGATAAATTAACATAGCTAGTTATTATAGCTAACCTGAAAATTATAATCTGAAACTTACTATAGCTTATCAGCTGTTCAATAAAATCAGCTGATCATTACGAATTAATGAAAAACAAATGATCTTTTAATATAACTACCAATATTAAATTAAGGATTAATTTCATATATTTACATCGGTCAAACGTCTTTGTAGTTTACGTAGTGTAGTGGTTATAACGTGCGCATCACACGCGCAAGGTCCCCGGTCCGATTCCGGATGGAAAAATAGAAAACTTTAATATAATTAATTTAATATTAGATTTGCGACGCGCAAAATATACTAATATATAACAATATACATGTTCCTCGTAACACGCAACGCGCAAATTCCATTACAACCAGCCCTAAAACATGATACATGTTAAAACTTATAACATCTTGTTAGAATGCCAACAGAAATACGTCATAAAACATCCTGTTAGAAGGCCAACAGAAATGCTTCGTAAAACATCCAGTTAGAAAGCCAACAGAAATGCGTCGTAAAATATCCTGTTAGAAGACCAACAGTAATGCTTCGTAAAAAATCCTGTTAGAAGACCAACACAAATACGTTTAAAAAATCCTGTTAGAAGACCAACACAAATACGTTTAAAACATCCTGTTAGAAGGCAACAGAAATGCTTCGTAAAACATCCAGTTAGAAAGCCAACAGAAATGCGTCGTAAAATATCCTGTTAGAAGACCAACAGTAATGCTTCGTAAAAAATCCTGTTAGAAGACCAACACAAATACGTTTAAAACATCCTGTTAGAAGGCAACAGAAATGCTTCGTAAAAACAGTTAGAAAGCCAACAGAAATCGTAAAATATCCTGTTAGAAGACCAACAGTAATGCTTCGTAAAAAATCCTGTTAGAAGACCAACACAAATACGTTTAAAACATCCTGTTAGAAGGCAACAGAAATGCTTCGTAAAACATCCAGTTAGAAAGCCAACAGAAATGCGTCGTAAAATATCCTGTTAGAAGACCAACAGTAATGTTAAAAATCCTGTTAGAAGACCAACACAAATACGTTTAAAACACCAACACAAATACGTTTAAAAAATCCTGTTAGAAGACCAACACAAATACGTTTAAAACATCCTGTTAGAAGGCAACAGAAATGCTTCGTAAAACATCCAGTTAGAAAGCCAACAGAAATGCTTCGTAAAACATCCAGTTAGAAAGCCAACAGAAATGCGTCGTAAAATATCCTGTTAGAAGACCAACAGTAATGCTTCGTAAAAAATCCTGTTAGAAGACCAACAGAAATGCGTCGTAAACCATCCTGTTAGAAGGCCAACAGAAATGCTTCGTAAAACATCCTGTTAGAAGACCAACAGGAAATGCGCCGTAAAATATCCTGTTAGAAGACCAACAGTAATGCTTCGTAAAAAATCCTGTTAGAAGACAACAGAAATACGTTTAAAACATCCTGTTAGAAGGCAACAGAAATGCGTCGTAAACCATCCTGTTAGAAGACCAACAGAAATGCTTCGTAAAACATCCTGTTAGAAGACCAACAGAAATGCGTAAATGAACATGGTTTAAGAAACCTAATTTCTCAAATCTATTTCTAGTAAAAAAAAGTACTTGAAAGTAGTGTGCTATTAGAATTATTATTGTTATCGAATGATATTTTATCACAATACCAAGGAGATCTGTTGTTGTACTCTTCATTATTTAAGAACTAAAAATGTTTCTCGCTTAAACGTGTTACCGCTCTTCTACATTAATAGTCAATGCAAATTTAAAACTAAGATGAGATCAGCTTTTGTGATCGTCAACAGATTCAGGCACGGGGCGGGGATAGCTATCGGTATAGGAACTGCAAAGCACAAAGGGCGCATTGTGCATACATAACCCTGCACAATGAGAGGCTTTGTCCTGCATCCTGCATCGTCAAAGTAATAATAGGTGTCATCTGGTTTGTCTCATCTTATATGTCATTGTTAGAATAATATTTGGTTGCACTATGTAGACTAACAATAAATAATAACGGTGAAAAGTATAATAAATCAGTTTAGTAATTAGGTTTCATAGTTAGGCATATCCAAGCATCAGTGCACGGAAATATTTGTACTTGGGCGAGTAGGTCTGTGTAATTGGGAATGTCGTTGAACTCAAAAAATAAAATGTTTACTTAAAACGGTTACTTTCTCATAAAAATGATATTAAAACAATACTGTATAGGCCTATTTTATACGAAAAAAAGGTTTAAAGTTCCAACCCGGTTTTCCACCAAATGCTTAGCTGAGCCGAACTTAGCGTAATAAAGATGGACGGCATCCTAAAGCGGAGTTCAGTCAGTTTAAAGAACGCGTTTTTTCTTTTAAATCTAAATTTTTCGACCTACTATAACGGATTCTAAAAAACTAACACGTTTAAAATCCGTAACCTAGGTAAGGAGAGATAATAAGTTTGAAGGCGTGGTCAGCGTAGTGGGGGAAGTGGAGTCAGCTTCAAAACTGACTAGACAGAGGACGAAGTACACGGAGCGGAGCCCAGCGACGCCGCTTGATTCCCCTCAGCTCCGTTTCACTTACATTAAAAATAACAGGTCCAGTTCTGAACGCGTAGTCCTCTCCGCTTTTGGCGGCCGCCCGACCTTAAGTGGGAATTATGAAAACCAATGTGGTGAAACCCTGAAAAACATGTAGTCTAAATGCCTGATGACATGTCTGGGCATAAATGCATATAAAAAACAATTAAACAACTCGGTCGAATAGAACAGCCCCTGCCTGAATTGTATTAAGTTTGATCAATTTTTTAAAATTTAAATTGCAATAGAATTCTTAAATAGGTAGCTTTTTTCTAAACATATCTTCTTATGTACATTACAGTCTTTTTCTTTATTTGTTTCACCCAACTTTGGGGTACACTAAATCAATCACTTTTTAATGTTCTGTGCCTTCCTCGTAGCCCAGTATTGCTTCATTCGTTGTGGTCTTGCTTTTCTTTCTTCGTCAGAGATTTGGATCGTTCGCTTGGACTTGAATTTGCCTTGGAACCGTTGCTTCTTGTCTTTGGTTATTGTTTTGGCTGTTCTGTCCATGAGCATAGTGTCAGTGATCTGCAGTTCTGTTATGTCTTTCTCCGTTTCTCTAAACCAAAGTGGTTTGGTTCTTCTACTGCGAAAGTAGTCAAATATTTTTTTGGTTAGTCTATTTTTGTCCATTCGGAGGATGTGCCCACAAAAATCAATTTTCATTTTTCTTATTGTGTCTGATAGTGTTTCAGTTTTTTGGTAAAGAGTTTCATTACTGATGTGGAGTAATTGGTTGTTACGGAATTTGGGGCCTAAGATTTTTCGTAATATCTTTCTTTTTTTGATCTCCAGTCTTTCAAGTGGGCTTGTGAGAGATAATGTTTCAGCTGCATATAAGGCTTCTGGTTTAATTACCGTATGATAATGCCTTATCTTTGTATTCCAGGAGAGGGAATTCTTATTGTATGTGTCCTTGGTAAGTTGGAAGGCTAATTCAACTTTATTTCTCCTAAATTCCATAGCTTTTTTCTCTAGTGAATCTAGGAAATGTACAGCCTTTTTATTACAGTAATTTTTCAAAAAAATATTTTTGTTATTGTGAAACCACATTTTTAGTTAAGGTTTGTTTTGTACTAAAAATAAACTGTACACTATTATTTAAAGTTATTATAATATTTTTTAAGTTTTAAAAAATATTTTACAGAAAGATAATTATACGTTTAAACAAACGCATACGTAACTAAGAAATTAACAAAACAAAAATTAAATAGGTCAACAAAGTGTTTGGTTAAATAGATTTTTTTTGTGTTTAACGTCCTACTATTGTGCAAACTTGGGCTAATGCAGACGATGGGATGATTTATAGCGTATGAAAATACCAAGCCCTGGCCGGGAATCGTACCCGGGTCCTCGGGGTGAAAGCCTAGTACGCTATCAACTAGGATTTAATTTGTTAAATAAATTTGAAACTTATCCATAGTGATTAACTATTACTAATACGCCTACTTGTACTATTTCTGCTGAAAATATACAGGATAACATTTAAAATGCTATCCTTTACGTACGTGTACAGGATTTATCTGCACAAAATTATACGTATTTCGTATAACTTTACAAGGACGCATTTTTAAATAAAATGCTTAACTTATACTTTTAGGCTATAAGTTATAAAATTTAGGACCAAGAAAGATAAATGTTGTTTGTACAAATGGTTTTTTCGCAATTAGGTGCCCTCATCAATCATTTGCCTTGTGAGAACCCCCTGACGAGCTGCAGCTCCTTCATTATCACTTTTATCCACTCTATAAAACATTTCTTAATCTTAAAAACAAACGAATAACGAAGAGAAAGTTTTACTCCATTTGAAATAAAACAAGGAAACGAGTCGTGATATCTACTACTTTTACACAGACTCTTAACGAAAGGTTTTTGAAGACTAATTAAAGGTCTTAGACGTGAATGTGTACTTCCTCAGATGGGTAAACCAGAAGAACAAAAACAAAATAAACCTGCCACTATATTGACTCAGTTTAGTAAGGTTTATTTTAATACGAACATATATTTCTTTTAATTGGAAATATGTTGATGAAACGACACTTTTCCAAGACACCTATTGCAGTCACACGCACTGTTAACTGTAACCGCCAACACTGTTTTACCTAAGCGAAACTTCGAGTTTAAAAGAATTTGATATATCGAAGTTCAATGAAATTTTTGGTCACATTAATAGAAAACCTGTCATAATCAAAGTACAAGCGCAAAACGTAGGCCTAGGTCAAGCTGGATTTTGATCTACAACTGATTTACACAAAAAAGCACTAACGGAAAAACCAATAATTTAAAACTGCTTTCGATTTGTACGTTAGGAGCGGAACCAGGACAAGGCAATCCATCTCGTTCCAGCTTTACAATTAAAAGCTCTCGATTAACTGTATGGAACTCTTCCCTTTTAACAAAAAAACAGACGTGACACTTTACATATGTGTAAATATTAAACATAGAACCAGTGTTAATCCTCTTTCTAAACCCAAATTGACTTCCAGATAGAACAAAAATCAAGGTTCAAAAATTTGTTGCTCAATAATTAAATTATTTTGAGAAAGTAATTTAATTTTTGTTAATGCATATCTATCCAGTTTCAACTGTACTTTTATGTATTGCTTGAGTTTTATTTAACTGACTTAAACATCAAATGGTCGATATTAACTAAGTTCTATACTTATTTACTACAAAAAAGAACACTAAAAACTGTATAACTAAGGAACCGTTACACAGCCATTACCGTTAACGCCTGAACTGCTGGAAAACGGTTTTAATATTTTTAATTTACGTGATGTATAAAAAGACGCTATAGATTAATAACAGACACTATTACGACCTCAAAAATAGCTTAGCCATTTTGAATAAAACTTTATTTTTTTATGTAAGAAGGAGTAATTACGATAAATGATTTAAAAACGAAATTTGAAAAGGAAATCAAAGTTAAAATCTGCGCATCGATATCTCAAAACCGTTTCAGCATTTGACTTTGGTGTTCCAATGAACTGTCATGAATTCTTATCTTTATTTTAACATTGTTTATTTCCTTTAAGTAAATACCATTTAACATTTACATTTTATGATCTACTACATTTCACCGTTGATTTTTTCTTGAAATTTCGCACTGATGTAATGCCTCACATTCTCACCAACTTCTAAAAAAAAATTAAACAAAAATACCTTCACTTAGCGTAAATTCAAAATACTAAGTAGTTTTCAGCTTTTCTGCCCACTCTAAGTAAACAAAGTTACAACAAAAAATATATACCTTTATATTACAATTATAAATAAGATAAATCATACTGGCAACAAAAACAACTTTACAATCGAACGTTTTATTTCATTTTAGCTAAAAAAAACAACAGATATTCATTTTCAACGCAAGTATTTTTAAAAAATTGCTCATTGAAACACTAAAAGGGATCTTAAGTATTCTTAACTAAGATATAATTTTCAAGAATTATATTTTCAAATAATTGTTTAGTGAAACATTTAAAAGGTATCTTGAGTGCAGTGTTCGCAACTAAGATACGATTTTCAGCGATTATAATTATTAAACAATCGATTTATGAAACACTAAAATGGATCTTATGTACAGTATTTGTAACTAAGTTACAGTTTTCAACGATTAAATTTTTAAACAATCGCTTAATGAAATAGTGAAAGGGGTTTTACGTTAATAACTAAGATACAAAATACCAACAATTAGATTTTTAAACAATCGCTTAATGAAACAGTAAAAGGGGTTTTACGTCAATACTCGTAACTAAGATACAAAATACCAACAATTAGATTTTTAAACAATCACTTAATGAAATAGTAAAAGGGGTTTTACGTCAATACTCGTAACTAAGATACAAAATACAAACAATTAGATTTTTAAACAATCACTTAATGAAATAGTAAAAGGGGTTTTACGTCAATACTCGTAACTAAGATACAAAATACAAACAATTAGATTTTTAAACAATCGCTTAATGAAACAGTAAAAGGGGTTTTACGTTAATACTCGTAACTAAGATACAAAATACCAACAATTAGATTTTTAAACAATCGGTTACGTACTGAATTTGTAACAAACAAACAATTTTCATTTGTAATACTTTCAAACAAACTTTTATTGAAAGGTTAAAAGGTATCTTACGTTAGTCAGTGTTTGTAACTAAGATTCTACTTTCAGTTCAAAGCTTAAAAGAAAGTAAGAACGCTTAGAAAAGCGTAAAACGGTTAGTTAGACAACAATTTGACCTAAATATTCACGTTTACAGAAGGGCAACAGTTTGGAAGCGCCTCAAGAGCTTCTGGCTTCACTAATTAACAGAGCACATTGTAGAATACCGTCAGCAAACTTTGGTGTGCTTTGAGCTTTGATTCATTCACCATTCACTTAGAAACCATTTCCAATTTGCGTTAATTTACCACAACGTTTTTGAACTTCACTGAAATCACACCAAATACGTAAAATCATAGTTTAAGTTAAATGCTTTGTTCGTTAGTACTGTATAGTGCTGTTGTGCTGTGTTTAGTCGTAGAATAACATTCGATGTGTCTATTGCCACGCTATGTGGTATTCGAAAAAACATAACAATAAAATCAGCTGTTACTTAGTTGCTCCGGCGGCCGGAAGAATTTAGAATCTAGACAATACTGATATGCACCGATTTTCATCTTCAAAGGAATTTCTACTTAAGTAATCATATCCCCTTCATTTTTTTAAGCCCACATTGGAGCACACACAGTCAATTTAATTAAGTCTTTTGGTATTTTTTTCTTCTTCCCAGTATTTTTTTAATCTTATTGATCTCTGAAGTCTGAGTTCTTCCGAATATACTACGTTTCGTGGACGTTTTCCCCTAAACTGTAATTGGGTTTCCTGACTTTTTAAGATCGCTTTTTCCCTTCTTCCTGCCAACTGCTCCCTGGTTATTCCTAGTTCCTCCAAGTCCTGGTCCACCTCCTTCAACCAGTTGTTCTTAACTTTACACTTCAGTTGGTAGTCCAATAATCTCTTCGTAAGTCTACTCTCCGCTAATCCAGTTAGGTGTCCAAAGAAGGCCAATCTTAATTTTCCTAAAAATGTTAGTGAGCTGCTCGTTGTTCCGATACAAGACCACATTCGGCAATAGTCTGTACTGTCCCCCCCACCAAATGTTTCTTATTTGTTGTTCGGAGTACTTATTGTTCGGAGTACTCTCCTTTCCATTCTCTGGAGCCCCTCCGTTCTATTTTGGCTCTTTAGATTAAATAGGGTCTCCGAGGCGAAGTTACGTTTGCCCTTATGACCGTGTTATAATGCCTAAGTTTAGATTTTATAGAAAGCGATTTTTTTTTGTAGGTGTTCTGGATCAAATGGAAGGCATATCTTAATTTAGCTACTCTGTTAAGTATTGCTGGTTTTTCTCTGCGGTCTCTGATAATAGTTTCTCCCAAGTACTTAAATTTATCGGTAATCTTTAACCAGTCGTTATCGATTTTTACGAACTTATTTATCCCCTTCATTTATTTCACTTAAAATACAAAAATGTTTAGTGAACATTTAAATTAAATCACATACATATCTAAACTCACCGTCACGTCCACTTGTTTGGCGATAAGGTTGTTGCTCTACACGCCTAGGAGATAACTTTTACTATGAGATAACTGAGATTTGAGTGAATTAATTTCTCTACCTTTCTTCACTTTGCTTTACCAGTTTAATAAAAGTAACCAGTTTTTGCTGTTGTAAGAGTGGTATTGAAAAATACCGCATGACCATTGTTGCATTTTAAATTTTAAAGTTCACCAGTAGTTCTCAAATCTATGACGATCTCACACATTTTTTTACTACAAATTATTGCTTTTAGAAGAGTAATAAAAGGATACGCAAAAAAACTATTTGAAATAAAATTATTTCGCCGAAACAAAACCGGAACTGAGTTACACAAGCTAGTTCCGCTTACTAATACCGAAAAATATTCACCCTAAATTTCCGAGCTTCTCTCCCGGCTTTCAAACAGCCTACACCTGCGAACCTAGTTCACAATTCTCCCGTCAACCAATACTCGTTTCTGATTGGTTCGCAGTGCTCGCGTATCTCGGGGTCTAACGCTACATTACATTGAGGAGGACCACTCACTACAGAACAAATACGACTGCCTGCCAACACCCGGAACTCTGCAGAAGACACCGACTGGAAACAGGAGGACAAACGAACTTCTTACTTTCTCACCATTCCGAACCAGAAGAGCGCCTCGCCAGCCCGTTGTCGGTCCTGGTAAACGCCCGGACTTCTAGTATTTCTCAAGGGGACTACAAGACTTTTGTTTCAATGTTTATGTTTTGTTCATTAAAAAAAAACATACGTAAGAAAATCTATGCAACGTTTTTACTGAATTACTATTTACATCTTCAACTTTAGGTTCCTAACAGGAAGTAAAGTCTCACCAATATGAGGGAGAGATAAGGGATGAGAAAGGTGTCGGTGTAGGGGCGAGATGAGTAATGAATATTCATTTTTATTTTGTTTAAAGCTGCGCGTCTCGCCGCATGTCTCCGATTTAAATTAGCCTCGCTCCAGGTGTGAGGTTTGCATTTAAATGCGGATCGTTTACATTTACAGTAGCGAGCGAGCGTGCGCGCGCACGTCATGCCGTCACGTGATACAGTTAAATTTAATCACTTGCAAATTTACAGCTGCTAGATAATATTATTGTAAAACATGTTTGCCTTTGTCTACTATATATCTAATTCTGGAACCTTATTTTCCGACAAATATATTTTTTTTTAATCAGAGAATCACGCGATTTCATCTGCGCTTGGGGTTGAAACTTAATCTCTCAAGAGATAATATAAAGTGAAGTTTTAATCCATGCTAAAATTGGGAAAGTCTGCTGATTTGTTTGCTAATCAAACAGAACGAGTGTTTATAAATTCTGCTTGCCTCTAACGGCAATATTTGGTTTAAGCATTTTCCTATTTCTATTGCAAGACGGTGAAAGTTTTAATTACAAAAATTACCCGAGAATTAATTACAAATTTGTTACTTGGCTGATGTTTTTTTAATCATTAAAACAGCTGATTTAAAAAAATATTCGTATTTAAGTTTTATTAGTTTCTGTGGGTCTCGTAGTTAAGCATCGCAAGCAATCAAAAAAAGTTTTTTTGCAGCTTAACGTCCATACTGTAGCCAGTTAGACCAATGAGGCGGATCAAAAAGCAACGGGAGCAACTGCGGCTCGAACTAGGAACCTAAAGATGCGCAGTTCAGTGACGCAGTAGACTGACCGCAATCAAGATTAGGTCAAGAGTAACTTTATCGAACTGAGTTTAAATTTAAAAAATATTGCAATTATTATTAGAGCCTAATAAGAAAGTATAAGTCCTTACATAACGCAAAGCTCAGACACAGTGGTAATGTGAAGGCGTGTTATAATGCACCAGAGAAATTAGCAAGGAAGGTTACATGAAAAGAACGAAAACTTTCGAGACTAAGAAGTATCAGGAAACAATAGCAGAAGTGGATATGACGACTAGAAAAACAGAAAAATGTGAACGTACCAACAGAAGAAAGCAGAGAAGCGAAACGATAAAGGAGTATTTCTGGAAGAAAAAATTAAAATTATATCAGAGTCTGTAAGGATTATATATATATATATATATATATATATATATATATATATACATTTAAAAGAGAAATGACATGCAATAATGTATAATGTATTCATTCAGTGCCGCTGGATCAGCTCCGCTGCGTATAAGTGCAACGGGAAACCGAACTGTGAACAAGATACACTGCCACATAAAAACATTAAAAATTGTGCTTCAAATAAAACTGCTAGTCATTGCGGCGTTTGTTATTTTTTTTCGAATGACGAGAAATTACGATGAAAGGGGCAGTGTTTACGGTTTCACCTTTATTTTTGTGTACGTACGCTACGGCGAAATCGAATTAGTGCCCACTTTGTTTTATATGAGCCAACTGTACTGGGAGCTGCGTTACCTTCGTTGGAACGAATTAAATACTATATTTATTTCACACCCCTACCCGTAGGTTTTCACACGAACACTCTGTTACGAACAACACTGTGTCAAAGTGTTTCACGGGGAACAGTCAAGTATTAGTCTACTATGAAAATTTTAAAGTAAAGACATAAAGCGATAACTATTAACTGCATATTTAATCTCTCTCTCTCTCTCTCTCTCTCTCTCTCTCTCTATATATATATATATATATATATATATATATATATATATATATATAAAATAATAATAATAATAATAATAATAATTATTATTATTATTATTATTTGCGTATAGACCCTGTTGGATCACGCAAAGCACTCCGACTCATGTCTTGTTCCTTCTAATCCTCCACACCTCCCTCATCCTGTCCCCATGGATCCTCCTCCGCTCCTCCGTCCATTTTACCCCTGTTCTCTTTGGGATTTAATTCTCTGGGATTTCCCACCCGAGCATCTTTCTCCTGTATGCGTTCCTGTCTTCAATGTCTGTTGAGGCTCTTTCTGCGTCATGTAGGCCTATTCTGACTTGTGTGATCCACGGCGTTTTTGATTTGACCCTTTCTATATACTTAAGGATTCTGTTGGCAAATCTCGTTGTTGGGAGTCTACTGACGTGTCTATAGAATTGAAGCCTCCTTCTTCTGATAACTGCTGCCAGGTTCGATATCTTCTCTGTGGTCTTCCGGGAGTGCAACCTGTATTCTGACAATCTTGGGCCAAGGATCTTCCTCAAGATTTTGCGTTCTTCCTTCAAAATTTCTTCCATGGTATCTTTTGTGTGGAGTGCTAGCGTCTCGCTTGCGTATAATACCTCCGGTTTTATGACTGTGTTGTAGTGTCTGATTTTTGTGTGCGTCGAAATACATTTCTTATTGTATATATCACGCGTTATGAAGAGCCCTCTTCATTCTCAGTAGCCGAACCCTTTGCGCAGCCTTCTCGCCACCTGTGAGTTCAAGAATTTCTCCCAGATATTTGAATGTTTGACTCTGTTTATCTTACCATATTTTGTGTTTAGTTCTTTAATATTTAAACAGAAGAATTCGGTTTTTTTAAACGAGATCTGTAGACCGACCCTCTCTGCACATTCCTTTAGGACTTCCATCTGTTTAATCGCTGTTGTTTCATTATCTGTGAGTATGACTAGGTAATCTGCAAAAACTAGGCACGCGATTTCTGTGTTGTCGTTAGGTCTTCCAAGTCGAACTGGTTTCCAGTGCCCTTAAATTTTTAATTCGTTCTCCCATTCCCTGATAAACTTTGTCCAACACCAGATTGAAAAGGAAAGGCGAGAGTCCATCTCCTTGGCGAACTCCAGTTGTGATCAGGAAGGGTTTGGAAATTTCCCCCATAAATTTCACCATAGCGATTGTGCCTGTCAGTGTTTCATCAGTCGCAGTGTTTTAGGATCAAGTCCATGTTCTTCCAGGATATTAAACAAAGATTTTCGATCAATGGAATCGTATGCCTTTTTTGAAATTTACGAAAGTACATATCACTGGGACATTCTTTTTAGCTTTTACTTGCAATATTGTTTTCAGGTTGAAAATTTGTTCTGTGCACGAGCGATCCTGACGGAAGCCTGCCTGGTACTCACCAATTCTGTGTTCTATCTGTTTTTGTGTTCTTTGAAGAAGACATGTTGGGAGTATTTTGTAGGTAACTTGTAGTAAAGAAATTCCTCTGTAGTTGTTCACGTCTGTTCTGTCTCCTTTCACAAATATATATTTCTTGTCATACCCCGCAGGGGGTGCAGACTAGCTGCACCTATTAAAAGGATTTAAACGTCCCTCGCAGTACCCGAGTCTAACACACACTTACACTTACAACACTACACTTACGACTTTAATACTTTACACTCACACTTACATTTAGGGAGGCGATAATAGCCTCAATGTGCTTTTCGCCTTAAAATAACAAAAACAAAAAAAAACATTATTTGTCATAAAATTACACACTATTCAAATTAGAAGCGGGATAAGTTCTTTATTGGCTCTATCGCCGCCATTTTGAACCGTTATAAAAATCAAAAAATAAATTCGTAAGCAACTATGTGCTTCCCCTATTGAAAGATTGCACCTGTACTACAAGGAGTGTCTGCGAACGTAGTAAAAATCAATGCAGTTTATATTGCAGTGTTAATGTGGAACTTTCTGTCCACCGAAGCCGCAGTGGGGCAGAGCAATATAGCCTTCGTAAAGATTGAAAGTCCCTCTAAGCCTCGGAGGAAAACATCCCCAGCGAGTTCGCACGGAAAAGCAGAGTGCTCTTTCAAAGAGTCAAGTTCCCACCGTAATCTGATTTATAATTTTCCGGTGTACGGAAAACTACTTTATTTTGTCTGTTCCAGTAAGTGGCAATATTTAAGTATAAAGTTATTATTGCAAAAAAAAAAAAAAATAGATGGAATATATGTGGGGCAAAGTTTTAATAAAAATAAAGTTGAATAATATAACTTTTATAAACTAAATTATTCAAATGTTGCAGCAATTTACATGTTTTGTTGAGAAGCGTGGAACAACGGCTCCCTTGCAGTATAAATGACAGTTATGTATTACTAGAACAGTAAATCAATCGCTCATAGAGAATTAATTGACATTATCTCAGCCTCCAGACATAATCTGCCAATGATCCAGATTATTTCGTGTATACAATTAGTTCAGGCGATTTAGAGCAATTGTATCAACGGATCTCATAGGCCTTCCGACTTAGAGTTAAATTTAAAATAAAACGAAAACATCAAGAAATATTTACTAAACAATAACTAATTAAAAACGTGAACACGATCTGTGAGATTTATTTCAGAAGTGAAGATAGTTTGCTTTTCAAATTAAAAAGAGAAGAAATGAAATGCTACTTAAAGAAATGAAATAACTGGGTATTGAAAACAATCAACAAGTGGAAGCACAATGGATGTGAGACAGGGCGGGGACGCCAAACACCAAACAATGGATAAGACAGTACTGTACTGTAATGAACTAAAAGCCTAAAGTCTTCGTTGAAGAAGATTACACAAGTACAGACATACAGCTCTGTCGTTGATTCGATAATAACATATTGTGTATGCAGTTTCTTTAAGTGAGCTGAAATGTGAGTATTGAGATACACGGAATAGTATTTTTAGTACTGTAGCTTTATATACATTTTTGTAATGTTTTAGATTTACTTATCTGAGCCAAACAATTTGTTTTCAAGTCGATTATAAGTTCAAGAATAGTACAATATGTGTCTGTTAGAGCATTGCCTGAAAATGGCAAAAGGTATATTTTATTTCAGTATATGAACTACATGTCATAGCCTGTAAATTAAATTACGTGGAATTACAATGTAAATTGCGGTTTAACTGAATACAATCTCTAACGATTCCCTTTGTTACAGAAGAATGGATCGCGCTTGAGGTTAGTTGAGGACAGAAAGTATCTTTGTTATTTAGACATTTCTCGTTTGGTAGACCATAGAGTTTCAAAAGCGTGCCGTCCGTGCACGCTTATAAAGACAAACTATTTGTACTAAAGCAATTTTAAAGGCACTTGCGCAATTTTTATCATGTAAAAATAATTTATATACATTTCTTCTGTACTTTTAAGTGGATAAATCATCATTGACGGAATCCTCGCGTCCAAGTGGCCAGAGGGAATATTGATCCGACTATTGTGCACACTTGGGCTAATGCAGACGATGGGATAATAGCGTATGAAAATGCCACGCCCTCGCCGGGAATCGAGCCGCCTCGGTGGCCTAGTGGATAGCGTACTAGGCTTTCACCCCGAGGACCCGGGTTAGATTCCCGGCGAGGGCTTGGCATTTTCATACGCTATATTATCCCATCGTCTGCATTAGCCCAAGTGTGCACAATAGTCGGACGGGAATCGAACCCGGGTCCTCGGGGTGAAAGCCTAGTACGCTATCCACTAGGCCACCGAGGCGGCATTACCTAATGCAGTGTAAGAGTTTAAACCATAAAGAAACATGTAATGAAAATAATTACTTTAAAAAATAAAAAACATGATTGCTAAAACGCAAAACATACAAAAATTATATATTTCACAATTAAAAGAAATAAAAATATAAAATATAATTGATTTAAAAAGATGAAAACAATGTATTAGAATAAATGCTAAAGAATATTTTCCGAGTATTAATTAATAAATTATGAATTTTTATATTACGTTCATATAATATGTGCAGTCCGGGGGCTGAATCTCAATATATTTGCACTAAACTGCCCCCGACTGCATTTATTGTATGAACTTAACATGTAAATTCATAATTTATTAACTAAATATTCGGCAAATATTCTTCAGCATTTAATTCAATACGTTGTTTTCATCTTTTTAAATCAATTGTATTTTATATTTTTATTTCTTTTAATTACAAAATATATAATTTTTGTGTATATTTTTTGTGTTTTAGCAGGCGTGTTATTTATTTTTTAAAGTAATTCTTTTTGTTTAGTCATTTTTAGTGACTAAGCCACTAAAAAAATACCCTTTTCAGCCATTTTTCCATTTCTTGCGATATTAAAAAAGAACAAAACTGTAAAGTAGGCACTGCGAAGTCCTGGCGCTTATCCGTGTTCCCTCTTATGGTCCTGTCCCCATGTACGGCATACGCCGACTGTAGTTATCAAGTATAGGATTGAAATTTTTTTATTTCAATTATTTGTGATTTTTAATTTTCAAATTACTTAATTTTTGTCGCGCCAACGATTGAACATTGTTCCCTGTTTACTTTAATTTGAAAAGCCGGTGTCGCTCCCGAGCCTGACCTTTGGACAAAGCCTATCGCTAGATTGTCTACCATTCCTTCCGATTTTCATAACACCGATTTGGCTAGGGGGATTTTTAAGTTCAGGGTGTCATTTTTCCCAGCTCAACCCAATGAATCAGCTGAAACTTGAGTAGTAATTCTAGGCCCATTGGTTCCGAAGTGAGTGTTTTTCTATTGCTTTCCGTAGTTGAGAATCTGAGTGATTCCTATTTTATAGTCTCTAGTAATTATGTTTTTCACTTGTACATTAGTTATTTATGATTTCATCCAAGCAACTTATTTATTCTACATAAAATTAGTTACAAGTTCATCCTATCTATTTCACCCCAATTTTACCCCGTTGGGGGTGGTTTGGGTGAAAGTTATGTAGCCTATGACACTCCTGGTGAAATGAGGAATCCAACGAGCTAAGGTACATCAAAATCGGACGTGCTGTTAAAACGTTATGTTGGAACAAACAAACAAACATACATACTTACGCAGGTACTGAAAACATAACACTCCTTTTTTGGCAGTCGTGTAAAAATGAACGAACGTGTACTTAGCTGTGAGCTGTGTTTAGTTATTTGAACTCGGTACGGCGTAATAAACAGATTTTCCAACAAATACAATTAAATAGAATAAAATATATTTAAACATTTGCTTCCGCTTGCTTTGCACTTCTACGGTGAGAAAATTTGCTTTGATAATAAAGGCAGACATTCAAAATCTTAAAAAATAAAATAAAGACCTACAACATTCTACTTTTTATTAGAAACGACAATCCTGATTTTATATTTTAATTATAAAATAATACAACAATACAATATTGCTACAGTCCAGCCATTTAGGTAACGGTGTAGGAGAATTCCCCTCCAAGAGTCCGCCAGTCTGAACCTACAAATTGTTTACTCAGCTGGGAACTGATACTACTTAGCGACAGTGAAAGAGTGCATATTCAACCTCTCACTCGCACATTTCTCTCTGTCCCACTGGTGTTCTTGACAGGCGATTATTTGTTTTTTTATATTATTGTGCCGTTCGATCCATTGATTCCAGTTATTGATAAGGTGACACTAACAATAATACTTGTTTTATTTTGCTTTTTGCAGAACCCTCTACATAGTGCACATCGCTATTTATTACGCTTCAGCGTCAATTCGTACTTACCACTGATTAATCTGAGCCCACATACAGGCTACAGAATTGAGCACAAAAACACGCTGACGTATGCTCAACATAATACAGAGTTCTGTTGCCAAAGCAATGTAACTTGTCTCGAAACAAAAACTTGAGATCGTAAAATCAAATCCGATTACCGAGGCGGTACGTTAGCCGGGAAACTCAATTTGCAAAATGGGAGTCTAATTTATCTGTAAAGTTCTTGCCTAGTCAATACAGATTAATTAGAATCACATTGGCATTGAACAGAACGAACCAAGCTTCGCTACGTGAAAACACTTCGTCTTTAAGAAAACGCAGTGGAAACTTGTTATATGCATTTGTTATTTTCACGGCCATAAATCCTTATGTTTTCCTGAGAACAATGCGTCTAAACGGTAAGTTGACAAATTTTAAAATTAAAAGCTTGTCGGTGTTTTTAGCGACTGAGGTCGAACCCAGGCTAACTGACATTTACGAACAGATTTACACATTACAAATAAGCTAGTGGGGAGGAGTCATTATTGCGAAGTTGCATTGTCGATTGCCCATGAAAGGAGACAATATGTAACGCTTATTTTCTCGTTACGCTGCTTCCGGACATGCTCACGCCGTCTGCATTAAAGGCTTCGCTTCAAAAGTCAAGATTCAGCGAAAGGCTTTTGACTCAGTTATGAGCGGATTCTTTGACAAAATCAATACATGCTTTTACTCACACACGTAAAGTTATCATCACCAAAAGCGGTTTTTCGATGAAAACTTAATAATAGCTGCGAGGTTAATGCTTTGGGCCCTATTTTAAATGGATTATATCATCTACACGATCTCGCTCTTGTAAATGACCGGAAGTAGGATCCGGTAAGCACGAGCCAATAGGCGCGTAATCTTTAAGAAAAAACCGGGTCGCTTGATATTCCCAAGTCTAAGGATACGGGTACCCAATATTCTCGAGAGTAACGATCAGGATGCTCAATATTCTTGAGCGCAAGGGTTTGATTGCTTCCAGCGTAATAATTCGGGTGTTCAATATTCACGAGCCTAAGAATAAAGGTGCTGAATATTTTCGAGCGTAAGGATTAAGGTACTCAATATTCTCGAGTGCAAGAATTAAGGTACTTAATATTCTCCAGCGTAATAATTCGGGTGTTCAATATTCACGAGCCTAAGAATAAAGGTGCTGAATATTCTCCAGCGTAAGGATTAAGGTACTCAATATTCTCGAGCCTAAGAATAAAGGTGCTGAATATTCTCCAGCGTAAGGATTAAGGTACTCAATATTCACGAGCCTAAGAATAAAGGTGCTGAATATTCTCGAGCGTAAGGATTAAGGTACTCAATATTCTCGAGCCTAAGAATAAAGGTGCTGAATATTCTCGAGCGTAAGGATTAAGGTACTCAATATTCTCGAGCCTAAGAATAAAGGTGCTAAATATTCTCGAGCGTAAGGATTAAGGTACTCAATATTCTCGAGTGCAAGGATTAAGGTACTTAATATTCTCCAGCGTAAGGATTAAGGTACTCAATATTCTCGAACCTAAGAATAAAGGTGCTGAATATTCTCCAGCGTAAGGATTAAGGTACTCAATATTCACGAGCCTAAGAATAAAGGTGCTGAATATTCTCGAGCGTAAGGATTAAGGTACTCAATATTCTCGAGCCTAAGAGTAAAGGTGCTAAATATTCTCGAGCGTAAGGATTAAGGTACTCAATATTCTCGAGCCTAAGAATAAAGGTGCTAAATATTCTCGAGCGTAAGGATTAAGGTACTCAATATTCTCGAGTGCAAGGACTAAGGTACTTAATATTCTCCAGCGTAAGAATTCGGGTGTTCAATATTCACGAGCCTAAGAATTAAGGTGCTGAATATTCTCCAGCGTAAGGATTAAGGTACTCAATATTCTCGAATCTAAGAATAAAGGTGCTGAATATTCTCGAGCGTAAGGATTAAGGTACTCAATATTCTCGAGCCTAAGAATAAAGGTGCTAAATATTCTCGAGCGTAAGGATTAAGGTACTCAATATTCTCGAGCCTAAGAATAAAGGTGCTAAATATTCTCGAGTGTAAGGATTAAGGTACTCAATATTCTCGAGTGCAAGGATTAAGGTCCTTAATATTCTCCAGCGTAAGGATTAAGGTACTCAATATTCACGAGCCTAAGAATAAAGGTGCTGAATATTTTCGAGCGTAAGGATTAAGGTACTCAATATTCTCGAGCCTAAAAATAAAAGTGCTGAATATTCTCGAGCGTAAGGATTCGGGAGCTCAATATCCTGAAGCTTTCGGAATGCTCAATAATCTCAGACAAGTATAAAATAAACTAGTTTTACCGCAATCAGAATTGATTATCATATATTTTTATAAAATACGAATACGTTATCGCGTATTTTTAAGCAGTATGATTCAATACTGTTTAACGTTTGTAAATTAACGTAAGTCTTTTAAAACGGCGATGACCCTTAAAACGGTGATTATAACCTTAATAGTTTTTCACCGAAAAAAACGTAAATTCACGATTTTACCACGTCAAAGAAGAAATCAGAATTATTTTTTTTAAGTGTCTGTAATTAACCCATTTGCCACGGGTAGCGGTCTTAGGCTAACGGTCGCAAGAGAACTAAGTCGGGACGCGCAATTACTTTGCCTAACAATGACTCCCACATTATCGTACAACAATTACCCACTTACCACTCTAGCGTCGAAACAATAGCTAACAGAAAGCAAAGCTTGCACATAAAACACGATATATCGCAGCTCGGGGATCATAGCCAATCACAGCCTGCAACGAGTTTATCGTGAATTATTGTCGAGGGATCGATAGTTTATATCGCAGCTTTGGATTTAATTAACTAAAACTCGCTGTGTTCTATACAACGTTCGGCAGATAACTACGAACGAGTCTCAATGTTAGCTACCTCTAGTTTTACTATTATACAAATCATTAAATTAACATATTGTATAAGGCTAGTTCACTGCAACTTACTTTCCTGGTCGAACACGGAGAGTTAGAACAGTATGAACACTAGAACACAGAACATTAGAACACATTTTACGGGATTGGTAGCGAAACAAATTGTATGTACATCGCCGACAGTACGGAGTTTTCGGATTTAAATTGAATGATGCATTTTACTTTTAATGTATTTGAATTTTAGTAAATCAGTCAGATTAAAAGGTCTAAATTATGCACATTTTCAACAACATATTGAAAACATAATCGCGGCAAGTAGCTGACATAATAGAAGCGAATTTCCAAAAGTATTTGTCTTTATCTTTTTGAAACTATTCGAACAGAAACTATAACAGTAAAATAAGAATTTTACTATTATAATTAGCATTAAAATCTGCATACACCAGCACTATAGCCTACACTTTCAAATTACATTGAAAATGCAAAAATGAACCCTGACCGCCGTAAAAAATTTCTTAATTTCAACACATTTTGAAGATCTGAATTTCCAATTTATACACTTTTTAACGCTGATTATGATGGAGAAACCGGATTTAAAGAAAAACATGCAAGACAAAAAAGTTACAAAATTTAAAATTTAAAATGGTCGCCATTGTGAAACTGCTGAACGAATTTTTTTAGTTATAGAACTTGTCCAAGCTATTATCATAGCTGATGTTAGTGTCAAATTTGAAACGAATCGGACCAAAATTGCGATAACGACCTCTTAGAAAGTGATCTAGAGGTCAGGATCGGTGCACATTCAATGTCCGTTTTATTAATATAGCCATTCCAATAGCTCATTTTCCAATACTCTGCCGTACATTGTGTTTAATGTTTAAACCAAACAAAACTGTATAATGATGAGTTAATTTCCAGTAGGCTATTCAAGTCACAGATTTAATAAAGTAAAACTTTTAACTAATATGCATCACGTGACCTCTTCCTCCTTATTTTTCTAAGAAAGAAGAAGTCGAATGACGGATGAGATCAGGCAAATACTTACTTTTTTACAACTTTATAGCGTACGGATTTTAACTTTGTTCAAGGTATAATCATAATTAATTTCGAACAGAAAAAACGACAACTGCATTTGGTTTTACTTACATATATTTAAATTAACTGAATTGATGCACAACGAAATGACTTTCTTTTATAAAGAACTGAAATATTATCGCACAAGACGTACTATTAAGTTTTATTCGAACATTGTCTTCAATTGCGTATAAAGAATAATATACGAAAGTTTCAAGAGTGTTTATCTGTTCTCGTTCTATAAAGTACCAAATCTAAAACATAAAAATATAACATTAAATTAAAAAAAACACACACACAGATAAGTTTAGATTAGATTCAAACTAGATGAATGGATTTTACAACACCAGACACTGCGGTCGACAGACCTATTGTGCAACCAAACCTCTTGGGTACTAGTTTAGCAATTGATCCCTTAGTAATACCTAACGATACACTGACTAGCTCATTCTGATGAAGATCCCTAGGGTCTTTAAAATCAAAAACCCCTAGCCTCCTACTAGCGTGTCCTGCAGTTTCCTTCTCTTTCCTGCACAACCTACACACTGTTTCTCCGTGGTACATATCTGTCCTGTTCATGTGCACCATCAGACCACAGTGCCCTGTAATGAGCCACATGAGATTCGTGAGTTGTGCTCTGCCCAAGACGTATGCCGCTCCTCCATAACGAACTTTGCTTAAGAATGCCCTTGAAGGTTATCCCATCTTGTCTGGTGTTGCTTGACAATCCACCTATTAACAGCAGACCCGGCCAACGACAAAGTAATCCCTAAAGCCGACTCAGGTTTGATAAACTCAGATGCAGATTCTAGTAAACTAGCTAAGTAAGTCTGCCTCCGCATTCCCTCAATTTCCTCAGAACCCAATGAAGAGTAACCCGGTTACCCATGGACAGAGCGATGAGGTTCTCCCGACACTCCCAGGCCAGCTTGGATCCAATTGTAGATTCGTAAGTGCTTTTATTGCTGCCTGACTATAGGTATGAAAATGAATACGAGCCTTCTTTAAGGCCAGTTTCAAATTCTCCCGAACACAGTAATTATTGGGCATTACTTCAACCCGGAATTCCTGGCATGCTGTCCCAGGGGTAATAATAACTTTCTTCATCCCAGGTCTTAGGCAGTACACCTCAGCACATGTGCCTGTCTTGGAGCCATCAGTATGCGGTAAACACACACACAAGATTAAACATTAAATGCCTTAAACTAAAAACAATAACGCACAAAGCTGCCAAAACATAAAAAATAAAACAACCTACATGTGATCAGCAAATCATGTCACAAAATCGAAAAAGGGTAAACAAAGCTGGAAAATATCTAACCAAACATGAAAAGTGAACAGGTTGGAAACAAACGAGCAACTGCTGTTTTATATAACTTTAAAAAAGGCAGTTCATCTATACTCTCTAAACGGTATGTGTATTGGTTTTTTCTTCTTATACTCGTAAAAATGTTGGCAAATGTCGGAATAAAAAGTAATTAATTTAAAATTATAAAACAGAAAGGCGACATAATAAAAACTAAACAAAGACTACTAAACTAATATCACTGCCACACCAGCTGTTTATAAAGCCGATTATTTATATGAACAAGCAGTCTGCACTCCACCAAACTACAAATATTTTGAAAATATGTTATTTATATAAAGGCTACGGTTATTTTAATTATTTGTATATAACACAGTGGTCAAACATTTAGCTACAGACGTAGCGAGCAGACATTTCCCACAGTTTACAATAACGAAACCAACTAATTAAAGTTTCGATTAAAAACAATTATGTCTGCAAACAAGATAAAATATAAACTCTGAAACAATTACATTTAAAAAAAAAACTTTAATCTCAGCCAAAACTGTAACGAAGGGCCTAATTGCATTAAGCAGTTAATATCGCTAGCGTGATCTTCGCATGGTATGTTACAAGCCCCAAGAGGAACGAGACTCAGCCCAGGCTACTATAACTTATTACGAGATTATACGAATTGCTTTCTCTACAACGGCAGTTTCATTATTTGATTTTTGTTACCGTTTCTGAAATCTGTGCAAAGTTTATTCTGTGTTCATGCGAAGAATTACTTAAACTTACGACATTATTTTGTCGAATTTAAAGTCAACGTAAAAGCACTGAAAATTAATGAAACTGTCCTTAATGAAAGTTTGTGAAGTGACTTATCCTAATGCGGGGGGGGGTTTGAAGCTAAAAAACCAGTAATATAATCGTCGCCTACAAAGACATGTAAATAGGTGTATTTAATTACTTCAATTCATTTAAAAGTCAAAGGTAACGTAGCTAATAGGGCTTTTAATCTACTGTAGTTAAAAAATAACTTTTATCATCTTGACTAGTTACGTAGGTCATCGAAGTTATCAACAAGTAAAGTTTATGTACGTTTAACAATATCACGAACAATGGCTTTACCGTGAAATGAAGCATCAAGGGCGGATTAAAGGGGGGGGGCGAAGGGGTGACCGTCCCTTTCGAGACAAAAGAAATAAAATAAAATATGTAAACGATCCTATTTGACTCTTTTAAAGTGGAAGTATCGCAGCTTTGAGAATAAGAATCTGAGGCCTCTGAGGGTGCCCAAACTCGTCACATTATCCCGATCTCAACTTTGTATCTACATGTGTTGTCTGTTTGTACATACGTACGTTTGTTCATTTTGAAATGCTTGTACTGAGGGTGAGAACGGGGTTAGTCAATTAGATATTTTATGTTGGTTCGCTCTTTTCTTCCTGTGTTGATTGCATCAACAGAACGATCTTTGTCGACTCTAAAATTAATCAAAACTTGGTTGAGAAACTCTTGTGACGCTTAACTGGACTTGCTCAGGCTAATGAGGACGAGGGATCAGCGTTGACGGTAACGTTAAAGCAACTGGAGTAACTGCAGCTCTCTCTCTCTCTCTCTCTCTCTCTCTCTCTCTCTCTATATATATATATATATATATATATATATATATATATATATATATATATATATATATATATATATATATATATATATATATATATATATATATATATAAATATATATATATATATATATATATATATATATATATATATATATATATATATATATATACAATAAAGATAAGTATATTGACAAGAGGGGAAGTTATGTAAATGGAGCCAGTTTTGCAAAAGTTTAAAAAATAAGGAATCTATGAAAATTAAGTGATTTTTTTGGTCTAAAATGGAGTAAATTTTACACTTATTTTTTTATAGCCGTTCTAAGTCTCAAAACAGCTTAATAGTGCTAGTTTTTGAAAGTATTATTTCAAAAATTGCCGTCCACTAGCAGCCCTCTTTTAAATCGAATCATCCAACCAACCGCCCCCAACCAAAAAACTGCATTAATCAGTGTGAAGCATTAGTTTTGGAACTAATTCCAAAGTAGAATTATTATTACGGAATTATTTTTTTAGTAATATTTTAAACGTTTTCATTGTCACGCGAAATTAACACTTACAGATTGTAAGTTATCGCTTCACTTAATATCCCTCAATGTGAAATTTGTTGTAGTAGTCTAATAGGTTAGTCATGGTTCTTTGGACAAAATAACAAATAAGCAAAAGTGCTTTCTGTCCTAAAAGCAATGGAAACGATACACGTGTTTTACAGACAAAAAATTCAACCACGCATGAATGTTTAAAATAACGTAGAAGGGTCGAAATTTTCTTTCCTCATTCTTATCGATGACATCAAAACAATGTGTGTGTGTGTGGGGGGGGGCTAACGAGTTGTTTGTGTTAACACACGTTTGCCCAACTTTCAGATCCTTAAGTGTCTAACACGCTTAACATAGAATCATACAAGGTAATTAAATGTTCTTTTGAAAACAGCTGATTCACACAAATCTGTTGTGTAGTCTTTATTAATGTGCCCACTCGATACGTATGCATATTTGGCATTGTACTATGATATATGAAGCACAACAGGATCAGGGAACGGTTCAAATTAAAAAAGAATAAATAGATAAGAATGATAAAAAGAAAATTTAGATACAGTATTATTCGGAACAAAAATCGATGCACCTTATTACAACGGATGATTTGTTTTAACAAGGATAATTCAGGTTTTCACATCAGCGTGCGAACACGAGATTGTCTGAAATTAAATTGACAAGACAGTTTAAGTTTGAGAAACGGTTTATTTAATATAAACACGAAACCAAATAAACTGAAGTCACGTGCCAGACAAATCAGATCGTGTAAATTGTAACAGTTTGTAAACTCCAGACGTCCAGTTTGTACTGACAACAGAAAAACTCCTGTACAGTGCGCGGTAGTTCTTTATTCAATTGTAACATTTTCACGGCACACACCAAATTAGGTGTCCTTTTAGCTGTTGTGTCACAACTGAATAGAAAAACGAGCAAGGAAAAATTACTTTTTATTAATAAGAATAAATGAAAATTATGGAAACCTGTGCGTAGCCTAAATTCGGAAAAAAGTAACAGCATGTAAGAGAATTTTCAAATATTAAATCGAATAACATAACGAAGCAGTAATTACTAGGCTAGAATATTTATAAACAAACAACAAACTTGCAAATATGAAATCGAATAACATAACGAAGCAGTAATTACTAGGCTAGAATATTTATAAATAAACAACAAACTTCCAAATATTAAATCGAATAACATAACGAAGCAATAATTACTAGGCTAGAATATTTATAAATAAACAACAAACTTCCAAATATTAAATCGAATAACATAACGAAGCAATAATTACTAGGCTAGAATATTTATAAACAAAACAACAAACTTCCAAATATTAAATCGAATAACATAACGAAGCAGTAATTACTAGGCTAGAATATTTATAAACAAACAACAAACTTTGCAAATATGAAATCGAATAACATAACGAAGCAGTAATTACTAGGCTAGAATATTTATAAATAAACAACAAACTTCCAAATATTAAATCGAATAACATAACGAAGCAATAATTACTAGGCTAGAATATTTATAAATAAACAACAAACTTCCAAATATTAAATCGAATAACATAACGAAGCAATAATTACTAGGCTAGAATATTTATAAACAAAACAACAAACTTCCAAATATTAAATCGAATAACATAACGAAGCAGTAATTACTAGGCTAGAATATTTATAAACAAACAACAAACTTGCAAATATGAAATCGAATAACATAACGAAGCAATAATTACTAGGCTAGAATATTTATAAATAAACAACAAACTTCCAAATATTAAATCGAATAACATAACGAAGCAATAATTACTAGGCTAGAATATTTATAAACAAAACAACAAACTTCCAAATATTAAATCGAATAACATAACGAAGCAGTAATTACTAGGCTAGAATATTTATAAACAAACAACAAACTTGCAAATATGAAATCGAATAACATAACGAAGCAGTAATTACTAGGCTAGAATATTTATAAATAAACAACAAACTTCCAAATATTAAATCGAATAACATAACGAAGCAATAATTACTAGGCTAGAATATTTATAAACAAAACAACAAACTTCCAAATATTAAATCGAATAACATAACGAAGCAATAATTACTAGGCTAGAATATTTATAAACAAAACAACAAACTTCCAAATATTAAATCGAATAACATAACGAAGCAGTAATTACTAGGCTAGAATATTTATAAACAAAACAACAAACTTCCAAATATTAAATCGAATAACATAACGAAGCAATAATTACTAGGCTAGAATATTTATAAATAAACAACAAACTTCCAAATATTAAATCGAATAACATAACGAAGCAATAATTACTAGGCTAGAATATTTATAAATAAAACAACAAATTTCCAAATATGAAATCGAGTAACAAAATGAAGCAATAAATAATAGGCTAGAATATATGTATAAATAAACAACAAACTTCCAAATATGAAATCGAATAACTTAACGAAGCAATAATTACTGGACTAGAATATTTATAAATAAACAACAAACTTCCAAATATGAAATCGAATAACATAACGAAGCAATAATTACTGGACTAGAATATTTATAAATAAACAACAAACTTCCAAATATGAAATCGAATAACATAACGAAGCAATAATTACTAGGCTAGAATATTTGTAAACAAACAACAAACCCTGGCCGTTATTGGAATCAGGAATGCAATTCGGGTAATTATGGAGAATAGCGTGACCACCGTTATCCAAGAACCTTTTATTTTTTATTTTATAAAAAATATATGTTATTCTGAATATTATTGTAAAAAACGTTTCGAGAAAAACTCAAAAATTGTCGCCGTAGCGATTTTTGAAAATTGCTAGTTGTATGAGATAGAGAGTGGTTCCGAAAATTGCTTTCTTTGTGTGAAATATTTCAAATAAGGAGATAAGATTCAATTATAAATAAATTATTTATTTATATTTGCAGTTTATTTATAAATAAACTTCTTTGCGTGAAGTAAGTTTCAATTTAGGAAATATTACTCTTATAGATTTCTGATCACGTTTTAAAAAGTTATTAAAAAGCAGCTACCTACAACAACGATTGAATATCTAAAAATGTATTTACTTATTTTATTTATTTACTTAAAATTTACATTGGTTTAACTGTTGTAAAGGTTGAACATGTATACAATTATAGTCCTTGTGGTAAAACAGGTTGTAGGACTAGACCTACAGGCTGTTTACGAAAGCCTACTTAAATTAATTTTATGACAAAATTAAATGAGTAAGTCTAGTATACATTATGGATCTATATACATTATGTATACTAGTATACATTAGTCTAATATACATAGTTCCATAAAAATAAATAGGTTTATTTAATAAATATTAAGATTTACCGCACATTGTATTTACTTTTGTTAAATTTAATAAAATTGGTTGTTGAATTAAGTATTTATACACATGTATATTAAACAAGCGTATCCTAGATTTACATTTTTAATAGCGTTAGTGTGAAGTGAGCAACAGCGGCAGCAACAAGCGACTAACGTCACTTTGGAATAATAAAATAAACAAAGTCGTTGGTACCGCTTCACGTTCTTACGGTTTGTTGCTAACTTCACACTGTTACAAAAAATATCAAGATTAGGTTTCGTTTAAGTTGTGAATAGGCTTATAAATACATGATTCGGTAAGGATTCTTATTATAATTTGATTGCTATTCATACAAAACTCTTAGATTACGTTTAACAAGATATAACCGTGTACATAACGTATAAATAAATATAAATATATGCATAATAAAATAAGGGTATTCATGCAGTGTTGGTTGTCCTGTTAAAATAATGATTGAATTGTTTTATTTTATGCATTATTATCTAATGAACATATATTCACCAGCGGAAAATATGTTTCTTTAAAGAATACTTCCCCTTTTAGGACTTTTTTACGGAATTATATTGTGACGTCATTGCATTTACATTGCATTGGCTAGGTTAGGTTG